>ML685765.1:33440802-33455122 GCA_007922175.1 Pelusios castaneus | reverse complement strand
CACCAAAGACATTTCCCTTATTTCAATAGAGATGCCTCCCGACAGGTGCTGGTCACCCAGGATTTCAAGGGGAAGTGCACAGAACCTTCCAAGCACCCGGTGTCTGTGCAGACACAGCCCTGTTTGTACGTGCAGGTGCAGACATCGCTGGGCTCTCGCACTACTAAAACCAGTGGCCTGCATCTTTCTGGGAATGGGAAGTGGCCATTTTCCAGCCTCTCCTAACACTGCACAACAGATTAACTGCTGCTGTTCCAAACTACAGAACAACAAGATCTCCTGTCAGTAGAGAGCAGGCCAGGCAAATTTCAGCCGGAAAGGTGGAAGTTACAAGCAACTGAGATACCCAGGAGTTAAAGCAGAACTTATTCTGCAACCAGAGCGATAGCAGTCACCATGGGTCACCAGCAGTCTACGCTGATGATGCCTGAGTTGGGACTCTGGTGTGAGCGTAAGGCCACTTCCTTCCACACATAAGACAACCTGTCTCGGGTTAAGAAGTGCTTAGGCTCTGTTCTGGGCCCCTGTTAGTGGGAAAGATCAGAGGCGAAGCCCATTCAGTTGGCTGCATGAATGCATCTCAAGCCATGGAGCCAAGCAGAAGGGCTGCACAGTGCAGTATGGATGAGTCAGCAGGGCTAAAACCCAGGCCAGGTTTACAGCGCATTGCGGATGCTCAGCGCGGGCTTGGAAAGACAGAGTTCGCAAGTTCCGCTCCCGAAGGGGCCAGATTTGCAATGCAGTGAGGACAGGCGCTGAGACTCCTGCTAAAATCAGGAAATAAACACAAAGTGCTGTGGTCTGGCAACTCCATCTTCTTACCAGACTGTTGGGGAGGCCACGCCAGTGGGTTTAAATCAACAGCTAATGATAGAGATCAGCTGTGACGGGATGACACTGCAAGCCAGTAAAATGCTTACAGTGCACTGTAATAGCACTGTCCTGCTTCTCTATAGAATCACGCGGGGAGCCGCCCTGGCCGGCGCCGTGCAGAGAACTCTAACGTTACACAGATGGTGCCGTAACTCCCGTGAGAAACAAAACTTTCCAGGCGGTGGAGCTGTAAGTGTGCCTGTCCTCTAACAGCCCCTCCCGGGAGCACACGGCGCAGACCCCGCCCAACGGCAGCCAGTCCAGCTACGGAGGAGAGTGCTGTCTTACCTGGTTATTTCCTCTTTCAGAGCAGCCGGGTCAGTGGGATAAAACTTCACACGAAAACACATGGTGAATGGAGGCTGGGCTGCAGGTAAAATGACAGCGTTACAGTCACCTGAACTGTCGACAGCTCTCTTCCTCAGCTATTAGCCCGATAAAGGAGCTATTCAAATGTTTTTCCGGACCAGATCTAGCCTCTCAGTTACATATCCCCCCAAAACATCCACCCACACAGCCCACTCTTTAACAAGAAGGGCAATTGTACCCACCTGCCCATGCACTAAGACAAGAACGGGCCTCACGCGCCTCCCTTTGTCAGAGAGGCAAAGAAGTTCATCAGGAAGCTGAGCCCCTCCTTTGCCCACCTTGTTCTGCACAAGGATTGCATGATAAAGAACAATCTGGAGTTCTGCAGCATTCCTAGATCCCTACGCGCACACAGGGGATGCTGCATGAAGTCTGAATGGCCTATTTGTCCTCTTTCCACATCCCTATAGACAGACAGACAGAGACAATAGGCTAGACCAGCAGTCCCCAACCAGTAGATCACGATCTACTTTTGAAGGGCAGTTGCCATTGGAACCTGTGAGACGGCGCCATCTGCTGGCGAAAGATTGGAGACCCCTGGGCTAGACTGAGCTGGCCTTGCACAACCACAGAGGGGAGGAATGGTGAGAAAGGTGCTCCCCCGTCCACCTTAGCTGTGCAAGGGCTGCTCACGACAGCCATGCTTGTGCTCCTACAGAGATGGCTCACTTGGCTTCCCCCTCCAAGCAGAATGCTAAAAACAGTGGAGACAAATGTGGAGGGACGGGGCTTCTGCCACACTGTCTGAGGCTATCCTTGCTCTGGTCTGGGATGCTGGGAGACAGCTTGGGGTAGCAACCGTTAAAATACAACTCAAGCAAGAACTGGCCATTTCCAGGGGCCTCTTGGACTGCACCCACAGTGTCTTGGAATGTGTCTGTTGTGCAGGAAGTAGAAGCTCGCTTTTGCTTGCAAAATAAGTGGGCTTACAATGCAAATTCTTACTTGCTCACTTGAATCATTTCTCCATGTAGTTACCTGTTTTATGCAAGCAAACACCGGTTTTGCATATGCAAAACAGACATACTTGACCCACAGAGAATGATTTCATTTTCAACACAAGGCAGAGCCTTCAGAGATACTCAGCAGGGTACATGCTCTAAGTGACGGGCAGGAAATAAGCCCCATGAATCAAGTGGCTGAACTAGAGGGAAATGCTTATAAAATTAAGGGGAGCATGTACAGTTTCCGTAGCACATCATCATACACAGATACATAGTAAACGCCATACTTACATCTCATCTGCTTCACAACGGACTTTGTAAACTCCAACCAATGCTGAAATGAAAAAGAAAGAGATTTAAAAAGAAAAAAAAAGGATGATTATTAAAAAAAAAAATAACCTCACTTTCATATTGTCAGGCCTCCTCTTCAGGGTGAAATTAAAAGAAACAGAAAGAAGTAAGTTGAAACAGAGGCATGTTCCTTTGACTAACCAATACATCAGACAGGAAAAGTGTCTGAAATGAGAGGGCCTGAGATCTCTACAGCTAGCTACAGCCGTACGACGCGGGCACATTGCACGCACACTGCCTGGGTGGCGATAGCCCAACAACGGGCAAGGCTGGAGATCAGACCCTAAAGTGTTGGATACAAATCCCCAGTTACCCGCTGCTGGGATCCCAACACCGGTAAACACGTGGAATATTTGATGTGTATTTGCTCAATGAGCTGTGTCGCATACAAGGCCGAGAAGAACGTCTGCCCCTCAGAGGACAAGAGCCCACGCCTGCCCCTGTGGGAGCTAGCGGGAATTGTGCCACGGACATCAGTGGGAGCTGAACAGCTCTTCCTCCAGTCTGGCCACGTGTAGTTCAAACTGGTGGCGGTGGGAAGCTCTAAGAAGCCGGGAAATCGGAAGGTTTGCAAACGGTGGCAGGTCCCATCCCGAGGAGGTAGCACAGCGTCCCGACACTCTGGGCAGGGCGAGAGCCTGTCGTAGAAAAGGAGGCAGACGAGGCCCCCCCGACACCATGGCAGGGCTAACGGACAATCTGTAATGACAAACTTCCTTCCCACTACAACGGGGTGTAAGACAGGCCCAGCACACACAGCTGGGAATCACTGGGCCCAGCAAGGAGGGGTGTCCCTGAGCAGACCAGGAATCAGCCGCATGGCCCGGCTGACCCCAGTGCGATAGCAAAGACTGAGCTGTGGGTGGAAGGCTGTCCCATCTCCAGCTGCAATTCTCTGAACCACCCAACGAATCTCACAGCCCCTGGCGAACCCCGTCTCTCTCTCTTCAGGACCTCCTGCCCCCCGAAACCTACAGCCTGAGCCTGAGCGACTCAGCGACACGAGAACAGGGGTCCACGGACGTGGCTGGGCCTGACTGGAGCCACCTCAAGTGCCTGCGTGGTCCCCACTCCCCACTGCTTGCCCCGGATCAATTGGGGAGCCACCTGCTCTGGACAGCAGTGGCATTTGAAAGGGGCTTGGCAGGCTGCGAACAGGCCTGTGATTAGCACCAAACACGGCAGGAATAAGCGGCATCGGAGGACTCCCTCGAGTCTGAACAGCCAGCAGTTTCCCTCCTGCCCTTGCTCCTTTGGACCCAGGGAAACCCTGACCAGCCACGTAACATTTCTCTTACAATTCTTGCTCCCCAGGGGTGGCTGGATTTGCCAGGCTTCCTCTCAGCAGCGCCATTGGATCCGACAAGGTATTGACACGGGGGTGAGGGCATTTTGTCTTGCAGTGCTGAGCAAGAACTCTGTCAGCCCTGGACGGCGGTCTCCTCTGCCGGCATCTCTGCTTGGCGAGCCGCAGTACAAGATTGCGGGAGAATAGTTTCCAGCTTAACTAGCTGCAGCATCTCAAGGTCAAGTGCAGTTTTCTATTTGTGCCAAATTGGTCAAGCTCCATCCATCTTTGGCTTGCGCACCTTCCCCTTTCAATCAGCCGGCCTCTGCAGTTCAGTATCAGCCGGCCGCTCCTCGAGCAGGAGCACAGCTATGGGTGGGCCTGGGTGGGTCCGGGCACGCCCAGCTGGCTTCACCGCAGTAACTACAACCAAGGACTGGCCAGCCGGGGGCTGCGGCCGCAAGTGGTGGGACTGCAGGCAGATGGGCGGCGGCAGGCGGCTCTCCACTGGCGCAGCTCCAGCCCTGGCCAGCGGCTGCAGCCTTTATGCAGCAGGGACCGGGCTGCCTCCTCCCCGCCCTCCTCCTTCCGCTCGTGTTGCCTGGCAACTGGAGCATCGTCAGGAAGCTTCCGGTCACATGACTGGAAGCAGGTCTGGCCGAGCCGTGCAGGAGAGACAGGGACCCAGCCCGAAAACGGGGGCTGGCTACACCCCATCCCTAAGGCATCAACGAATAGCCCCTCGTACGCCCCCAGGGCCAGATTTCGGGGCCGTGACCAGGGTGCAGCCTTTGTTGTTAGCGAACGTTTGAAGTCAAATGTTTCAGCTATTCCCTGAGATTTCCATCTGGGGATTTATTTTTCCCCAACCTCCTAGAATGTTCTGGACCTTTGTAGAATCTCGCGGAGACCGACATTTTCCTTGAAACTGCGAGGCCGTTGTCGGCCGGGCCCCCATGGGCATATAAAGGCCAGGGCGTCGCCAGCCAGCTATGAGAGCAAAGCTCTGGTGAACCTGGACCCTCCATTGCAGACGTGTGCAAGTGTGCTTGTGTCTGAGACTTTCTGTCGGGAAAAGCACATCTCTCGCTCCACTGTGGAAGGATTACGACCATAGCCCAAAGCGTGGCACTTTCGGGCTGGTCCACGCGTACCACGTGGGCTGACCCAGCTAACTGCTCGGGGGGTGACTTTCTCACACCCCAGAGACATTGGGAAGCCAACTGCAAGCTCAGTGCAGACGCCTGCTGACCTAGCTACCGCCCTTTGGAGAGGAGGGTTTGTACAGCGACGAGTGGATGCCGGGGCGGTGTTTCTAGCATAGGCCCACCCTTAGTGTAGGTCCTACATCACAAACATGGATACAAACAGGTGCGGCATGTTATGATGAGGCCCTGCCCGCCCAAAACACTGCTCTTTCAAATCACTGTGGCAGGGTTTTACAGCTACCCCGGGTCTGCCGGATTCCTCATCCTCTTAAAGGCATGGTCCGCGTTATGTGCTGCACCATGGAAACGGCAAACGGCGCTGGAACCAGCCCAGGTCTGTATGTGAAAAGCCATTTTCTCCCCGCCCTGCCTGCAATGACTGATTGAAATCACCCCAGGTAGAGGACAAAAAAGGCACATCTTTCATTCTAACAGGAAACAGCAGGTGAAATTTGAGACACTGACAGCACCTTCCTTTCTCTCATTACAACAGGTGATTTGACCTCCCCTTCCTCCGTGTGCTGCTCCCCAGTGTTTGAATCCTAACACCTGTTCTGATTTGCTGTGACAGCCTGACCTGATCCTGTGTCCTACTCTTCCCTGCATTTCATTTCCTCCCACTCTGTAAGTTCCCCATCTTCCAAGCATCTGATGAAGTAGGATTTTCTCCCACAAAAGCTCATGCGATAAATAAATTTGTTAGTCTTTAAAAGTGCCCCAAGACGCCTTGTTTGTTTCAGCTTCCAAAAAGAAGCTGTAATTCCTTACTGCAGCAAGTTTTCCCAACCATTGCTACCAAAGCTTGGGGCAGAATTTAGAGGGGATACACAAAACTACCAGATCTTCCTAGGCATGAAGAGGGGCTAACAGATGGCTGGAGAGGGCACCACAAAATAATGAAGAAAAATGACACCACAGCAGCAAAGGGAAAGGCCAGGAACACCAGACATTGCAAGCAGTGCCAAGGGCCATCTGGAAATAGCTGCTCAATAGTTACCCTTGCTCAAGACAAAGCTAATACCAAGCCCTGAATTATGCAGTGAGCACAGCAGCATTCTCACCACGGGAGACGCCTTTAGTACAAAACCCTTTGAAAAGCGCAGGAGGACACAGCCCTCCTCAGCCACCCCACCTGAGGGAGCGTGCCTCCCACCCCTTCCTGGAGGGCAGCAAAAGCTCTTGCAAGCCTTAGTGGAGCCCCCAAAGGAGGAGAATTTCTTAGCGCAGTGGTTCCCAAGCTGTGGCCCGTGGGGTCTTCCAAAGTGGCCTCACTCCCCTCCCGCTGGCTGCAGAAGGGACCCAGGTGGAGCGCATTGCTGTGGGGTTACAAGATTGGTGCAGGCACCTTCCTGCAGCCAAGGTGGACGGGAGATCAGTGCTCCCCTCAAGGGAGTAATTGGGAGGAATGGGATTCAATTAAGGAAAGGGAAATGCCAGCAGGGTGTCAGGAAAAAGCTTCCCGAACAGTAACTGAGATTCCCCAGGGAAGTGGTAAAGTCCCATCCCGTGGAACATTTAACACTGTTTTAGATAAACGCCAGGACCTCTCCGTACGACCCTCACGAGCCGAGGCAGCCAGAGATTGCCGCCCTAACCTTGGAATCCATCACCCAGTTCTAAGATTTTCTGGTAGGAGGAAAATTTCAAAAGCACTATTTTTCCAGCTCCTCAGTAGTTCTTTCCTCTCACACAACCCCTTCTAAACTAGAACTCTGGCTGAGACATGGGCGTGGCTGGTACAGAGACTTTCTGGGGCCTGGGAGCCCTCTGGACTCAGCTGTGTGCCCCCAACTGACTTCAGACACATTGTGAAGACAGCACAGGAGCCTGCTTGCATGTTTCCTTCCATCGACCCCTGCAGCTGTCCATTCCTCAGATCAGCTTGTAACTGAGCCGCCGGAGTTTGCTTCCAAACAAGAAATATTCACTTGTGCCCCACAATAATGGATGGAGGAGGCAGCCGAATTCCTCGCGTGCTAAACGTGGCGCTTTTCACTGGGAAATATGGACCCTAGGGAGCAACTCAATAACAAAACAATGGTGTCTGAACTGCAGTGGGGAGACTGGATTCTGATCACAAGCCAGAGAACTGCCCTGTTCTCAGCAATGGGCTCAAGTTACCATGGGGGGGTCTAGGTTGGATATTAGGAAAGTCTTTCTCCCTGGTGGGTGGAGAAGCACTGGAGTGGGTTAGCTAGGGAGGTGTGGAGTCACCATCCATAGGGGGTTTTAAGGCCGGTCTTGATAAAGCTCTGGCTGGGAGGCATTAGTCAGGCTTGGTCCTGCTTTGAGCCGGGGGTGGGATAAGATGACCTCCTGAGGTCCTTCCCAACCCTCCTCTTCTGTGATTCACTGACTCCTGTTATGCCCCCCAGCAATGTCCATCATGGGATTACACCTCCGCCGAGAAAAGCCACAGCAACGAAATGACAGGGGCACAATCAAAGGGTGCTCGTACCTCTTAGAGGCCAAACCAGTTCCTGCCCAGGGTCGGGCTCCAGCCAGCTCTCAGGTGCAGTCGTTTCTAGATGCCACAACCCCACACACGGCCCCCTGAATTCTTAAACTGAGTGCACAACGTCAGCAGAGTTCCTTCCGACCTGCAGAGGGGCCGGGAGAGCAGGAGCAAGCCCATGATCTTTCTCACACTAGATGCCATTAGAACAACACTTTGCAGAAGATGACCCAGCTCACGTGCTCCATGCCTCCATCCCAAGATGTTATGTGGCTATTCTGATACAAGAAACGACGGCACCTCTTGAGTTTATTAATATGTCCGGAGAGCTTTCCAGAGGTTATTCTTAGCTTTATGTAGACTCACGGTACACACAGTTTTCTGTACGATGCAAACAGACAACCTGCTGCTGTGTTTTACACATACGGCCGTATTTGTACGTATATTTAAGGAGGCTATTTGCCAACAAGCATAAAAATAAATTGCCAGAACAACCAGAATGGCAGCCAGTGATCAGTCAGAATCACGGCAAGAAAAATGCTGTTCTCCAGTGCTAAGGAGCCCCCGCCCCCCCCCAACTTTAATCCCTTATGAATTCACCACTTCCTTCAAATGAGGTGATTCGTCTACTGGGACACTGACGGACAGGAAGCAAGAGAGGATGGCTGGCTGGACGGAAGGAGATGTGCACAGGACACGCAGAGTTAAGGAAAGGCATTGAGAATTGGCTGGTCACTAATGCACGGGAAATCACTGAGGTCACTCATACGGCAACATGGCTAACCAGGGAATGAGCCAGGTGGGAAAGCACAAAGAAGCAGAGCGTCCTCGGCATTAGTGAATGGAAACAAGTGAAAGGCCCAAATGCTTAGTGGGAGTTAACCATAACGGCTGGTCGAGGACAGCTCACGTCAGCACCTCACTATGCTGTGTGTTTTCTTCCCCGGCCTGTCCTCACTATTTCTCAGGCGCGGAGACAGGCGCGAGGGGCTGAGCAGCAATTCATGTTATGATGCTTTGGGGAAGCCATTGATGTCGGCAGTGAACTCAGCGCTACTGTAACGGTAATAAACAGCCTCTATCCAGAGCTTCCAACCTCTCCATTTTCAGGTACTTTAATGGAACACACTGTTTGCCTGGACACTTTTGACATTCTTTATGGGTTTTTAAAAGAATATTAATCTAATGCGGAAACTCTCCTCGAGTAATGGGAGAAATAACTCACGCCCACATTCATTGCCTATAAATTTGACTAACTGGCGATCCTGTGCTATTTAGCAACTCAGCCACAAAGGAACAGCGCAGCAAGTCCCTGTCCCTGCAATAACATCAGCTGTGCATCCCTGCACCTGTGCAGAGTCTGACTGACTTGAACGGGACATTGCACACGTGTACTGGCGTTAGCAGATTGCATGGTGCAATTGGCGCCCTAGATCCCGCTGTGAGAAACAAACGCAATGCACAGCTTCTCTGTCGCCCTTGCTCACACTGTCTCATGCTTTATTGCCCCAAGTAGCAGCTGTTCAATTTCCTAGTATAAAGCGGATGGCTGCCTTGCGGTCTTCATGTGAAAATGTGGTTTCGGAAATGTTGGTAGAATCATTCAGAGAGAAAGGCATCGGGAAGTTCCTCGTCTGCTTCTCTGTTACGTCCATACACTCATTTTACCAATGCAAAGGGCTTTTCCCTAAGTGCCAGCTTGTCCTGGGATCTGAGAGTCATTCTGAGTTCCTTCTGCTTCACACATCACCACCTGTGATAAAGATCCTGCAGTTGGAAATAAGTGAAAAATTCTGCTGCTGATGCATGAGCCAGAGCACACTCCTGCGTCCCTGCCTCTTAAAAGGTAGGAAGCTATAATCCACCCCCGGCTTCCCCAGCTCTCAAATACCTGCTGGAACAAAGAGCAGCAAACACTTATTTTTGTAAGGAAAGTGAGCCGTGGCGACTCCTCACCCTGCACAGTGTGAATGACAGTGGGCCACTTTACCCTGCTAATTAACCCATTGGGTATCATATACAATTTCTCAGGCTGGCCCTCCAGCAGAACAGCAGAGGCAGGAAAAGCTGTAGAGAAAGACTTCTGACAAAGAGCTGGGTTGATTTCCGTTTTGAATAGTTTATTTCCCTGTTTGGTTTGCACAGTGGCTATTAATCACATGAAGAACAACCATTCTCTGACATTTTAAAAATAGCGGATCAGTAAGAAAATGATACAAATGCCAGACGGGCAGGATATATCTCCCCCATCTAAGCAGTGTGACATGTCCGCCCACAGATGCACCCCTCACAGGTCTGCTGGAGAGAAAATGCCGCAGGTCTAGTCGAACATGTGTTAGAAATGGGTCGCACCTTAGCTGCAACTTACCCGTTGCTTGTCTGGGTCCACAAACCGAATCCCAAAGTAGTCTTTCTCCAGTAAGTTTAGATGATGGCAGAGAAGGTCAAACAGGTACTGACCCTTGGCATCTCTCTGCAAGAAAAAGAAACCGAATTCACCAAGGGGTAGACACACCGCCACTACGTTGAATAGAAAAGCAAAAGCAGAGCGCTTCTAGAACACTGAAATACTCAACCGCACCACACACAGATCTGCTCTGGGTCACACCCAGTTCATCCCATTCACTTCTCGATTCCGTCAGCGATTCAATTCAATTCTGCTTTCTCCTGCATCTGTGCAATGACAAAGAAGTCCTGTTCACGTGAATGTGGATGCACAGGTGTAACTGAGAGCAGAATTTGATCCCGCGTGTTTTTATCTCATTGGTCCTGGCCTAAGAAATTTTAAATCATCCCAGTGAGATGACAGGACTCAGGATTCATATTCTCAGGTCTGTTACTGTTTTATGTGAAATATCCAGAACCTGCTGCAATAAAATGGAGTCTAGCTCAGGCTGGCAAAAGCTCCATGCCTGCTTACCCTTCCTGTGTCCCAGGTTTTCGGGCAATGTGTGATCTGAATGATCAGGAGAGATCGTAACATCCCAGTTGAGGGGAAAGCACCAAACCAGCCCGTCACGGCACCGTTTAATTTCAGAAAGGGCAAGGAGACAACGAGAAAGTTAGTTAAACAGAAGTTAAAAAGTACAGTGCCAGAAGTGAAATCCCTGCCAGCTACCTGGAAACTTTTAAAAGACACCATAACAGAGGCTCACTTCAAATATATACCCCAAATTTAAAACCATAGTAAGAGGGTCAAAAAGAGCCACTTTGGCTAAACAGCAAAGTAAAAAAAGCATTTAGAGGCAAAAAGGCATCCTTTAAAAAGGGGACGTTAAACCCTATTGAGGAAAAGAGAAAGGAGCATTAAGTCTGGCAAATGAAGTGTAAAAATACAATTAGAAAGGCCAAAAACGACTTTGAAGAACACCTAGGCAAGGACTCAAAGAGGAATAGGAAACATTATTTTAAGCAGATCAGAAGCAGGAAGCCTGCTAAACATCCAGTGGGCCATTGGACTGACTTGCTAAAGGACCACTCAGTGAAGATAACGCTACTGCGGAAAAACAAAATGGATTCTTCGCATTGGTCTTCAAGGGTGACAATGTGAGAGAGATTCCCAAACCTGAGCCGTTCTTTTTGGGTAACAACTCTGAGGAACTGTCCTAGATAAAGGTGTCATTAGAGGAGGTTTTGGAACAAACTGATAAATTAAACAGCAATAAGTCACCAGGGCCACATGGCAACCACACAAGAGTTCTGAAGGAACTCATGTGAAATTGAAAACTGCTAACCGTGGTATGTAACCTATCATTTCAATGCGCTTCTGTACCAGACGACTGGAGAATAGCTAATGTGACACCAATTTTTTAAAAGTCTCCAGAGGCGATCCCAGCAATTACAGGCCAGTATGCCTAACTTCAGTACTGGGCAAACTGGTTGAAATTATGGTAAAGAACAGAATTATCGGACACCGAGATAAATACAATTTGTTGGGGAAGAATTAACATGGTTTTTGTAAAGGGAATTCACGCCTCACCATCTACTACAATTCTTGGAAGGGGAGGTCAACAAGCATATGGAGAAGAGTGACCCAACAGATGCAGGGTACTTAGATTTTCAGAAAGCCTTTGACTAGGACCCTCGCCAAAGGCTCTTCCGTAAAGTAAGCGGTCAGGGATAGGAGAGAAGGTCCTCTCCCGGCTCAGTAACTGGTTGAAAGGCAGGAAACAAAAAGTCGGAATAAATGGTCAGTTTTCAAAATGAAGAACGGTAAATAGAGGAGTTCCTTATGGGGCTGTATTGAAACCAGCGCTGTTCAACATGTTCATGGATGATCTGGAAAGGGGGTAAACAGTGAGTAGCAACATTTTCAGATGATAGAAAACTGCTAGAAGTAGTTAAGTCCAAAACACAGTGTGAAGAGTTACAAAGGGATCTCACAGAACTGGGGAACTGAACATCAAAATGGCAGGTGAAATTCAATCCGGATAACTGCCAAGTAATGCACACTGGAGAACAGAATCCCTACTATCTATATAAAATGAGGGGGTCTAACGTAGTTATTACTACTCAAGACAGAGATCTTGGACCATGTGGACAGTTCTCTGAAAATACCCCCTCAATGTGCAGCGACACTCGTAAAAGTTAACCGAACCACTGATAGGAATCATTAGGAGGGGGACAGAGAATAAGATAGAAAATATCATATTGCCTCTTTATAAATCCAGTTTCTCCACATCCTTTCTATCCATTGGTGACCAAAACTGGACACCGGACTCAAGCTGAGGCCTAATATAGCAGAGCTGGCACCTCCCAGAATTTGCACACTATGCCTCTGTTAATGCAACCTATTTGCTATTTTTGCAACAGCATCAAATTGCTGACCCAGGCTGAAGTTGTGACCCACTGCAATTCCCAGTTCCGTCTCAGCAGTGCTGCTCCGAGCCAGTTTCCCCCATTCCGTATTTATGCATTTGGTTTTACCTCCCTAAATGTAGCACTTTACACCTTTGCTGAATTTCATTTTGTTGTCTATGGCCCAGTTCTCTAATTTATCAAAATCCCTCTGAATTTCAGCTCACTCTCCTCCAAAGTGCGGGCAACACCAACCTCCCCGCCAACTTTGTGTCATCTGCAAACTTGATCAGTCCGCTTCTATTCCTACATCCAGGTCGTTGATAAAGTTCTTAAACAACACCAGACGCAAACCAGATCCCCGTGGAACCCAGGTGGAGACTTCCCTCCAATCCGACCTCATGGCATTGCTAGTCACTCCTTGTTTGAGTTGTTTAACCAGTTATGTATCCACTGAAGGGGAGTTCTGTCAAACCTACATTTCTCCAGCTTATGCATCAAAATCTCATGTCCAAACCCAACCCTTGCTGAAGCCCAGATCCGTTACATTCACTGCACCCTACCCACCAAACCAGTTACCCTGCCAAAGCAGGAAATGGAGCTGGTTTGGCAAGGTTTGTTCTTGTTAAATCCACCCAGTGCTCACCCCTCCATCCTCCAGGTCTTCGCAAACTGAATGTTTCCTGCATCGCACTAGTCGCTTCCCACAGACTGGTTTAGTTCCCTGACTCCTCCTTTTCCTCCAGACTTCTGCTGAGCTCACTTGTTGCTGGCCCTACATCACTCAAACGGCCAAATTTAATTTTATTGCCTCATCATTTATATGATCATTTCCTATTTCAATAACCCTCTTGTCAGCATTCACCAAGAGACTCCTGGTATTTACATCCAGCCAATCACCTTCTCGTCCCAAAATAGACTCCTTGCAAAGAGGTCTCACACTTCACTAGCAGGAACGTAATCTATTAGTGAGAAAACGGCATCTAAGTAATTGTGTTTCATTATTTCCACGGAACGGCTGTTACTGGTGCCAAGTACACCCTAGCAAAGAACAATGACAATGCTCTGAGACGCTGTAATTACTTTCCTGGATTCCTCTAAGGCAACGTTTTAAATGTTTTTTAAAGAAATATTTGGTCAGAGATTCATGTGTCTGTTTTTATAAAATTTCCTGCTTTTAGTAATTTCCCTTTCACTTGCTTCAGTAACATTTAGCATTTCAGTAGCCTTTTTCAAACACTAACTCTCGCAGCCCCCTGTGACGCCATCCTCTTCCCACAGATGCAAATGCAGCAGGGTGTTTAAGCCCTGTGCCAGAGAACTCAGAAGTGGTGCTAGCAGTGGGATTCGAACTCAGATCTCCACCATGCAATGTTACCATCACTCCACTAGCCGATGAAAAGCATCTTCAGTAACAGCACGGCTCCACAGCACAAGGTAGAAAAGTGCTCTCCCTTTCAAAAGGCAAAGCAGCAGAACGCTGTACTGAGGTTTTAAGAGATTCATAGGATTTTAAGGCCAGAAGGTAAGATCATTTGGTCTGGCCTCCCGCATACACAGGACAGAGAACCTCACCCTGCATCCAACACAGAACATGTGTTTGAGCTACAGCAAATCTTTTAGAAAGACATCCTCATCCAGTCTTTTTAAAGTCCCAAAATGATAGAGCTTCTACCACACCCCTAAGCAAGTCGTTCCAGTGGTGTTCCTCCATGTTAAAAATGTGCATCTTTTTTCCAGTGCAAATTTGTCTGGCTTCGGCTTCCAACCATAGGACCCCTTCATGGCTTTTTCTGCTAAAGAGCCATCTGCTGTCAGAATGCCATCTACCATCTACATGTCTCTTTCCCTCCCAGGTACCTGCAGACTGTGATCAAACAAGTAATCTCTTCGCCTTCTCTCAGATAAACTAAGTAGTCTTTCTCTATTTTATTATTCAAGGCCTAACTTGTTTATTTTTAACTTGTTTTCTTTGTCTGCTCTTCTTTTGTTAATATGTTAGAATAATTCCTTCTTCCTGTCCAGTCCTGCACTG
>ML685765.1:33422319-33440792 GCA_007922175.1 Pelusios castaneus | reverse complement strand
TTCTTCCCGTCCAGTCCTGCACTGCTTTGAATTGCTGTGTGCTGTTGCAGAGGGAGCAGAAACCTATATTTTTCTGTACCCAGCAAGTGATTCCAAGACTCCATGCTGGAGAATGTCCCACTCCTAGAAGAGACATCTAAACACTCTAATTCCTTTAAGCATTGCTGAATTATAGCAGAACCGCTTTGGAAGAAAAGACTGCACTTCCAGTCTAATTATCATTAAGAACAGGACAAGACCTCTGTGGAAAAGTAGCGATGTTTAAACCTCATCTGTGTAATGGCATTTATTAGCGCTGCTTCCTGCATGGCTAACTGCAACGTGCCATGAGGTAAGGCTCTGGGTTTAAGCCGTACTATTTTTTTTTTCTGGTTCTTACGATTCAGTTCTCCCTGAGTCACTTCAGTTCGTCTGCCGAGAAACTGGTGCTGGTTTTTCGCCAGCTTTGGTCAGCTGGAGACCAGCGAAAGCCCACAGCAAACACACGGCAAAGCCTTCTGTAAGAAGCTGAGTCGGTCGGCTATGGCAAAGAGGGTTTTGAACGGCTCTCATTATGCAGTCATGTAATGCCCCAGGCCAGTACAATAAAGCTGATCTGAAAGTTACAGAAGGGTTTGGAAGTGTCGTAGGCCTAACCCTTGGCCTATCTTGATATGATGGCAAACTGATGCCCCAGTCCTGTGGGGGTCCTGAATTCCAGACACTGCAGTAATCCCACTGAAGTCAGGGGACATGTGATGGGCACCAGAGGGTTGTGCTCACCTATCCTCTAGACTGGAAGTAACATTACTGTTTTTTCAAAATATTCTCCGATCCACTGCTGAAAGTTGTTTGGAGAAAAGCCAGTATTAGTGGAGCACCTACAAAAATATTTGTTTCACGTGGACTTTTTTACTCTTCAGCATCATCACTTAAGTGAGCATTGATCCATGTACAAAACCCATTTCATCAACAGTGTGATTGACTGCTGATTTAGTTAACCCAATGCAACATCATCTGTGGACACCCGTGAGCCGATGGAAACCTGGCGCGTGTCCAGTTGGTGGGTATCAGGACAGTGACAGACACCAGGTAAATCGCTGTAAGCTGGTTTAAACCAATAGAGAAGTGTCCACATGGGGGTGAGGGGGTTGCACCAGTTTAACTGAACAGTTTTCTAAACTGATTTCAGACAAACCTGTGCAACTTGTGTGTGTAAACAAACCCGAAGAAACATTCTCCACCTTCTTAACCCTGAAGTGTTATGGACGCAGAAGCAGGTGCCTACAATGTCCTGTCCTTGTGTTATATGCTCAGGGGAAAAACAAAATACTGTCCCCACCCCAAAAACAAGAGCGTGTGACAGGTTCAAGCTCTTGCCAGGAACATCAGGGAAAAACTCCCCATTTACCAATAGATAAGAGACGAGAATGAAGGGGAAGGAAATTACCTTTCCCGTTTTTGAGAGTCTATTACAAAAATAATGATGGATTTTCTAAAAAGGGTTTGGCAAAGCACAGTGCAGGTGACTCATTGCTCTAATGCTCATCAGTCCTGGGCAAGCGCACCTTGTAAAGCCAGGTGCAATATGAATAGGAAGAGCACAGATTTCCCCACACCTCACTTGGCAGACACAGCACCCTCCCCAGTCTACTCTAGATGTTAACCTTGCTTAATGTTGCTAGATTCTTGGGGTGCCCACATGGCTTTGATAAATGTGCAGTAAGACCCAAGATGGGGCTGTTCCACTAATTTTCACTTCTGATCTGATCAGAATGCGATGGGGCATCCACCCCCAACTAGCAGAGAAGGGATTAAAAGCAGCCCTGTAAAGCTATGCAAGGAGTAACCAATCCAAGAGAGGCTGCGAGGAGCAGCCAATCAGGGCCCAGCAGGCCCATTTAAAAAGAGCTACAGGGTGTCCAAGGGAGGACTGGGCTCCTCGAGGGCTGCAGGAGGGGAGCACCGCAGACAGGGCAGCTGCTAGCAGGGACCTGGGGAGCTGGAGAGAGCTGCTGGGACTTGCAGTTTCAAGGCCGTGAGAAAAGAGTGAAGAAGGTGCTGGGGTCAAGGGGAAGTGATCCAGGGAATTTAAAGCAGGCCTGGTGAGCAGGTCAGGGAAACCAGCGAGGTGGCTAGCGACAGGGTCCCTGGGCTCGGACCCAGCATAGCAGATGGGCCCGGATCCGCACTCCCACTCAGGAAGTGAGAGACCCTCCCTCTCCTGGAAGGGGAAACACCCAGGACAGTGACACAGCCAGGGGCCAGGTCAGAAAGAGGGCGCTGAGCTTCTGGACATGTGGAAGAAGGGCTACGAGCGAACAGTGGGAGAAAAGTGACGATGTGCGGACTGTGGACGTCTGTCAGTCTGGAGCAAACCCCTAGACAGCCAGCAAGAGGAGCCAGTCCAGCGGTGAGTAGTGCAGCTCGTTACACAGAAGCGGAACGTAGATTCAATCCCATGTGGGGCAGCGTGCCCTGCCTCCTGTTGAAGGTGCCCCATAAGCTAAGTCTTTCCCGAACCACCACTAGGATTCCCTGATTTCCAGAAGGCGGATGCTTCTCACACTCTGACGCTCATACCGCCCAGCTGGAGCCTTGGCGTCTGAAAACCTCCAGCCACACTACCTACCCTGGCAGCGCTCCTGGAAAGGAGGCTTTGGCCGCAGCTCGGACTTACCAGGGGAACAGGAAAAGCTGTTGGGTCAAACTGTGCTCTGACGTGTATCAGCGCCTATGTGGAGCCCCATGCACCGCGTCTGGTATGCTAGTTCTGTACGGCCTCCAGCGCCACTCTGCCTTGCCAGGCACCCTGGGTACGTGGGCTGCGTTTCCATTCTCAAGTCAGTGTGAGCTGTGCTTTAATGCCTTTTATCTTATGCAGATCAAATGTTGCTTCTGACAGCTGACGTCTTCTCCTTTAAGATAACACAGGATCCTATTTTCCTACAAATACATTTAATGAACACTTTGTTATCTGATCAAATAATCACTCACCAGAAACAGGCCAGGCAATCAGGGAACCCCTCCAGGCCTGTCTCTAGTGCACTGCTGGAGTTTGATACATTATGGCGAACGTCACTGCATTTTCAATCAGCCCTGCTTTGTTTCAAGAGTCAAGAAGTTCAGGCTGGAATTGTGCAAACGGAAAATGATTTGCTTGCTCCACATCAGCCTGCACTGGCAGAGGCGTCTGACCTTCCCACGAAGCAAAGGAGTCTCTGGAGAGAGCAACAGGTGTTCCCGGAGTCAGGCTGGAGAGCTGGAGCAGTAAGGGAATGGCTGACCCCAATTCCTTGCAACCGCAGGCCTGTGTTTCCAGATGTAAACGCCTGACATGGTCTAGCCTAGTTTCAAGTCTGCTGCATTTAATTGGGTCTCATCCTACGGAAGCAGGTTATTGAAGCATCTCTTGCAGAGGGAAGTCACCATCCTCTTCTTTTTCTTAATGCAGGTTTTTCCTGGCGAGGGTTATGGTGTCAGCACGGAGATTCAGGGGATCAGACCTTCCCGTCTTCCACAACAGGTTCCAGCTGCTCCGGGGGGATTCCCAGGTGTTCCCAGGCCAACCGAGAGATACAATCCCTCAGCACGTCCTAGGTCAGCCGGGGCCTCCTCCAAGTGGGACATACAGGATATAGTTCCAAAGGAAGCCGGCTGGGGGCATCCTGATCAGGTGCCTAAACCTCCTCACCTGACTCCTCTCGATCCGGAGCAGTAACGGCTCTCTCCTGAGTAGCTGAGCCCCTCACCCTCTCTCAGAGAGTCAGCCCAGCCGCCCTGTGGAGAAATCTCAGGCACCTAGGCACTACTCCGCATCTCCACTGGCTTAAGTCGTTAAGCGCTAGTTCGAATTAAAACGAGGGGTTATTAATTCGAACTAACTTTTCCTTAATTCGATTTAAGGAGCAGCTTAAGTCGAATTAAGGGAAGTCCAGTGTAGACGCGGAGTAAATTAAGTCGACTTAATTTGTAAGTGTGGACGTACCCCCATCGTCTCATTTCTGCTTCCTACCCTTGTCACACGGTCTTCCATTCCTATTTCCCTGCTCGGATACCTGCCTTACAACTCCTCTGGAAGCAGCTTTCTCTCCAGAGCCAGGGTCTGCGAGCACAGCCCTCGTACCCCAGGAGAACGTCACTGGCGGTTTTCTTTTGAGGATGCCATGGATGAGTCTCCTTGCCTACAAGGGAACCCAGCAGCCTCACTGTTTCCTCCAACAGGTTCCTAGCTAGTGCCCTCTACGCTAAGGGGTGGCCTCAGCCACGGACCTGGCTCATTGCTGACAGCTCTGAATTAGCCCCGCGTCAGCTGATTCCTGCTTTTCTTCCCTTCGACCCTTGCCTGCAGGACCTCACAAACTGGTCTAACTGAGTTACTAGCCAAGCTGAAATCCAGTCTAAAGACTCTCCTGCGGCAGCTCTATCGATCTTTTCGTAATGTGTCCGCGATGCTGTCATGAAGGGCGGTAAATGTAACGCTTGATGCCTTTCGGTACATACAGTGCAAAAAGACGGCTTCAGCACCTTGCCAGTGGAGAACTGAAAAGGACAAGGGAGTTCACTCTGCATTTGCACAAGGGTTTAGAATCTTTGCACATCTTTGCTGATTCGAATGATGCAGTGGGGTTAAGAGTGTGTGTGTGTGTGTCTCTGTGTGTGTGTGTGTGTGTGTGTGTGTGCGTGCGTGCGTGCGTGCGCATGCACTCCAGCAGCCTGCACTTAGTGGCAACGTGTACCGTTAATTACATGTGAGTTAAAGTGATAACCAGTGTCTATGAGGTCCAGGGCCACATTTTATGTGATTTACAAAATAGACACGGACCAGTAAACTGGTTTTCAATGGTGTTCCAATTATGGTAACACAAAATGGAATTGGGACAAGTTTTGTGACCAAACCCACAAGGAGAAATTTAAGAGGGTCCTACCTGTGAGTGGAAGCAGCCCCTGCTCAGCCCTTCCCCCCAGGCCAAAGAATGGCCATACACTGTGGCCATGATGTCCAGGGCACTTTCCTGAGGGCAAACGGGAAATACTGTGGCTCCTGAGAACATATGCTTACCCCACGCGTGGTCTTCCCCAAAGAGGAGGGACCACAGAGTGGGTAGGCGGGGCGTGTTTGTCAGTGGAAATTCATGGCGGTTGGGGTTGGTCCTGCTGTGAGCAGGGGGTTGAACTAGATGAGCTCCTGGGGTCCCATCCAACCCTCACCTTCTCTGACTCGGTTCCATTGACCTCAGCAGTTCTGCAGCACTCGTTGCCGTTTCATCTAGCAACCCAACCTGACTGGAAAACTTTCTGTGGACTCTGGGACCCGGACTGGACCCTCTGCACTGCATTGAAACCAGGGGTGGCCCAATGAGGCCACGTTAAAACCAAGAAAGGAAAAGGCCATTGAGCCACAACCCCCACCTTTCCCTTCATTGGTCTGCCATAAATACCGAGGGCCATATTGGGTCCTGGTGGAACTCCACTGGCTCCTGGAGAGCTCCCTCGGGATTTATGTGGCCCACAGTGACAGACCCCACCCCAGCTGCTCTCCCCAGGGCTGCGGAGCTGTGAATCTCACTTTGTATACCTTTGTTTTCTCTCCCAGGAGCTTCATCTGTGACAGTCTGACTAGCAGAATAAACAGCCCCATTCACTAACTATCCAAGAGGCTGCTCAGTGTAAAAGTTCCCTCTGATGGCAGCATCAACAAAACAACGCCATAGAAACCAAGAAGCATGTGACAGCTGCCAATGCACACAAAAGAGCCCACGACTGGATGGGCATGAACGAATGTCTAGTCCTGACGACTGCCGCCTCTTTATTATTGTTTTCCCAAAGCCATCTGTGAGCCCCATGCAGGATCTCTGCAGCTAACCTCTCCCACAGACTCTGTGGCATTCCTCCCTCCCATCCCTATCGGGCCAGATGCTATTCAGCACTTTGTTCTATTTGCAAACACTGAGTCCTTTGATGGAGGAGTGAAATATTTATAAATCCCTCCCTGTTGTCTCCTGCTCTTGTATCTTCTGGCTGGAGATACTGGTTGCTGCCCCCAGAAAGCCATTAGATAAACTTCTACTGACAGCACTGATGCTCCGCCACGAAGCAGAGCAGCTCCACAGAGACATCTCTGGCTGCTGCTAGTCCTACCTGGTCACGTCACACTGCATGCTTCTGGCTCTGAACCCAGGCCAAGTTCAGATCTAGATCTGGAGCCACCTAGGTGTTCCCAGAGTCCAGGTGTGGTCAGATCTAGATCTGGAGCCACCTAGGTGTTCCCAGAGTCCAGGTGTGGTCAGATCTAGATCTGGAGCCACCCAGGTGTTCCCGGAGTCCAGGTGTGATCAGATCTAGATCTGGAGCCACCCAGGCGTTCCCGGAGTCCAGGTGTGGTCAGATCTAGATCTGGAGCCACCCAGGCGTTCCCGGAATCCAGGTGTGGTCAGATCTAGATCTGGAGCCACCAAGGCGTTCCCGGAGTCCAGGTGTGGTCAGATCTAGATCTGGAGCCACCCAGGTGTTCCCGGATTCCAGGTGTGGTCAAATCTAGGGTTCAGATTCCAGATGCTTTCTGAGTTTGGGGTGGAGCAGGGAACTCATCTCATTTCCCAAGCAGTTTTCTGTCCGAAGAACAGAAGTCACATTTGAGCACCAGAAATGAGACCCTACCCAATCTTGGCTGGGTAGAAGCTATTCCTTTGGTCGTAGGACATTTCCTTGTTCATGCTGACGACATTTGGTAATTCCAATGCAGCATTATCTCCTGCTCTGGTATATAATTCCTCTGTTAATAACGCCATACAAGTCCAGTCTATGTTCTCACGTAATATCGAAGCGCGGGGCTGCCTTTCATAGGCTCTAAGGCCAGAAGGGACCAATAGGATCATCTGCTCTGACCACCTGCACAAGGCAGGCCACAGGACCTCGCCCACCTCCTGCCATGGACACCATTTTACGTAATCACCCCTTTATTACACTGTAGAGCACCACATTGACTTATTATTACTATTTATTTATATCATCATCGCACCGCAGAATCCCTGCTTGGAATAGGACCCCTCTGTGCTCGGAGCTGTAAAAAGACAGAAAAGAGAGACACACAAAGGATGCTGTTTTCCCTCCACACCACACCACACCACACTCAAACATGCAGTCATACAGAGATGTGCGTGTAATTAGAGCCAACTAATTCTACATGCAACATACACACTGCTCTCTCCTCCTGCTATTACACAGACGGCGACTGACTCCAACAGGAGAAGGTAAGGGTTAAGTCATAAAACAGAATCCCAAATCCTGCTTCAGGGAATAGTAAATCTTCACTAGTTCAGTTTCTGTCATTAGAAGACAGCATGTGGGAAGAGGCTGTTACCGTTTTGTGTAGAGTAACATAGTTTCATCAACTGAAAAGCCAGATCATCTTGTCTGGGCTGCTGGGTAATGCGGGCCACAGACTTCCCCCAATAACTCCTAGAGGACAGCTTTTAGAGAAACATCCCATCGGGACTTAAAAATTGTCAGTGCTGGAAAATTACCCTGCCCCTCAGTGAATTGTTCCCATGATTAGAAAGTGTATAAAGTTTGCAGACAATACCAACTTGGGAGGGATTGCAAATGCTTTGTAGGACAGGAATAAATTCAAAATGACCTGGACAAACTGGAGAAATGGTCTGAAGTCAATAGAATGAAATTCAACCAGCACAAATGCAAAGTACTCCACTTAGGAAAGAAGGATCAGTGGGACACATACAATGGGAAATGACTGCCTAGGAGGAATCCGGGGTCATAGTGAAGCATGAGCTAAAGATGAGACAACAGTGTAACTAACACAGAAGAAGAAAAAAGCCAACTTCATTCTGGGATTTATTAGCAGGAGTGTTGTTAAGTAAGACACAAGTAATTCTTTCGCTCTACTCAGCACTGAATGGAGTATTGTGGCCAGTTCTGGGCGCCTCATTTCAGGGAAAAACTGGAGAAAGTCCAGAGAAAAGGAACAAAAAAGATTAAAGGTCTAGCAAACATGACATAGGAGGGAAGATGGAAAAAACTGGGGTTGTTTAGTTTGGAGATGAGAAGACTGAGGGGGACATGCTAACAGTTTTCAAGTATATAAAAGGTTGTTACATGCAAGAGGGAGAAAAATTGTTCTCCTTAACATCTGAGGATAGGACAAGGAGCAACGGGCTTAGATGGTAGCAAGGACGGTTTAAGTTGGACATTAGGAAAAACTTCCTAGCTGTCCGGGTAGTTAACCACTGGAATAAATTGCGTAAGGAGGTTGTGGACTCTCTGTCACTGGAGATTTTTAAGAGCAGTTCGACAGACACTTGTCAGGGATGGTTTTAGATAACACTTGGTCCTGCCTTGAGTGCAAGGTCTGGACTAGAAGATCTCTCGAGGTCCCTTCTAGGCCTACAGTTAATTATTTTTGCTCTTAAAAATGTACACCTTATTTTCAATCTGAATTTGTCCAGTTTCAAATTCTGGGGCGTGGATGGTGTTAAATCTTTCTCTACCAGATTTAAGAGCCCACTATTAAATATTTGTTCCCATGTAGGTACTTACAGGCTGTGATCAGGTCATCCCTTAGCCCCCCTTTGTTAAACTAAACACTTTGAGCGCCTGAGTCTCCCATTAAATGAACCACAGCCCTCATCCTGCCTAATAATCCAGGCACCTTGGAAGCCTCTAACCTAATCATTCATTCCCCACTGCTGATACCTGTCCCCCCAGTGGAAGGCTGGGTGAAGACGGCGACCACTCTGTCTCATTCATGGATCTTGTACTGTCCACGGGGCAGCCTCTTCCTTGAGTAAGGGGTGTGGGAATCCCCTGCCATGGCATCGCGACAATACAACACATGATGTGAGCGTCTGTCCTCCCAGTTCACTACTTTCATCTCGCACTTCACCTGCTGTCTCTTTTCAAGTGCCGCTAAATTGTGTGTTGCGTTCTGAACGTCACTGCAGTTTGATCACCCTGCAGAAACATGCGATTGGACTGACAGACAGGCAGCGATTAGCATCGGCCAGAACCCTCCATGCTGCAGCTGCAACAATTGTGTCTGGAGATGAGACAAGCAGGTCAGACAAGGCGGAAAGTGAATCAAACTCTTGCCTGTGCCTTGAATGGCATGCAGCAAAACTCCAGTGTTCCCGCTCCCATCCTGCTGGTGTGAGTCAGGAGTGACTGTACCCGCATAAGTCAGATTCAGCCTGGGTCCTTTCAATATCTTCCCTAGTCAACCCTTGCTTCAGCACAAATGGGACGAACAAATCCCCTGCCACTTCCTGTGCAAGACGGCAAAGGAGACAGAGCCACCTTCAGTAGGTCAGTTTGACAATTATTATAAATTGCCGATTGCATGGTTTGGGCTGACGAAGATCCTACGGGCAGGCCTCTAGCAGGCTACTGTGCTCCAAGGGGCACTCAATCAGCTGGCATCATTAGCACAGCTGGAAGAGAATTACCGTTTAGCAGTCACTCATACACCCTACGCCAGCATATTGTACAGACGCCGATTGGGAGAAATCCTAGAATTTCCCCATTACCCTTTCCAAAATTAGATAAGGATGTAAACAATACAGGTTTCAGACATTCACTAGAGCATCTGAGCAGCAAAGATCAACCTCTTGATTAGCTGCTGCAGTAACCTCTGCAGCCTACACAGAGAAAACTTCTGCCTCACGGATAAAGACACAGTACTATCCTATCCAAGCCATAAAAACTTCTCCACAGCTGGTCGAGATTCTGTGTGTCAGCTGCACCTCACAGGTCTCTGTCCATGAAACTCCCCCCCAGGACATTCCATTGTGCAAGTTAACCGCAAGATAAAACTGGGGCAAACAGGGGAAAACCACAACAGAGACTGCATCCCTCCCTGGATATTGAATCCTCTAGAGAGAGGCCGAAGCAGCAAAATTCAGATCTTAATCCGGGCTCAAATTCCAAAACCGTCACCCCTCCCCGCAGAAGTTCAGAGGTGTCCCGGTTGTGCGGCTGAGGTTCCACCCGGTCTGTGAGGCTTCACTAACCATTCCCCAGTGACTGCGATGCTGGATCCAAACGGTTACGTATGAGAACAACAAGATTGGGGGGAGACCAATTCTGCACAGCCACATTAAGACTCAGGCTATCGTTTCATTTCTGGGGTGTGCGTTGGCCTTTGGCTGCTAGTCAGAACTAGATATCCAGATCTCCCCTCCACACGGACAGCTCTCTATTCGCACCGGCGGATGGCTGAACCACGTTGTGCGTCCGAGAAAACCACCAAGAATTACCTGGTGTTAGGTTGCCTTGGCCGCACTGTTAGTTATGCCTCATCCAGCTCCAGACCACACCCAAATCTCTAATGGTGCTTTCCCCCTTCGGGTGTGGGGGAAGCTGCAGTGACGTATTAGGCAGTACAGGTGCATCTCCCTCCAGCTGCAGCTTGAGTAAAGGGTGGACTGGGGAGGCAGCGGTGGGTAACGATCAGTGGCAGGGCTCCCTCTGAAACGCTGATTTTCGGCATGACCTAGGTTTCCCTTGCTATAAAATGGGAATACCATTTACTCACCTCTCAGGAGAACTGTGGATTAATTAGACAATGTCTGCGAACCTCAAGCCGAGAACAAAACCCAAGAGTTCCTGGCTCCTAGGTCTGTGCTCTGACCACTCTGATGTGTGGCCAATTATTTCAAAAGAACTGCTCAAAAAGGGTAGCAAAGAGCGATGGCTTTACGCAGTGCCCAGTTACAATGTGGACGCTTAAGTCCACATCATTAGATCGACCTAAGGGCAGGTAGGTCGACTTACTAAGGCCCCGTTCAGGGAAACCTCTTTGCTAAGTTGACTTAATAAGGTCGACTTTAGGTCGACTTAAGAAAGTCGACCTAACTTTTTGTAGTGTATAAATTCCTTTGCCACCTAGAGGTGAAAAGCACTACAAAAGGGCACGGTCTTATCGTTAAGCTGCATTAAGAAGCGTAACGAGTCACAACTCCGAACATCTGGCACCTTGACGCTGACAGATCCTACCTGTCCACAGAGCCAACACTTCTGACTGCGGAATTCGACTCTCCCACAGATTATGGCTTGTGGATGTCTGCACGGAAATTCTGGGCACATTCAGAAGGTTGTTTTAAAGTTTGTGTGTGAATCTCAACTGTGCATTTTTGTATTCAAACCTTGCTGTTGCCAGGGGAAGAAGGCAGACAGAGAATCCCTTTCAATACGTGAATGAGAGATGAGACAATCTGCTAACCTGACTATTCTGTAAATACAGTTCCCAAGCCATGAAAACTAACAGACTCTTGGGAAGGTTTCCAGGCAGGTACTTAAAACACAGCAGCGCAAACGCCTTGCTGCACCACTGGTGAAATAACCTGTAGCAGTGGTTAGGAAAAGCTGCAGCGAGAGACAAGCACTCGCTAACTGAGTTGGTGGTTTAACATTAGAAAACCGAAGCAGCTTTTCCTTTGAGCAGCAGCCTCGTCGAGATAGGAAATGCTGGTGTCACCGTGCGCTGACAATGGCCAGCACAGCAGCTGCAAGCGCATTTGGGGACAAAATCGAAATCCCTGCAGAGACACTGAGGCACGCCATGTCTGGAGAGCTAATGGCATTCTCCTGCCCGAGAAACGCCCGAGAGAAGGTACATGCCAGCAGAAGAGCTGCCAAAAGACACTTCCGTTCGCAATACAAGTACAGTTTGGCTGAAATTCTTTCACCCCTCCTTAATTAAACAAGCCAGAATAAAGATGTTACATCCTCATCTTTGACGCTCTGCAGATGTGCAGCGTAACCCCTGCTAAGTGCCAGAGAGGAGCTGCAAAAGGCAGGTCCCAATCATGACCCAGACTGTTCTGTTATGGAGCCAGGGTTCTCTAAGCTCCGCTCTGACAATGACTAAGGCTGTCTGTTAGTGTGAGTATGACTCTCCTTTACATGCACCAGGCTCCACTGACCCTGGATCCACACGGTGTAAAGGTAAGTCAGGACTCATGCACCCATTTAATGGCTACCTGTTCATTCTCTTCCCACCCGCTCAGTGCCGGGCCACCGCTGGATTTAGGCACAAGCTAAGTAAGCTACATCTTAGGGCCTCAGATGATGAGGGGCCTCCCAACACCCCACCAGGCGTCAGCCGCTAGTAACGTACCCTTACACCAATTTAGTCGCTGGGTGGAACTCGGACGACTGAACTGAAATCACTAAGAAGTAAGGGGGTTCAGATGCCATGCCAGACTGAGCCTCAGTCGAGAGGAGGAGGTGGGCGTGGAGAGGGGACGGATGCTGTCTTTTAACAAGGATTGGGCTGGTCAAATAAAGCTTCTAGCTCTTAGTTAGACTCCATACAGTCTTTTGTTATCTGAAGTGACCAGTACAGCTGAAATCACTGAGAAGTGCTGGTGCTTAGACCTGCTATGGGACAGTCAATGTTTCTGTGGAGACACAGCCAGCCTGCATCATCGTAAGTTCCCCCACTGAGACCTAAAATCCTAAAGGTCGGATCACAGTGTGGAGGGAGGTGGCAGCAGACGGTGCCTTCTTCCCCCTTTTCCCTGGAAGGTGAACTCATGCAAAGCACCTGACCTGTGGGTCTCGAGTACTGACCAAGGAGGACAACACAGTGAGCGGGTGCGGTGGCAGGAGAAGGGAGAGGCGCATCAAAGGAGCATTTGTTTGTTGAACCGTGGTTTCGTGATTTTGCTCCAGAATGCTAGATTTGTGAGTGGGAAAATTATATAAATGTTTCCTAGTAGGCCAAGATTTAAAAATGCTTTATTTGCCAAAATCATTATCTCACATTATCACTATCTTGAGAGGTCGTTGTCTCAGATAGTTTCTGTACTAAACTTTTTTTATGTTTTAATTAATGTTTACATAAGAGCATGAGACTGGCCAGACTGGATCAGACCAATGGTTATCTAGCCCAGTCTGAAAGTGGCCAGGGCCTGATGCTTCAGGGAATGAACAGGACAGGCAGTCATGGAGCTATCCATCATCCCTTCTCATCTGGTCCCACCTTCTGGCAAAGAGACTAGCTACATTTCAGAGTATGCTGCATCCAATCCATCCTGCCCACCCCAGTTATTACCACTGATGGACCTATTCTCCATAAACTTATCTCATTTTTTTTGAACACTTGGCCTTGGTCTTGGCCTTCAGAACAACTTCTGGCAAAGAGTTAAATCGGTTAACTGCGTGTTATGGGAAGAAATGCTTCCTTTTGATTGTTTTAAACCTATTGCCTATTAATTTCATTGGGGGACACCTAATTCTTGTGTTATGGGAAGTATTAAATATATGCTAATTAAGAAAGCATGAGGTATTTAATAATGTAAATAAGGTTTTTTGCAAGTTTTATTTAGATTATTAATTGTTTGTTGCATCTTTACCTGTGTAAATATAAAGATTTATCATTTAATTGTTCATTGCTCTTTCTGTTGGAATGTAATACACTTTTTTCTCTTTATTTTATTTATTTTTTTGTTATGGTATGGGGCCTCTAAATCTTGACCTAGCTTAGGGCCTCAGCGTGTCTTAATCTGGCCCTGTCCATCTGGAGATATAAAGCCACAGGAGAACTTTAGACGTTTACTCCCATCAGAGTCATTCCCTGGGGGAAAATTGGGACTGTGTTCCCTCAGCCGAAGAACTGGAGTCTCGCTGTTATGACATGAAGGAGGACGGCTGGCTGGCCCAGCGTCAATTTTCTTCTAGTCTTTGAAAGCTGTCACACTTGGGAGAGGCTGATTGCGGGTTTTTAACTGCAGTGCAGAAAGACCCACACGCTCCTCCCTTCAAATTCTGCTGCCAGAGTGAGGACTCAGAGAAGGTCCAATGCAGAGTTCGACCTACGCTAGAGGGGCTCCCAAGCAGTCAGGCTCTATGGCCTCTCCTCTAAGGCTGCCAAGGCAGCTATCCTCTCGACCAGGACGTTCCCCTCCCTCTGCTTCTGCCACTCCCACCCTGCACACTCTCTAGGTCACCTTCCCTGCATGGCGTGCCCTTGCACTCCCGATGTGCCATCTCTCCTCATTCAAATCCCTCTTCTCAGGGTGTTTCCACAATGGAAATGGACACCCGCCGACACCGAATGGACACCGAACTGACCAGCCCCTGGCTGCGCACGTGCCAAGCGAGTGCCTGAGAGATGTTCTTGCTGTAGTTCTGTTGGACCACAACCCCTGCTTTCTGACTGCCACATTGTCCTCTCTCCTACAGTCACATCCACAATTCGGGAGGTGTGCTGTTCGGAGCAGGCCCTTGCTCTTTACCTGTCTTGTGAACGGCTCAGCACCCCTCTGTGAGTCGAAAAGATAGTAAACAATAATGGTCCCCATCAATGCAAACGGTGGGGCTGCTTTGAGCTTTGGCTTAGAGAGACTGCAGCAGGCTCACGCTGGTTCCCAACGCTACTGCTGTTTGCCAGAAGCTGGGACTGGGTGATGGAATGGATCTTGTGGTGGGAATGGATCACTTCCAGTCTGGCCGTTCTTATGTTCTATATGGCCCCTGCCAAGGCTGTTTCCCTCCTCGGGCACTTCGAGTGCAGAAGGTGGGGGCCTGCAAAAGGCCTTAAAACTCTAGTCCTAAAGCCTTGTCTTAAAACTCCCCAATGCTACCAACTTCCTGCCCATGGAGTGCTACTGCGGCTACCGCCCAATGCAAAACCTCTTGAGACCCCAGGAAGGTGCACTCGGGAATTCCTTCCTGCGAGGTCCCCTCAGTCATCTCTATTCCTCCCTCAGGAGAGCGACTGAACCCAGCTGTGATACCAGCAGAAAATGGAACTGAATTCCCTTTAGTAGCTGGCTGCGCAGTCTGAGGCACATGCGCACAGAACCTCTTGCCTTTTAGGACACAGAACAAACATGTTAAAAGGATAAATTTTCTTTAATTAAAAGGACAGCTAAGGAACACAGGCGATGTCTACACTGGGTCATTTAAGTTGACTTTAACTAAGTCGACTTAGTGTGTCTCCACTTAAAAATAAAGTCGACTTAAAGGGGAACTTAAAAAGTTGACCTAGAGCGTCCACACTGGACGCCTAGGTCGACTTCGAGGGGTTTAGGGGGATCTTGGGCAGGTCCACAGGGGTAGGGGGCTCAGCCTTTGCCCAGTGCCCAGTGCCAGGGGGCTCAGCCTTTGCCCCATTGTACATAGGTACAATGGGGCAAAGGGGGACAGGGACCCTGGCAGGGCATAGGGGCAGGGTGGGCAGACTCTGCCCTGCCCTGTGGGGGGGCATGCCAGGCTCCCCCTGTGTCACCCCCCCAGCAGGGAGGGCATTGGTGTAGCCCTGGGGTAGCCCTAAGTCGATTTAGGGCTAATCCACGGCTAGACTGGCTTAAGTCGACTCTAGGGAGTCGACTTAAGCCTTGGGTCTAGTGGAAAGGAGGTTTAATAAAGTCGACTTAATTTTCATTGTCGACTTTATTTTCCTTAAATCGACTTAAGCAAGCTGCTTAAGTGGACTTAAGGAAACTGTAGTGTAGATGCAGGGTAAATTAAGTCGACTCAAGCAAGCTTAAGTCGACTTAATTTACCAGTGTAGACGCAGCCAGGGAGGTGCTTCTCTGGGATTTAACTTGGGCAGTTACAGGATGGGGGGTACATGCGCTCAGCACAAGGAGGCCAAAAAGAACCAAACACAGAAATACCCTGAACATGTCTAGCTACACATTCCCTGGTCCATTCGTGTGGTTGGTTACCAAATTAAGCCTTTCTTAGGCATGGATGTTGCTGGATCTCCCATCCCTTGCTACCTGGCCTCCTCCTGCTCCCCCCAGGAGCTCTGCTGCCTCCGAACAGGAAAGAAAACAGGCAGGGGCCGGGCTGCTGCTCCAACTCAAAAACCTGTTCTCTGTTTCTCTGGGCTCTCTGGGACTTCGCTAGGACTCCCTGGCTAGGCTGTTAACCCTTTCCCTCCCAACATTACTACAGCCCCGCTCCCCTTCAATAACAAATGCTGTACACTTACTTCTCTCACATCCCTTGCTCTTCACAGACAGTCAGATACACGAGGAAAATATCACAAACCTGCATAAAACATCTCTGCCATGCAACAGCTGTTAATATTCGCTCACTGTCTCAGACTGCCGTAAGGAGTAAATCTAGGTCAAGATTCTGCTAGGAGAGTCCATCTTCCTGTCAGCGGAGCCACGCAGTTCCAGTGACAAACAGGTTCAAATTTCATGAAACTGCTCCTTAGCATTGGCTCCCGGACCAGGGAAGCGCAGCGTTGTCGCTGAGTCACAAGCGTAGCAGGAACGGGTACTGATAGCAACTAACCGCAAACTGATTACTTCGGAGAACTTTCTTCTGAAAACGCGATGAGAGATTTAAGGAGCGAGTTATGAGGGACAACACAACTTATTTTTTCTCCTTTTGCTCATCTGGGGTTGGTTTAATTAATCTGATAAACCCAAGAGGTATTTAAAATGAAAGGAAAATAAACGAGAGAGAGAGTGCATCTGTTACAAAATCATAATTCTCCTGGACTGTAAAGCCAGATATCAGCTCATGCACACATCTCATTTTTAACTGACTTGCTGCAGTTATTGGCGGCCTGGTCATGTGAGCATTACTCATCCGAGTAGCGTTTACTGATTAGAATAGTCCCAGATAGGCTGCTGGGGTGAGTAATGGTTGACGGACAAGCATAACAGCATGGAACTGATCTGTGATAACACCATGGATGGCCCAACAGTATTTCTCGCTACTGCTCCGCAGGCAACGTGTAGCTTACGAAAATTCACTGTAGGCTACACGCATCCCCACGATAAATCTGACGTCTGATCGTGAATTTATATGCATGGCATGATCACTCAAACCAGCATACTGTTGGTACGGCCAACACCAAATATGCAGCAAAAGCCCTCACAGCTACGTGGGAACAGGCGTCATTCTGAGTTCACATGGTAGGTCTGTGACTCGCACTTTGAAGAGCAAACTGACTTGGCAGCATCTGGCTGTAAATACACGTGCGTCCCAAACCGCAGTCACGGGGGAAAAAACCCAAAAGTTTTGCATGGGGCATGCAGCAATTAACAAAACCTCTGAAGAAAAGACAGGTGTTTATCTGCAGGAGTATCACTGGGCCAAAAAGGCTCCGGGGAAAAACTGGCTCTTTTTGACAGGACTAATGTTCACAGGAGCCAGAGGAAGAAGATCTGCAGGGATGAACCTTCATGCATGAGTGAGTCAGAACTCTAACAGGAGGAGCCAAGCTCTTCTTTCAGCTGGAGCCCTGCTGACTAGAGCAGAATGGCTTCGGAGCAGCTGGGAGGCATGTAGCGTAGAATAACCAAGTTAACGGGAGGTCTCTGGGACTCAGACCCTGTCAGAACAGCAATGTACGGGCGTGGCGGCACAGCAAAGATGAGCTGAGACAGCAGGGTTGGGATCGAAACCAGAATTCTCGGGGTGAGAGTTCAGGATTTGAGTTCTCCTCCAAAGATGGGCCTGTATACCCAATAGGGTCCAGCGTCCCAGTGAGAATGGCAGAGGTCCCTCAAACACGGCTGTGAAGGGGCTTGGTTGCAGTTAGAGTGGGGAGTGAGCCGTGCAGCTCCCTAACGCCCCAGATGAATATAGAGGAGGGAATTGGTGAGCGGTCACGACAGTAACCCCTGATGTGGTCCAACGTGGTAAACTTTCCCCTCCCTCTCAACTCCTGAAGGCAGCAGCCCTCCAGCACCCTCAAAGAGCCTGGAACTAGAAGAGGACTCTGGGGACCAGTTTGATGACAGCTGTGGCAACTGGGGAATGAGAGAGTTCTACATGGCAGGCCTAGGGCCGGCCACGAGGTGATCCAGAAACTGGCCTCTTCTGGGATTTGGAGACAAACGGATCAAAACTCTGGAAACCTGTTTGGCTCCAGACCACCTGAACTGGTCTCACACACTGGTGCTCGAGAGCCAGAAGACGCCATCGTAGATAGGTCCCTGACGTCAGCAGAGACTCAAAATCCTGGAACCTAGATACCCGCCAACAGCAGCTGAGCAGGTTTTCACGGTATTGCTGTGAGAACTAACAGAGCTAACGGGCAACAGGGCCCCTGGCTCCTCTGGACAGTAACATTCAACGCCACCGACTGATTCCTTCCTAGGACATCGCACGCAAGCCACTCACTTCCCCCGTTCCCTCCTTCAAACCAATTTATTTCTCAGCCTGCCTAGGAAAGACTAGCAGCTGAGCCCTTCCACAGTGGGGGAGCGACAGAGACGAGTGACAGTGTCTGCACGTGGGAATTGTTTATTTTGACACATAACAGATCGCTGTTTCCAACGCACGTGACACACTGTCAGTCTAAGAACATTCTGGCTACAGAGCTATATTGGGGTCAAGATCTCACCCTCCATGGAGGCTGATGCTCCTGGGAGTGCGGCACTAAGGGTGTGTCTACACCGGCAATTTAGGTCGACTTAAGTAGCCTTAAGTCGACCTAAATTACTCCCCGTCCATACTGGGCTTTCATTAAGTCGACCTAAATTACTCCCCATCCACACTGG
>ML685765.1:33402778-33422309 GCA_007922175.1 Pelusios castaneus | reverse complement strand
TCCACACTGGGCTTTCATTAAGTCGACCTACATTACTCCCCGTCCACACTGGGCTTTCATTAAGTCGACCTAAATTACTCCCCGTCCACACTGGGCTTTCATTAAGTCGACCTAAGAAATTCCTGAAGTCAACTTAATGAAAGTTTAGGTTGACTTAGTAAGAACCGTTCGTTAGGTCGACCCAACCCTTCAGTCGACTCCTTAGATGGACTCAAGCACAGTGTGGACATGGATTAACCCTTACGTCGACTTAAGGGCAGTTAGGTCGACTTACTAAGGCCCCGTTCAGGGGAACCACTTTGTTAAGTCGACTTAGGCTACGTCTACACTAGAAAGAGTTAAGACTGGTGCTTTGACCCCACCGATACTCTGGGTTGGCCCAGTTGCTGGTTCTCCACTGCTCCTTCTCCAGCTCCCAGCCTATCACAAAGCCTCCATCCCTATCCGCACAGGCCATTCCCCAGCTGCCAGCCCCCTAATCTCTATGCCTCTGAAATATTCAGTGTCATACCTCTACCTGCCAACCAGAGACTCATTCAGCAGAAAGAGAATCACATTTCCACACTCTGATTCAGAGATTCGTATTTCACCTGGGGCCTGAGCTCGGTGGTTAACCAGGCTACTCAGCCACCCAACCCTCCAATTAAGTAATCTTCAATTACACCCCTGGCCAGTCCTTTGTTTGTTTAAAACAGAAAGGTGCTAGTTACTCATATCTTGAGAGTAAATTTGAAAAATGCCTTTCCCGCCCCTCTTCTTCCAGCAGCGTGTTTCTTTTCCTGCTGACCCCCTGCCCTCCCGCTGAGCAGAGGGGCCAGCAAAAAAAGTGCCAGCACTCTGTGCCCCTGCGTACAATCCCAAAAAAGCACTACCCCTGACGCCTCAGCAGCGCAGCACCGAACCATTCACGGAACTCGGCTACGCAACAAAACTGTTAGATTGCAAGATGGGAGTTACCTCTTTCTGCAAGCCACAGATCACAGGCTGCCCTTCCGGAGCTCTAGCTGAGATACGGTCTCCTACTTCTGCGAACTCCCTGTATTGTGCCCGACTGTGATTCCCCGTCTCTGGAGCAGCAGGTTCCTACTAATACCTTTTCAGCAGGCTCTTGCCTCGTCCATGTCTCCTGCCTGGAAAGAGTTCTCTCTGCTCCTCCTAGAAACTGCACCCTGGCCTCTCCCACTCCACAAACCCCCTGTGTCAAAATCCTTTCTGCTCTGACTACAGTCTACGAAGGGGCCACTGAAAGTGTGTGTGGGTGTGGTCCTCGACACAGCCCTAACTCTGGACTTTCAGCTCTCCAGCACAGCCACTGCCCAGAGGAACCCAGGAGAAACTCCGTGAGCTGACAGAAGTAGTGGGTTGTTTTCCTCTAACGGACCAGCCATTGAAGGGTGGCACCGCACACTCTCAGGTGCATGCGTATCGTGCAAAGAGGTGCTGTATGAATAAGCCGGACAACTGCACGCTGTTAGTTTGGGCTGAAACTGGGTCTGCACATGTAAACTGACTCCCTAGGTAAGGGTCCAGTCTCTGGAAGTGCTGTGCGCTTTCCAGTCCCACTGAAATAGGCAAGAGCAGGCTCAGCCCCTCGCCACAGGATGGGAGTCTGCCCTTCACCAGAGCTGTTCTGAACAACCGACTGATACTCGAGAGGCACCTGGCTCATAAGGCTGGGCATTTCCAGGGCGGCTGAGCATTCACAGGCCCAGCGGAGTCAGGGGGAGTCAGCCTCGCTGGAAATGAGGCCACGGAGTTGGAAACCTAAATAAGGGGTTAGGTGCCTACCTTGAGAGACTCAGGCTGGAAACTGGTGGCCTAGATTTCGCAGACTTTGGATTGTGTTTGAGTAGATCACTCCTCATCACGTGTGAGCGCCTCCAGCCACTGGGGCGACTCATAGCAGCGACGATAGGAGAGCAACAACCGGAACAGCAACAAAACCTGCTGGATTCAGAACTTCCTTGGCCCGGGCGAAGTGAGATTTTACATCGTTTGTTTCTCAGGTGAGACATGATGTTTATTTTTTCAGTGAATGGGGTTAAGAGACAATACGGAGCTTGAAACCAGCTGATTCACAGCAACGCTTTTTGAAAAGAAAGGGAAAAGTGGAGTCATGGCAACCCGAACTCAGTATCGGGCAGTGAAACAATCTATCAAGGCCATCAGTGTTATACATACTAGGAATAATGTGTCCAGCTAAGACAATATTGGGTGGAAATTTTAAATAATAAAGTTATTTGGGTTTATTTTTATAGGATAAAACAGAATTTGTAAAATGTCTTTTAAGAGTCACACTGACCACAGCTTACTGCAGAGTTAAAATCCATCAACCAAAAAATAGAAATTTTACTTGCATAAAGAAAGAGATACTTGTAAATTCTTCCAAATTGGACTTGAGAGGCTGTTAAAATAGATGGAGCTCATCTAACGAATGTAATTTCTGTTCCCACTTTGCTGCTAGCCGTGCAGAACGCTAGTAACTCTGCTTGGAAAACTGCACGACAGCTAAGCAGTTCTTGGAGGCTGGAAGTGTGTACTCACTGATTGCATTACAGCAACTTTCACTCTGCCATATTCACACTAATTTAACTCCCACGCTCAGAAAAGTCTGCTACGAACATGATAAATACCCCAGGACACTGCAGCAAGCACAAATACTTTCATTTGAGCTAGATGACATGAGGGCTGATTTAACCGTTTCCCAACCCCTAATCCACTTCTTGAGGAGCTTTATTACTGTCAAAGTAGCACAGACATCTGCATAATGTTTCCCCTTGCAATTTTAATATGGAACGGATTTACATCTAGCTTATTTGCTAGCTTTCTAAGATCAGGCTTAAATCTCTTGGGTTACAGCAGTCCAATGGACAGAATGTTGCTTACCATCAGCATTACTGAAAAAAGAAAACCGAAAGCTCTTTACGTACCACCTCAGTGTCTTTCCAAAACATTAAACCTGACTTTGTGATAATAGCCTTTTGCATAAACTTGGGTGTCACACACTAAACCAGCAAGGGGTTATCTGCTGCTGAATATTAATGCATGCTAATCGTTTGCTGTATGTCTTAAACATTGCATTTAAATCCCGGAGGAACGATGGATGGTCAGCGCACTGAACATGGTGCACATTTGGAAACGGTAGGGCAGTCTATCATTGATCTGAATAGTGCAATCACACAAGACAGAAATGGTTTTATACTGAAATGCTGTTTAGGGAAGCAAATGTATAGACAGCTTGTGTGCCAGGGACCCACACAGCTATGTAAATTCGATTCTTCTAGCTACTGCTTTCAGTGTCCCAGGCCCATGGATAATACAAATTGCCCATCATGACCGACCGTGCGGTTCTGATTCAGAATACCCTGACTTTGCTAGTCTCGTGTTTAATATGATGAAGATGTGCCGCCACTCTCAGAAGGCTGCACTATGGCTCAGTAAATCAGGAGATCTGCAATCCAATTTCTCTTAGACGGTGCGAGGGATCATCTACAAAAGATCTGCACTAGAACACACTCTTATCAAGGGGTTTTTCTGTGGCAGTTGATGTGGGGGAGCTGCTCCTCTTTTTTAAAATCCAAGCAGAAAAACGAGTGACTGTTCCGTTTCCAGAGGGCCTGGCCCCTTTGAAGGCTTCAATTAGATTTTGCATTATGCCTGTTTAAAGAGCAAATAGAATGGGCTCCCTGTGCTCCCAGAACTAGACCGGACCAACTGGGATCAGAGGAACAACAGGCAAAGAGAGCTTACAGCTCGGAGCGCTTGGCTACGCAGGCGCGGGCCCAAGGAGGAAGCAGGGCCCATCCCCCACCTGATAAGACACAGATCTCCACCAGGGCAAGGGAAGGGAGGGCAAGCTCTTGCTGGAGAGATGGGCAGAGGGGGAAATGAGCTGGGGGGGTGGCAGAGAACAGAAGGATCAAATTTCAATTCCTGCACGCATCCCTGTGGCTATTGGTCAAGAGCCACAAAACAGGGGCCTGCTCCTGCTCCTATTTGATCGAGTAGTAAAACCTCCCTCGATTTCACCGGGGATGGGACGGGGTCCCGGTAAAGGCGGAAATTAAAGCAATATAAGACAGAGGCATCCAGCTGTTCAGTCAAGTGACCCTCTTCAAGGATTTGGTCCTTCCACACACTGAGCATGTTGGCTCCAACCCTGCAACGTACCCATGTGTGCTCCCTATGAGCACCCCAAAGAAGGAAGGGGGCAGGAATGCTCCACACCCGGCATGTTCACTAAGCCCCATTCCTTCCTCCAAACCCCTGTGCACACATTCTGAATAGTCTCTGCTACAGATCCAGCGTTCTGGGACGCTCCTAAATGCCCCTTCTTCCTGACAAAGAGCCGAATCCTGCTCTGAAGGAATCAGTCCTTTCCAGTGCATGCCATCTCTTTTAAGCCTTCATCTTGCAACCTAAGGGCTGCAGCCTCCTGCCTCTTTGCCAGGTCCCTTTCACTTCAACAGGGCGCTGGAGGGCTCAGGGGGCCAGGTATCTTGGCTGACTCTGAACAGGTGTTAGGCCAGGGCAGTCTTTATGTCTGTGCGGCCCGAGGCACCGAGCTAAGAAAGATGCCTTGCCAGCTGTGTGCCAGGCTGGGCTGCTGTTTGAAAGTTTGCTGGGGCGGAATTGTTAGGCGAGTTGTCAGACCTCAGAAGGAGATCGTTTGTCCCCTCTTGCCCCGGTGACCGCACCGAATGGACATCTCCTTCGAGCTTTGCCTTAGGCTGCAAGGCCCGGCTTTCCTGGCCTATCGGTGCGGCTATGGCACTCAGGGGTACAGAAAATCCTCAGTTCTAGCAACCGAACCCTGTTCTAGACGCAGCTGCCAGCGTCAGGAGACGGAGGACCATGCCGTAGGGAGACAGACAGTGTTTCCACTAAGTGCCATAAGCAGCGTGGCTGCAGCTCTGCCGTGTAGACAAGCTCTCAGACTGTGGCGCCCCGGGAGCTGCAGCTTCCTCTTCGCGAGTCGGCGTCCGGCCAGGTCACTCAGGTGTTTCTCCTCCTGGGCTGCCACAGATGGCGTCAGGCCGTCCTCACGCCTGCTGGCCTGCCTAGATCTCTCCTGCAGGGACTCCAGCCATCTTCACACCCACTACCCCCAGCAAGGGCGCTCTGCAGTGCTTGACGGGAACCCAGGCCTGGCCTCTCTCCGGGTTCCAGTCTAGGGCCCTGCAGTGAACAGCCCAGGTCTGCATTGCACCACCTTCCTGCTCTCCTACCTGGGCACCTTCCTACCGGCTCTTCCCACCACCGGCTGCCAGCCCCCCAGCTTTACAGAACCACCCTGCACAGGTGAGTTTCCTTCTATTAGTTCCCTCCACACAGCCTAAATCTCCCCCCACTTTGGCCTCTTGCAGGGAGTTCACCGCAGGAGACTACGGCATGCCTAAGCCACAGGCCGTTCTTCCATTTGTATTTTGATTTGTAGGCTCTCACTGGACTATATTAAGATCTATCCAACGCACGATAACACTTTTGTGCTATGTGCCAGGCTCCTATAACAATACAGAAGGAGAGCTGTCAACAGGATGGGAGAGGAAAACAAACTGCTTTCATTATTCCTCACTCTGGGCCTTTTTCAGGGTTTCAGCTGATCTTTTTCCAATTAAACCAATCATCTCAAAGTTGTTCACAATAATCTGTTACATTTCCTTTGCATAAAACAGACATGAGTGCAGAGACATGTCCAGCCCCCGAGCTGCTGGGAGTTCGACTCTCTAAAACCCGCCTTGTTCCCACCGTAGGAGCTGAGAGGTGAAATGGGAGGATTAGCCAGGCACTGGAGCAGCACACACGGATCATGTTTCGGGATCTTAAGTGGGATCAAGCAGAGACACAGACCTGAAGCCAACAGAGTATAGATTTCAGGATGGATTTGCCCTGTGCAATCACCCAGATAAAGCTTAGCCAGAGCACAAAGGCAAACACTCCTTGGGGGGAAGAAAAAGAAAGTGAGCAAAAACTTTCACTGCTCGTTTTCAGGTTCTTAATTTCAAGACTCATCCAGAAACAGAGCAACTACGTGGACACAGCCTTTCCTAACAGCAGGGTGGGTGATTTCCACACGGCCTCCGAAGGGAGACTGCTGCCTCCTGGTTCAACAGCACATCATCTGCCTGGGCTTTCCTAGGATCCCCGAAGGGAGACTGCTGCCTCCTGGTTCAACAGCACATCATCTGCCTGGGCTTTCCTAGGATCCCCCGGCCAAGCCGCCTGTCCTCAGATCAGCTGTGAGCAGAGGCAGCTTTTGGGGTCAGTGAAGCGGTGCCCACCTGGGACCCCCGAGAGACAAGGGACCCTTTCTGCTAACCCAAAACCTGTGCCTGCCTCCCGCCCTGCAAAATACATGGCAGCAGGGCGGGGGTGTCCTGGGGGGGGGGCGATACCCAGGGCCAATCGGCACTAGTGGGGGGGTCAGGGCAGGCTGGTCCGGAGGCCTGGCTCCATGCTCCCACCTGCCCTTTGCCTTTGGCAGTGGGAGGTTGGGGCCAGTTTCGGGGTCCCTGGCAGGGCACCAGGGCTGTGGAGAGGGCCAGCCATGGGGAACCGGGACTGCGGGGCGTGCTGTGGCTGCAGAGGGATGGAGCCAGAGCAATGGGGGGGCAGGGGCAGGTGCCAGGGCCAAGGGGGGGTGTTTCAGAGCACCCCAGTGGGGCAACAGGGCCGTGGGGGTGTGGCCAGTGCCAGGGAGCCCTATGGGGACCCCACAATTGACCTTTGCCTAGGGCCCCAGATAGGCTACGGCCACCTCTGGTTGTGAGCGCGTAAGGCAGAGATGATACGAGCTGCAGGCTGCTTGTTCAGCTGCTACCAAGACATAAGGAGAGAAGATCTCGTCAATACGTTATTTCGTATGTCTGTTTCCTATGCTCCCCTGGGTCGACTGGGTCGCTTCCAGAGGGGAGCCGTGTTAGTCTGGTCCAGACACAAGAAGTCTGGTGGCCTTTTAAAGACCAACACATTGATTTATCGCAGGAGCTTGAGTGGGAGAAAAACCCACTCATCGGATGCCTGATGATGTAAGTTCCCCATCGTCAAAGCGTCTGACGAAGGGGGATTTTCTCCCACGAAGGCTCCTGCGAGAAGTAAATGTGTTGGTCTTTAAAAGGCCACCAGACTATTTGGGTCTTTCGCTGGACTCCCAGTTATTCAACAGCCGGCTACTAGATCAGACACGTCGCAGCTCTGTTTTGTGGCTGCCAATGTTTTTTTTGCAACGGTACACAGAGGTACGGAGAACCAGCACTTTTTTGTGAGCCCTGCTGCCCCACTGGGGGCTGGGGTCAGCAGGGGAAAGGAGCATGCCACTGGAAGAAGAGGGGTGGGAAAGGCTTTTTTCAAATGTACTCTCAAGAGTTAAGTAACCGGCACCTTTTTTTTAAACAAACAAAGCCCTGGTGGCTGCTCATTAATTTGAGACAATGTTACAGAATCTACCACCTAGACTGGAGAGGAAATGTCCCGGACGGATGCCTCCCCGGTGTCACCTCTCACAAAAGGGCCAAAGGAACCCTAAGTGGCCAGCTAGAGACACAGAGAGAATATCCCCAGCATTACGCCACGGAAACAGCTTTCTGCAGGCAAATGCCACCGCTACATCGTGACGGGAGAAGCCACACACGTCATCATCGCAGTCTGCAGAGAGGAAGCTGGACGACGGGGTTCTTAACCGTAACCGTCCCCGCAGAAACAAATACCAACTAACCATTTCACAACACACAAAGTTCAGGTCAAGGGAGATGGACAGTGCATCGTAACAGTGAACTCGCGTTTCACCACAGCACGGCCGAGCTCCTATGCCATTTGGCTTAAACCGTAAGTAAAAATGGGTCTGGGGGACATCATCCTAGCTTCCATTTGTATCCAAGACAAAACAGCCATCCAAGCAGTGTCCTGTCAAGGGACGCCCAAGACTGGAATAGTTGTACGCCAGGAAAGAGCTGCATTGTCAGATCTGTCGATAAAATAACCAGGGATCAGCACTTTTCATCTTTGAAGGCCTTTTCAAACATAGCTGGTCCCTGATGAATAACAGCCAATAAAAGATCAGCAGCAGCTGAGCGAACACACAGTTATTTTCTCTTCCAGGTGTGGGAAACCCGAGGAATACCTTATCACTTATCACTTTCAGGGCTGACGAGAGCAAGTGACATTCATTTTCCTATTTATGAAATGGAGAATAAAGACACAGACAAGTTTGAGATCTGATTTTCAGAGGACTGACCACCCATAACAGCAGCTAATAATCCACAGGAGATGCACGGCTCAACCACTATCAAATAAGCTCCTAAATGATGAGGCAAGTACAAGCACAAGAAAACAGCAACAGGCTGGCACCCAAGAGCTGCTGACTGCCAGCCAGGTGCCCTAACCGAGAGCCCAGCTCCTCGCCTGCCTGCAGCATGTCCCCCAGGAGCCCTGTACTCTCAGCGATCTCTGCAGACACACACCCACGCTGAATTCCCCGTGACAATCACGTTCCCCCAAAGCAGAAATGGTCGTGGGAGCAGGTTCTAAATCCCAACCGATTCAGGGCCGGAGATTTAGAATAGTGCACAGAATGTGTTCAGTCTGGAAGCCTAGAGGCTGATGGGAACACGTGTAAAATTCCCAAGTAATGCCACAATTTCAACTCAGTCAGACACCTGCCCCGAAATTACTTCACTGAAGCTGCCTCACAGACTTACTCTAGGGGTGAATTTAGCTCAGAATTTGCACTCTTCTAATTTGGGGTCTCAAATGTTAACGTACGGGTTCTGGACAGCTGCAATTAGTTAATATCCTTCACCCCAGCTCAACGGGTCTGATAAAAATGTTGATGAGATTCAGCCTGGCCGCACAGCTGTCCTTATGTAATTACTTTTTATAACTCTGCCAGCGGGAGGCAACAGGGGAATGAAAATCTTCTTATCAGCGTATTAGCAGCTAATACCAGCCAGTCACACCTTCCCAGCACAGGGCGGCAGTCAGCATGTGCCAATACCCTAGCAGGTATGCAGAGAGAAAGCCGCACTATTTTGACAGTCTTAATGATCTCTGGGTTAATAAATGTCCTAGTCAGATGGAGGACAGGTTAGTGGTTAGAGCAGGCGATTAGCAGTCAGCCTCAGTTCTGGTCTTGACTCTGCTATCGGATACTTTATTTAGTGTCTCAGTGTCCCCATATGTGACGAGAAGCTAACACCTGCCGTGCCTCGCCGTGACGTATAATTAATGTCTGTAAATCACTCAGAGGAAAGTTTGTTTTTCTGCAATAGACTAACACAGCTACCCCTTTGGACGCTGAGAGGACAGGCACCCTAAACGTGCGGAGAACCGGCACTGAAAGCCTGGGACGTTCTTATTCCTGTTCACCCATTAGTGCCGGGGCTGGTGAACCCCGGCCTACGTGCCAAGTGATCCCAATCGGAGCAGCATGCGGCGCCCTCTGTGACGCTGTTGAAATTGCCACTCCTGACACCGAAAGCCGTTCCGCTCCCAGGCATGGTGCTGAGAAGAGCCGCTCCGGGCGGCTTCTTTCCATGGGGTGTCTCCCCACCCCACGCCAGCTGGGGCCACCGGTGAATTTTTTGGCAAAGGAGGCTGCAGACACGGGGCTGGCAAAGGTCACCGACCCCTGCATTAGTGCATGGAATCTTTGAATGGCCGAACACAAGCTTGAATTCGCCAGCAGGTTTCGCAAGTAACCGAATGCCTACAATACAATCAAATAGGAAACTCCCACCAGAGTCTCAAGCTGCCAGCATTAAAGCAGTTTTCTAAAGAAAGTCATCAGGGTGAGCCTCAGCAATTATAATGGCAATTACCAGTCACTAATTGACTCTGCTTGCAGAAATGATGCTACATTATCTCTTCACCAACTATCCGCACATTCCATCAAACTTATCCGGGCCTTACGTGGCCGTAGGGTCGGGGTGAGCCCAGGAGAGTGTGTGGGGCTAGTCCTCCCCCTGTTCCCTCAGTGCAGGGCTGGCCCAACCGATGTCCCCTCTGCCCTGTGCAGGATTGGCACTGGTGCTTGCTTGAGACTCGCCTACCCATCTGCACAAGGCATCTACTCACCCACGTCCTGCTCCTCCTCTGCGTGGGCTGGAATTGCTGTGCTCCTGGCCCCCAGATGGCCCATCACACCCCACTTACGTTGGCACTTGCCAACTGATCAAAAGAGGTGGGATGGCCGGAACAGGACTTAAAAAGGGTTTGTCCCGGCAAAATGGGACATATAGTCACCCTCTACATGGGAGTAAAGTTTCAATCCACCAAAGCACGTAAGCATGTGCCTAACTTTAAACCCATGAAAAATCAATGAGAGTACTTGTGCTTAAAGTTAGGCACACGCTTACGTGCTTTGTAGCCACAAAGAGAAGGCATCTGGTTGCTAAATCTGCCTGGGTGGTGGAAGGTGCGATGGGGAGAGATTGAGGACATCAAGAACAGCCAGTAAAGGTCAGAGTCAGAAACTAAAATCTCCATTCATGAGACAATTTGGGAGATTAAAAGCCAAGTGTTGGGAGTTCCCTAAAGATCCTGAAGTGAGCCCCAGTGGAGGAGAACATGATAACCTTCCTTTCAGACGCTTTCGATAAGGACCAGTGCTCCAGTGGGGTTCATAAGTTATTTCTAACATAAATAGTCTTTACACAGCAAGTGCTTTTCCATCTGCAAGGTGCACCGAGCCCAGCTCTTCACATGCCCTGTGATTTCCGCTTGGAATGCATGTTCAGACTTTCCTCGCAGGGCCAGATTCTGACCTGCCTCAAGTGGCTCCAAACCCGAAACAACCTGAGATCACAATCTAGCTCAGATTCTTTTCTATAACACTTCTCAGTAAACCTGATGTGCAGTTTTCCCTCCTGGGAGCCTGCTGCTAATGACTCTGGAGCACATAAAAGGCAGGAAGCTCTCTAACATGAGCACCCTGGAAATATGCTCCGTAAGGTCAAGTTCTGGAACGCAGCAACTGTTAGTTAGAGGTTTTATTAGAAGAAAGATAAGATTGCAGGCACATTTTAAGAGGCTCAGCATGTGATGCATGTTTCTGGCCACTGACAGGGAAAGTTCCTGGCATAAGAATGTGAGGCAGAAAAAGAAAATCTTGGAGGGGCGATGCGCATCCTGGATGGATGAAAGGGACTATTCGTCCACGAACAGATTAGCACAGACCAGCATGGTTGCAAACCTCCAGTAATGGAGACAGCACAGAAAATGGTGATAATGAGGAGGCAATTAAAACAGCCCTTCCTCCTAAGTGCTGTGTGCACACGAAACAGGAGTAATTCGCAGGCTGTGTAACTTATTTGTGTGAACAGAAAGGGTAGCTGGACACCCCGTCTGTACAGCAGGGGTGCTGAGAGCCATTGATCCAAAACTGGACACACTGGATAAGAGGGAAACCACTTCAAGCCAGGGGGTGCGGCAGCAACCCCCACATCCCTGGTTCCAGCACCTACGGCTGCTAGCGGAGATCCCATGGCTATGACTGATCAATCAGATACATCAAATGGAGCCAGGGCTGAATACGGGGCTTCCCTTTCCTTGGTTGGTGTGGATGGGTTTTGGGGGTGGTTTCGCTAGAGCTTGTACGGAGCACCGCTTCTTGCTCTATAACATTTACATGTGTAGCCATTTGATGTTGTTAAATTAATCATCTGAGCAGTCAAAATGTGTTACAGTTCATCATTAAATAAATGAGACAAAGCTGTATTACACAATGACAGGAAAACTGCTCAGCCACGGATTTCGTTGAATAGATTCAATTAAAGATTCATGAAAAGGACTGTTCCGTGTACACGCTCTCTTGTCTACAAGTTCAAAAGAGACACAGCGCAGCCAGACTTACAGAAGGATGGGAGCCAGGCAGGTTTAAACCCACAGCAATACATTAACAGCTGGGTAGCCGGGAAAACTGCAGGCAGTTAGGATTTGGATGTGTTTGGGGTTGCTAATCTGCAGAGTGTTCTTTTCTTTTTGTGCTATTTTTAGCTTAATTGGTAGCCCCATTCCGGAGTCGCTTGTCAGAGAACACACTTATTTTGTCCATCTGTCCTACAGAGGTGTCCCAGGACAGTCCAGTCATCAGACATGTGAGAGCTGCTGCTAATCTGACAGCGACAGAGAAGAGCAGCCCACGATTAGGGTAGCACTGGCATGGATAGACGTCTCAGCAACGTCGGGGATTGGAGCCATCCAACTGCCAGCGAGAGGGGAAGAGTCCAGTGGGAAAAGAGCACAGCGACACGCCATGCCAGGTGAACAAGGAGTCCCATGGCACTTCTGAGCCGCACTCTAAGGGCTAGAGGCTAACACTCAATTGTTAGTCCTTACTGAAGCAAAACTCCCAGTGAATTCAACTGCTCTGCAGGGCCGGGCTGGACTTTCACCCGTTGGTTCCACAATGCAGGGGAGAACATCTGACTCCGTGGTGTTTCGGTTTTAATCATCGAGGTGGTACAGCGCCCTTCATTTCGGAACAACCTGTGCGGAGCGTGGCAACCAGCAAGCACATCTCCAGGGAGAGATTTAGCCAGCCCTGCTCATAAGGACAGGGGCTTGCGGGTGTTGGCAAGTGAAACATTTACCATTGCAATAGATTTTGAGAGGAGAAAAGGAGCAATGAAAGAAAGCTGTGCCAAGCTGCTGAATTTGCACATGCAAAATAGGCCCCTGCAGTTCAGCTGTGGGCACCAATCAGAGAATTCGTGGAAGCTCTTGGGCACCCTTCAGAGGTGAAGTCAGAGAACAGAGAGTCTGTTCCCACCTGCTGTCAGTCTCCGGGGCGTATGCTTTTCTTTGGCTCCCCTACTGACAAAAGGGCTCCTGCCTGCCGGGATAATTTCCGGGAAGTGCCGAAAGCTGTTCCCTCCACACGCCCCACAGCTACGGGCGCAGGAAAGTGGCTACAACTTCCTGGGGTCATTCAGTGGGAAAGGTGGGCCCTCCTGCTCTGGCTGGGCTTTGTGAGAAAGGAGAGCCAGAGACCCTGGCAGCAATGGGTGGAGAAGCAGCAGCTGATTGGAGAGGACCTTGGGAGGTGGTGGCAGTGACTGGAGAAGAGCGCACAGCTGAAAGACCAGGATTGTATGGACCTTCAGTCTGCGGTGCGGGCCCAGCAAATCCACCACTGAAATGAGTGGCTGGGCAGGCCGCGGCACCCCCCTGGCCAAGACAGATAGGGCTCGACTGGTTCTGCGCCTGAGGCCTACGTGTGGCTTGTGATGGCAGGCTAGTTAATTGGCTTTCCCAATCAAATTGGTTCTGGTCCTAGGTACCAGGGCTCCAGTGTGTGCCTGCGAGGAGGGGGGTGATGAGGGTGTTTGGATTTTAATTCCCTATCAGGGAGTCGGTCTGCAATCTCTTGTCTCCCGGGTTGATTTTGTATTGGTTTAGTTCTTTAACCAAAGTGTTGTGGGTCCAAGTCAAATGCATTCCAGAAGTGAGTCTGTTAGCTGAGCGCTGTTACCGTTAGCACCCAATGTGAAACATCAGGTTAGTCTGCCACGATCTATTTTCCATAAGCCCACGTTGGCTGGGACTGCTTGTACCACCTCTGTTAATCGGTGGAGCCTGGGATCAGCTGTTGCGTTCCTGTGCTCGGGCTGATGTCAGGGTGACAGCCTATAAGGTCTAGGTCATCGTCTTCGCCTTTAGAGTATTGACACAACACGATGCCGGAGCAGCCCGTCTCGGAGGCAGAACGAAAACTGGCGTATGGAAAATCCCCATGGCCCAGCCTTGGAGGTATTTCGTATCCCGAGGACTGGCATTCCAAAGGGCAGGACACTGACTCGTTCTCAGGGGGTCCCTCTTGACACAGCCAGTCAGGATCCTGGGGTGCTGGAGTCTGCCCCCCCCAGGTCTCCACATACCAGTGCAGCCAACTCCTAAATCTAGCCTCAGAGCGTCAGTCCCCTAGTCCGTCTGGAACTCCACCTATGCCCCCAGGGACTTCCCCCCATGCCCAAAGGGCCAGGCACCCCACCATGCAGTCAGAAGCGATTCACAACCAGTGTGAAAGACAGAAGATTTATTAGTTCTCAGGATCACAGCCCCCATTCTCATGGGGGGACTTCCCTCTGCCCTCCAGACACCCCCAGACCCGTGCCCTAGCCCCCCCCAGTCCTTGTCTCCTTCCCAGGCAAGGAGGCCAGTTCTCCTGGTCTTTATCTACCACGACCTGTTCCAGCTGGACGACTCAGGAGCACACCAGGTCCTCAGCCACCTGGCTGGTGGACATGTTGCTGAGGATGGCCCTTCTGTCCTCCAGTGGCCTCTGCAATGATCACACACCCAGGGCCCATCCCCCCAAAACATAACTAACATATGGGGGAAACTGAGGCACACACACACCACACTCAGAGAAACCCCGCAAAATACTTCCACATCCCTACAATGTCCAGACCTTTCTCCACTGAATGCACTCAGAACGTCCAGGCTCTGTGGACCAGCACAGACCAGCTTTACAGTCAACTCAGGACCCCGCTATGCTTCGCACCACACTGCTTGGGTATATTTACAGAGAAAACCCGAGTAAATTTATTAGTGAGTAAGAATATTGGAAACAAATGGGAACAGAGAAAACAAAATCCTACCACTCTCTCTAGGGACTACACTAACTGGATACCCTCTGGCTGACAGACGTTTCTCTCAGTCAAAGTTCTCTGCAGCATCTTCAATCAAGCCTTCCTCATCAGGCAAGCTTACGGTCCATTTACTTCCCCAGGAAAGGGATGGAAACGCAACTCCTTTGTCCCCCCAAATGTAGCAGAGTAAACCTTTGCTGTGTGCCTCAAAATATGGTCTTCCCCTGCTTCCCCCCCCCCCCCCCCCCAGCTGTTCTCTTCCTATTAGCTTCTTTCTGAAGTCTGTGCAGGCTCTTCATTAGCATACCTAATGGACTGAAGGTAAAGAACCCATTACAATCGACATATTACACAGATTACAGTGAGAGATTGTGCCATAAACTCTCTCAGAAATTAAGAAATCACCTTATCAGCATCCTGTACAGCAAACAGAAAACAATTAGAAACGAAGTCTTCACACTGGAATCTCTTCTACAAAACCATCATCCAGCATGTGCTGTTCCCCAGTGCTTTGAATCCTAACACCTATTTTGATTTGCTGTTACAGCCTGACCTGATGCTATGTCATACACTCCCCTGCATTTAATTTCCTCCCACTCTGTAACTTTCCTATCTTCAAAGCGTCTGACGAAGTGGGATTTTCTCCCACGAAAGCTCATGCGATTAATAAATCTGTTAGTCTTTAAAAGTGCCACAGGACTCTGTTGTCTTTCTACAATAGACTAACACGGCTACCCCTTTGGAATTTGATTAGCATCTGAGTTAGTATGCTAATTGCTGCCCATTGTGAACGAGACAATACTTAATTTACATGTGAACAGAGAGATGCATAAGTGTCTCTTGCCTGATAGAGGACACCTTGGTTTTCACCTTTGCTGGTAAGGAACCAGCACTCCAGCTGCTGACCCTATGAACGTAGTTTTCACACACATGTGTGACTCTTTCCATCGTATGTGAACATCATACATCTCACAAGACACTGAGGACCAGAATTACCCCAGCTTTCACTAGAGAGCGCACACAACACTCGGGTGAACTGGAAAGTAAACACCAGAGTTGAGGGGGTCGTGTACCCTGACGCCCTCTGCCAGTCCTTGGGTCACAGGGGAAGGGCCAGATTTTCTTTTGGTCTCTCCACCCCTTAATCAGGAGGGAAAACGGAGCCCTTCCCCTTTCCCAGCCAGTACCCCAACTCACAGAAGCACAGGTGACTCCAGGCCTATCCGGACAGACTAGAAAGAGACTCTGTTACCAAGGCTTCGTGTGGCACTCATGAAGAGGAACACATTTATTATTCATTACAATAACTCACTTTGAGGAAGCCAGACCTCCTAAAACCTTGTGCTCTAATAAAAGCGTTCGTTTCCGAAGGACTGTGTTTGTCTTGCTGAAACAGACCGACATGGCTGCAAGGGGACAGGTGTGTTCTCCCGCGTGTCCGCTCGGCTAACTCCACCGAAGACTCACCCCAGCTCCATAATCAAAGGTGTGCGTCTTTCTCCAATGTCATCACTGGAGTCTTTCCAATCTTTTCTTCTTTTACATTTTCTTTCTGGGCTCATGACAGGCGCAGGGCTGATGGCACCAGCAACTCGGGGTCCCATATATGCACCAAGGTGATGGCTGCCATGGGACAAGCTTTCCAGAGGGGAACTGCCAGCCGGGAGCCGTGTTAGTCTAGGTCAGCAACACCAGCAAGGAGTCCTGGGGCACTTTCCGAGGCTTAATTCAAGCTGCACCACTGCAGGAGCCAGCCCTCAAGGGGAGAAGGAGAAAAGGCAATCGAGGACATTAGCAGTGCCTGGATTTCCCTTTTCCTGGCTTGGTTTGCTCGTTTCTTGTAATAAGCTGTCACTGGCCCTGGCCCATTCCTACACCAGCCAGATTCAAAGCGAGCGGAAATGGGAAGGACTCCACTGGAGTTGCGCCCACTGATGCCGCAGCGGAATTTGGTCCCTGACGTCATGTGGTTTGTGCTTTTGTTTTCTTCTCTTTCCTGCAGCCAACCACCACGGAAGGGAGGGGACTGAGAGCCACCCGAGCACCTGAAATCTCACACCAGAGGTGACAAGGAATGGCCGACTGACGGCTCCCAGAAGCATCGAGCACAGCAGCTGCAGCGGACACCCGCAGAGGAGGAGTCCCTAGGAAATGCGGCCCCAGGTGGCCAGACACCAGGTGCCTCTCCTCCTTGTGACCCGCTTGCAAGGCCCCAGAACACCATTCGCTTTATCTAGCGGAGGTGCTGAATTACCTACACCCAGCAGCTGGTTTGTTTAAATTCTTAGTTCACAGTAGTTTGAAATTCCACTCCTTTCTGCCTCAAAGGTTTTGTAAACTCCTTCTGAGACGGACGTGCCTTCCTCCTTCGTGGGCATATTGTAATTTTTAAAAATTGAAGCATGAAAACTGCCAAAAAAAATAACATTCACAAAGTGAAGCTCAGGCATAAATCTCCATGACAACGACTGAGCCACAAGGGACGAGGGAGAGTCCCATCACCCCACCGCCAACCTAAAGCGACTTTTGGTAACGATTTGATTGTAATGCTCGATTTTCAAGACTCTCTGTATTATTGTGTGAACCACTAGAAAAGTCCGTTAGAGGTTAGCAAACCATCTGCAAAAATGGTGGCTGGAAGGTGTCTCAGCTGTTCTGCAGAGTAAGTTGGTCTCTAATCAGAGCTACAACATCACTAAGTGGAGGAGAATTTAAGTAGGTCGGAACTTGCAGGAAAAAATGGAATTCCCCACATTCAGATGGGGAAACTGAGGCCCGGAGCCCAAGGGCACACAGCAAGTCAGGAACCAGATCCCAAATTTGCAAACTGCCCCAGCATTGCCTTATCCACAGCTTCCATCCTCATCCTCTGATGCCTGTGGGGTCTCACTGTACCCAAAAGGTCCAGGCAGGGGCTGGCAGGAACATTGCTGGCAAAGGAGCCCCTGCAGGCACAACGGCTGCAGAATCCAGTGCCGGGTAATGCTTCTGGGGCTCACTATGTGAGCTCTTTCCCCGGTGCACGCACCGCTGGAGGCCCTGGGCACACCACTGGCCAGAAACACTTCCTCCCTTGTTGACATATTAGAGTTTGTCCCTGTGTGGGGCATTGTGGCACGGGAAGGGACTCTTGGCCCCCCCGCTCGCCAGGGCTCCAGGGCGTAATGCGGCACGCAGTCCTGGACAGACTCGTGGCTGGGATTCTTGGTCGGGCCTGTTCAGCTCCTCAGCAGACACGTGCACGTTGCTCCTCAGACACTTCTTTCTATCACGACTGAGTCTTACCATTATGAGCCTGGTTGCTGGGACCACGAACGGAGGCTACACTTCTCTTCCCAAAACTGCGGCGAACGTCATATTCCCTCTCCAGCCTTCTCTCAGCTCCAGTCCACGCTGGGCTACTCACACTGAGAGCGAATCAGCGCTGCGCAGTGAACAAGAGACCCCGCTGGAAAGCCAGTTCTTGCCACAGCCCGTGGAGAAAGGGCTGAGGGACATTTGCAGTCACGTGCCACATCCCAAGAGACAGCCCTGTCCTGTTGATGGGAAACAGGTTTGTCAGATGCTAGATATCATTAGGCCAGGCTCCAGTCAACTGTCCTATCGGGTTTAAGAGAAAGTAACCAAAAATCAAAGGGGAAAAATAATTTCTTGAAGTAAACAAAAACCAGAGCGTCTCAGTGGATGGAACGGTAACGCCACATTTTCCAAAGATCCCACGAGTCTCAGAGTTTGCCATTACATCAGCGTGTTTCATTCCAACCTGAGCAATTCACTCAGTGTGAACGGGTGAATTCACCTCTCTGCAGAGACCGAGACAAGACCCACGGACCACATCCCACTAAAGTCTGCACCTGCTTGCCCCCGTACCGTGGGGGAGAGCAGGCCCAGCTTCCCACGAATGTCATCCCACTGCAGGGCTATGATGTGCTGGGCGATTGCGAGGAAGGGCAGCATGGGGGAAGGATGCATTCATCCCCAAGGGACACAGTGTCAGGGGTTATTAAGAGGCCCATCAGATCAGAGAGATGCCTCGGATGTAGCAAGGAGAGAGGCCATCGTGCTCCCGGTAATAATTAGAGCCAGCAAGTGCATTTCCACAAACTCTCACTCCAGTCAGTCCGTGCATTCGCCTCAGCTGTGCTTATGCTCATCAGCCTTCACTTTTGCCAGCACAGACACAATGGTCAGTGGTTGCATACGGTGAATTCTGGCCAGAGTCCATTCACGTGATGGGGCTTACAGGCACAGGCATTCATGGAAACCAAATCTCTATGCCACCAACTCACAGACACCCGGCTCCACTTTGAACTAAATCAAGAGGAGAGGCAAATCTTCATTTAGTCCTAAGTGGAGCACAGGATCTGTCCAACCGAACTGCTTTGCAATAGCGACCATAACACAAACCTGAGCCGTTCTTTTTGGGTGACGACTCTGAGGAGCTGTCCCAGACTCAGGTGTCGTAAGAGGCAGTTCTGGAACAAATTAAACAGTAACAGGTCACCAGGACCACACGGTTCAAGTGACATACATCGAAAGCTCCTATGGAAACATTAGTGACTGACAGAGTTAAAAATGTATTAAATAACATAAAATGAGTAAATCTGAGCAAACCATGATCTGCCAACTTACATTGGTACAGCATCTTTTACCCTGAAGGAGCCCACAATGATATAGCTGGATAAATGGGAACATTTTGAAATGTACCTAAATGAGTTGGAAGCCAAACTCCCCATTTTCAAAATCGACTGAGGCCCAGGTTATAAAAGTTATTGAGACATTACTCCACTAGATGGTGAGTGACTTCTCGCCCGAGGAACCTAAGGCCCCCTGACTTTCAATGAGACTGGCTCCTAAATCAATCAGGAACAGAGCAATGTCGAAATACCTTTAAAGACTTGGACTGTAGGCTCCGAGGAGCCCATGTCTCATTGACAATCCAT
>ML685765.1:33360962-33393122 GCA_007922175.1 Pelusios castaneus | reverse complement strand
ACGCCTGCATCTTGGCCGGGGGTTAGACGCCTGCATCTTGGCCGGGGATTAGACGCCTGCATCTTGGCTGGGGGTTAGACTAGATGACCCTCGCGACCCTTTCTAACCCCAGGGTTCTCTGACAGCTTTATCTAGATCACTTTCTCATGCAAATTATCAGCACTTCCGTTGTCCTCTCTTCACAGGCACAAAGTGGGTAGGAGATTTGCCGTCAGTCAGTAGCTGAGCTGGGAATAAAATCCTGGTCTCTTGACTCCAAGTTCATGAGTTTATCACGGGACCATCCTACCTCTCCTCCACAAGGGTTCTGCCGATGACACATGCTTCTGGTGGTGAATGAGGAAGAGTGTCAAGTTTTCTGTGCAGAAAGTAAGTTGTACTGAACACGCAGGGATTTCACTTTTCTGGTAACTCCACTGCACCTCTCCTGCCCATTGCTTGGGTTACTTTTAACATTTTGTTTTACACACAATCCAGTACACGCAGCAATTATCTCACATACGTAGTCTGCAATGCCCAGTTACGTGAGACGCACCATTCAGTTCCAGCTGGGTGTTCTGGACACAGCCCGTGGGACACTTCACTCATTTTCTTCCAAAGGGGGAGCCGGGTCAGTCTAGTTCAGCCAAACAAATGAGGAGTCTGGTGGCTTTTTAAAGACTTACAGGAAGTTCCCCATCTTCAAGGGTATGAGGAAGGGGGACTTTCTCCCACGAAAGCTCATGCGATAAGTTTCTTAGTCGTTAAAATGCTAGCAGACTCCTCGTTTGTTTCACTCACTTAGCGGAACTGTTCCAAGACCACAAAGGCATTGTAGTCAACAGAGAAAATAAAATGCCACAGCTCCTACTTCAAAAAGGAGACGGGGCTATGCCCTGCGCCAGCCCAGCCTACCGCACCCTCAGTAGGTGCCGGGGGCGGGGCCAAAAGGGGGCGGAGCCAGGCCTGCATCAGCTGGCGGGCGACCTCCGGTTCCCCGGCTCCCGTCTGCAGGGGCGGCGCGGGGCTGATGGCCCCTGTTGGCCCCGCCCCCTGCTGGATGGCAGGAAGGGAGGGGAGCGGAGCAGGTTGCACCGCGTGGCCTCGGCCCGCCCAGAGCCGTGCTGCTGCCGGCAGGGTAGAGCTGGCCCCAGTCATGGCCGGCAGGAGGGCGGGTCGGATCGGCCCAGCCGGAGCCACCGCTGCCAGCGGGAGCCGGGGCCAGGAACCAGAGGCCGCCCGCTGGCAACAGCGGCTCCAGCCGAGCTGAGCCGACCCACCCTCTTGCCAGCCATGGCCGGGGCCGGCTCTACCCTGCTGGCAGCGGCGCGGCTCTGGGCGGGCCAAGGCAATGCGGTGCGACCTGCTCCGCTCCCCTCCCCTCCTGCCATCCACCGGGGGCGGAGCCAGCAGGGGCCCTCAGCTGCACGGCCAGCAGGGGAGCCTGAGTGGCGCCATGTGGCGCTCTGGCACGCGTGCCGGGGTTGCCGACCCCTGTTCTAAACTGATATCTGCTGTTCATCTTTGTACCATGTAAGCTCCTAGGGGCAGGGGCCAGGTGTCCTTGCTCCATACAGCCCGCAGGAGTCAGCTAAACAAATGGCAATCACTCTACAAACCACACATCCTAGAGAAGGTATTGAAATACGACTGGAATGGCAAAACACCCTGTTTAATTGGTTTTTAATCAACTTCAAGTGTCCACAAAATCATTTGATATTGCACTGTGTAAGCCTCTGTAATAACTAAATATGAGAATTGTGGGCAAAGACCTTTCCAGAGATGTCTGACTAGGCAGATAAATATAAAAATGGTATAATATCCCCTTCATATCCAAATCCTCTCTAAGACTTCCTACGTCCTCTGAATCATTATCCAAACCCAAAGTTCACTTCACTCATGTATACACTTCTCCTGCTCCAGTAAAGTAGAGAAGCTAATAAATGTCTAGAGCAATGAATTAAAATATAATAGCGATAGGTGGGAAAACCTGGCACAAAATGCGTAAGAAGTAAGCAAACTGCCCCCAGAGCAAAGACAATGGCTAATTCATTTCTATCATCCTGAACTCTGGCCTGTGAATGGAAACTGTCAGAAAGGGAAATGACAAATGCTGGCTGTGTGGGAAAGACAAAATATTTCTAACTCCCGTGTTCTGGAACTGTCCATATGCACATTCGCCGGTGGGAGGACGTAATCATCACATTGACCATACTAATGAACACTGATTTACTAAGCAACACAAAGATCTTTGTGCTTGGGGACGTTCCATTTGGACCTGAATATTAACAAAGAAGACGAGAAAATTTTGCTGAGGGCACTGGGTGACTGCAAAGTGGTTAACCCTCCAAAACACAGATATCTTCTAGAAAAACCAAAAATTGCAGCCTAGTGCAAATGATACAGCTAGTCTCGAAAAGTTAATGTTCCTGGGGATAGGGAGAGAAGTGGGAACACCCCAATAAATATAGTCATGCTGTCCCCCGCACCCTTTTTAACCCATCCCACATATAACTACCACTCTGAATCACCCGGACGGCACCAGCAGTCTACTGATGACATAAAATAATTACCAGCTAGCACAGAGAGCGTGTTATGCAAAGAGAATCTGGAGCGTCTGCTTTTGAACATATTTCATTCTTGGTGAGTGCATCCACTGCATTGGAGCCATTCTGCGTGCTTCTCTTTGGCAATCTTAACCTGGGGGAGGGGAAGGGCAGGAAAACACCTCTGTGTAAACGCTTGCTGGAAACCTGACAACGCTGAGGCTTTTTACTGACAGCACTAAAAATAGCTCGCCCCTGGCACCCAGCCCCCCCAGCCACTAGCTCTCTCTGGGGCGGCTGAAATTCAAGTGGCCCCTGCCGCCGAAAGAGCGCTGCCAGCAGAGGCTCTGACACTCCAGACACGCAGGAAGAAATGGAGGTCTGTGTCAAGAGAAGGCTTGCTGGGGCGTGAGGGGGATTACTGGGTGACGCTCCCAGACTCTGCTGTACACCGCTCATAGGAGATGACTATGGCCATCTTTGCTGGCCTTACACACAGCCCATGAAAATGATGAGCGGAGGAGGCCCAACTTCCAACTTCTGCTAGCTGTTTTACGCGCCCAGGGTGCCTGGTAGTGCATGGGAACAGGTGCTCTGCAAACCTCTATACACCTCAACCCTTCATCTCAGAGCTCAAGGAGCCCAGCCAGCTTTGCAAATGCTTTTGGCACTGGCTGGGAACCCAGTGTCTCTGTCAGTCTGGCATCTCTTTCCAGCAGACGCTGCCAGGTGAACCACTGTTTGATAAAAGCACTTCTCAGGGACTAGGCTGCAAAGTTTGCCACTGATAAAATCTAAACGCCTTGAATGTATTTTTAACCACCAGCAACTTTGACCAGCACTCATTTGATTCACCTTGAGACTCAGGTCTGGTCTACACTCCAGACTTTTGTAGACCAAAGTCAGCTTTTTGGGTTAAAAGAGCGGTGTAGGAGGCACTCCAGTCCCCTCTCCCCTGCAGCCGAACCAACTCCCCTGATTTTGCAACAAAATAAAGCCACCCAGAGGAGAGGCATGGAGCTTTCTGTGCTACGTGTTTAGCGGTGTAGACATTGCACTTGGTTCCATCATCGTAAATCTCCTCCAGGAAGTGTCCCACAACATCCTGACCACTCTGGCCATCAGTGTGGAGCCAGGACCCCTTCTCAGCCTCAGAGGCTTTGAACCAGTGCCAGTTCTCCAGTTCTGGGGTGCAGGATGCAGGACAGAAGAGCCTAGATAAAAGATTTTTTTGAGCCGATGCTGCCCGGTTACCTGAATACAGTCGTCCTTTGCTTTGTTGCGTGATACAGCTGGTTGAAGAGATAGAAATGCACAAGAGTAGCTGTGTTTGGCCATGCTTCCCATTCCCGTTCAGCTCGGCAGTGTGGCGACGTGTGTTAATGCACACCAAGATTTCACACGAATGCTCCAGAGAGGTCTCTAGGAAACTTTCCCTGAAGTACTCGCCAATCCTCCGCTGGAGATTCCTTGGCAGAGCTGCTTTGTTTCTTTCCCTGCTGCAGGAAACTTTCCCATGCCGGTCGGCACTTCGACATCCCCCACTGGAATCTTTTCATATGGAAAGAAATTCTCTGCTAGCAGCTTTCTGCACACTCCAGCGTTCCTGAAGATGGGTGCGTCACGCGCCTTTCCTGACTTCCCGTACTGACATCAGGGATCACCCACAAACCCCTGCAGTGCCACAGAGAAATATCCCTTTCTATTGATATGCCCTGTCACAAGGTGGTCCGGGGCCAAAACTGGGAGATGTGTGCCACGGTTAGGGAACCCCATCCACTATTTCACGCACATTTCCAAAATGCACCGTCCTTCGCAGCAGAAGGCGATTAAAGACCCTGCCCACTGCATGGGCAACCCTTCGTGTTCACTGACGAGAACAGTGCAGGAGCCAACCTTTCAGACACAGATAACGGGGCTCAGGAAATGGTCCCATTGAAAAACGCCAGGAAACGCAGTTGGAAACCCATCAATGAATTACTGCATCATGAGATATTGGCCCCCACCCATGATGCACTGCAATCGCCCCACCTTCCTACAACTCCTAGCAGCACGAGATGGTGAGGGACAGCAGCCCAGAGCGCATTGCCCTCACTCTCGATGGAAATCACCGACCGTGGATCGTCTGTGATACGAGTGCTGTGTGGACAGGCATGAAATGTAATTGTGTAACCTGTATGGACCCCACTTTCTGGTGTAGACAGGGCCCTAGGTGGAAGGTCAAGTACAGTCATGGGGAACTAATCAGCTGCCGTTTCATGCAGAGGGAGTCGGGTGTTTTCAGTCTCAGTCAGACTTCAGGTGTCATAAAACCTGCCAGCATCATTCACATGAACGTAAGAGCTTCACTTTTGCTTTGCACAACCATCTTTCAAAGCAGTCCGCTACTGCGCCCAAGGGCAAATCCGTGCGTTTCCTTTTGGTTCTGATCTGCCACACTCACTCTCTTTGCAGTAGTTGTTCAGACCAAGCATTTACCACTCCGAATATCTTTTCAGGGAGGTTCCCAAGGGGTAGGCAGGAGACATGCTTGCTCACACCTCTGTTGTTTGGCCTAACGCTTACAAACTTGTTAAGCGCCTGGTAGTTTATATCAGACTGCAGAGAGCACCTGTGTTATTCATCAAGAGTCTAGAATCAAAACTCATTAGGCTGGAGAGCTCTTCAGTACAAGGAAGTATTGTAACTATTTATTACCCCGGGCTCATGCTCCTGAATGTACGTTGCAATTCATGTGTGAAAAGGACCCAACATCCTGTGCAATCAAAGACTGGGTTGTACTAGTTGGTAACTATATTTACTACTTGGTGACTATATTTCGTGCGTCGTAAGCCAAGTCTACACTGGCTGCAGACGTGTAAAATAACTTGCGTACTGCCCATCGACTTCCTAACGCCTACTTACCCCGGGGTCTCCACTGTGTTGAGTTGAAGGGCAACGCCCTCCCTTCGACTCAGCGCTACTCTTCTTGATGGTGTGGACATACTGTGTCGACTACCGAATCGACTGAGCAGGTCTTCAGTGCCCGCTCAATGGAACCAGAGAGATCAAACAAGTGCCATCAGTGTAGACTAGGCCTTACATATCTCTGCGTGGAGAAAGCAGAGTGCTTTCGTAGGAGGGGAAAGAGATGCTGTAAAGCTGTTACGTGAGAGAATACATATGGAGCACTCATGAATACCAATGGAGCTGTGCGTGTGAATGAAGAGAACAGCCAGCTTCCAAGACGGATTGCGTGGTCCCCTGTCATTAAAAGGAACAGTCAAAAGAGTACTGAGTGCCGCGTTGTCTGCAGAGGGATACATTCAGGCCCTGGCTGGAAACACCTTCCACCTTCCCATGTCAAGAGTGGGATTCACCTCACTTCAGCACACGCACTGGAGCCCACTGACTTCCTATCTCCAGCGCATGGACATCAGCTGAACCAGCCAGGCTCCTGGGACCCAGCACGGCGGGAGCACTGTGTGGGGCAGGGGAGAGAGGGGAAGAGACGCCCCCCTGCTCTCCGCGCTCTGGGACCCAGCACGGCAGGAGCACTGTGTGGGGCAGGGGAGAGAGGGGAAGAGACGCCCCCCTGCTCTCCGCGCTCTGGGACCCAGCACGGCGCGAGCACTGTGTGGGGCAGGGGAGAGAGGGGAAGAGACGCCCCCCTGCTCTCCGCGCTCTGGGACCCAGCACGGCACGAGCACTGTGTGGGGCAGGGAGCGGAGGCCAGCGCTGAGTTACGCTGGGAGCAGCGGGCACAGGGGCAGGAGGGATGTTGAGGGAAATGCTCCCTCACCTCTGCCCCAGGTGACTTGGGGAGACCCCCCCTCCCCACGGCAGTGCTGCCTCCTGGTGGTTCCCCCCCCCGAAGGGGTATGGCAGCATGCAGAAGGAGCCCTGGGGGAGACAGTGACACCACCCAAAAGCAATGCCACACCTGAGTTGGTGGGGGGCAGCCGCAGCCCTGCTGCTCTCCCCAGACCCTGGGGACACGGCCAGCCAGTGCTGAGGGCTTCCCTCGGCTCTTCTCCTGCTCCTGTGGCCGCTGCTCCCAGCAGCATCTCAGCTGCTGGCCTTGGCTCCCCGCACCCCAGGTGGGATCACTCACCGCCTTGCAGGGTCCTGGCTGGGAGAGTGGAGGGGACGGCGATTTCCCCTCTCCCGGCATTGGTGGTCTGCACCGCACATGGGGAGAGCCCTCCTTGCCCACAGCTCCACTGTCTCACCGCTGATGTCCAGGCGGGACGACGGGGGCTAGTCAGGGAGCCGGCTTAGGGTCAAAGGGAGCCGTCTGCAGTGAAGATCACTGCCCTAGGATGAATTTCACGTGGTCTGACAACGTGGACACAGATCACTTATATAAATATCCCTTTACCTGCTCTCACTCTCTCTTCCACAAAACAATCTCCTAAAACCTCCTTCAGCCCCTAGATCTGGCTTTCTGTTACAGATGTAAAGAACCAATACTCCCGTCCCACGTCACCTGCCTTCTCCCTTTTGCCAAGAATGAACATTTAACCCCAAATAACAGGTGCAACGAGACCCCAGCTCCACCTCTCCTTCAACTCGGCCACCTTAGAGACCTGGGGGAGGCTCTTGTTCCATTCACTGGGGTGATCAAATCCCGAAGGCACAAGAGCAACTATCTTCCTTCACAGAGGCTGTGGGCTGAGCATCTGTGCTGCTCCACTCGCTCAGCAGCCAGCCGGAATGAGAACAGATGAAGTTGCTGCATGTCTGAAATTTTGGCTCATTCAGTTTTTCCAGGACTGGGTGTCCTTGTTTAAGCCTGAGGGAGCTTCAGGCAGCCTTGTGAAGGTTGGAAAACTCTTAGGAGAAGAAGGGAAGGGCTCCTGCAAAGAAGGGAAAAATGCCATCCACAAACCATCAGCACTGCTGTCAAAGTACCTGGCGTGTTCTTAACAGGTCTCCCGTCCAGCCACCGACATGGCCTGAGCCTGTTTAGCGTGTGAGATCAGAGGGGAGCCACTTGCAATATGGCGCAAGTCCAGAAAGGAGGCTGCCTTGATGCTATTTAATCTTTTCATACTTTTTAAAAATTGCGACGGCTTGGGATTTTAGGGTTACAGTGAAATGGGCCTGTGGAATTGCTCTGGGACTGTAAGCCTACATGTTTATGATTTGTATCACACACAGAGCCCGTAAGCCAGCATTTCTTTGGTTTTTCCCTTTTAATGGACTGATAGCTCAGTTCCACATAAATAGTAAATAGGCTCTCAGTAGGCTTTGATTTTTCAGGAAATAAATAATCACCTTATTCGACTTTGGGGCTTTTCCACAGGCTGGTTGGTCCAATATCAAAAAAGCATACAAAGTGATATGTTTGTCATCTCAGAAAGGTCTTTATTTTGCCTGTAGGTGTAATGTTTCAAAATACTGTTCTTCATTTAAATGCAAATTTCTGCTTTCACCTGGGACGCAACAAAAGCTTTTGCTGAAATAAATGTTGAACTTTCGCATTTTCTCTCCGTTTCCCCATGTTCTCTTCTCCAGATTAAAGCCTTTGGAGATGACCAATCCCTTCACACCTCACCGTGAAGACCATCAAACAAGAAAAAGAAAACCTGAGAATGGTTTTTCCTCCCTAGGAAACCAAATACCATTTAACCAGAGTAAAAGGAGCAACTCTTCTGTTCTACAAAGACTCTGCGGTCCCAACTTCCAAAGTCTCGCTGGGTTGTCATTCCAGGCATGCAGTTACAGTGCAGCCCCTGTGGCCCCAGACATCCCTCTGGCTATCGACGCCTGCTCCGGCACCCAGTGGCAGCTGGATTCTTCCACACGCCTGGAAGTTCTCCAGCATTAAACTCTCCATCAGCCGGGTTCTCACTGTTGTCTCTGCAGCAACGGCTGTGCTCCTCCTGGGGGCTATGCTTTCCCTCCCGCTGCCCGCTGGTCCCATGGCCCAGAAGCCACAATGCCCTGGGAGATTCAACACAGTGTATGTCTGTGGGTGTGAACCCTGATTGTCACGGACCCTAAGGCTAGTGGGCTTCCCATACCTATCGGAAATGGGGGTCCCCCACCTCCTCATGCATGGACACCCAAATCCAGCTCGGCTGTAGCTACACGAATGTGCACCCTGGGCTGCTGGCTACTTTTCTTTTCCCACAGCTGCCGTGCTTCTGGGCATGCTGCGTTCAGTTTCCATCTCTCTCCGCTCACACACGCTCTGCCAAAGGAGGCACCAAAATGCGGCTTCTTTTCATATGATCTGACGTGAGGTTTTTAAAGACAGCCTCGTCAAAACTCGTGTGCCCAGCCAACCCCAGGCACTCCCTCCCATCCAACCCGCTGCCCAGGTTATGTTCCTGTCGGTATGCAGGGAATTGCAAAGGACTCTTTGCTGCAAAGCAGAGTAGCCATTTGGTCTTCGGTACTGACCCCTACTATGTGCCATTGGTGCTTGGAACCCAGAGCCACAACAGGAAAGAGAAGGCCCGGCTCTTTGCCCAAGGAATCTCTTTCAAATTCACTCCTTTGTGGAGTGCAGGGACCGCGACCCCATCCCCACTACCAGTGGCATTATTTGCTACTTGGCACGCAAGCTTGTTCACGCAGGGAAGTGTGGGGTGGCCTCTGCTGGTCAATGTGTGCTTGAAAACAATTCCTGGCAAGCACCACCTGGAAAAGGGAGCGAGGCAGACAAACCCCTCGGCTCGGCCGCAGCTGGACAGCTCCCGTTCCAAGGTTGCTTTTGTTTTCTTTATTTCGATCTTTCCACTGGGCCGTCACACGTGAATGTCACCTCACACACGGCCTTCCAGACGGCACTGAGAAGGCAAAGTGTATTTCCTTGCTAAAAGGTGACACTGGGAATGGTGAGGGGGGTGGACAACCTCACTCCAAAAACATCCATGAGAAGCAGTGGCTGGAGACTTGCAGAAACACATCAGCGAAGTCCAGCCGTGCTCTGGACCAAAGAAACAGAACATAAAGCAAGAAAAGCAGCCAGAGGAGGTGTAGGTTCATCCCCGTGTGTGACAGCACTCCTCCCACCCCACGCCCACAGGGCCCAGGGACAAGGACTCCTGGGCTGGAGTGCTGCTCTTTGGCAGGGTGAAGTCCCCCGAGTATTGCTTTGTTTTCAGCGACGCACACACCTATTTCTGTTCCGGTGCTCGTCGGCAGTGCGGACCCCAACCGTGCCACCAGCAGCAAGCACAGGACAATGGCTCAGAAAAGAAGGTATAAAGCAAGCGGCTGGGCACCTTTAACAATAAAGACTGGGAGCTGATATCAATCTGTTCCCCTCCCGGCTTTCACCCACATTCCCACACTTAATACAGGCCGATTCGTTCTCTAGCTCCAGCACATGCCGGTCCAGCCAGGTATGGCAGGCAGAGGTCCAAATCACAGAAAAAACACCCACAAAGAATCGCAGTGGCCGAAAGAGAGGCTCATGTAAAATCGGGTCCCGTGCAGTTTAAAAACATCTGAACGGAACGTTCCATTTGATACTGAAAGCCATGGAAATCAGGAACTTTAGCTACACACCTTATGGGAAATTATAGCCTTTCTGGCTTTTTAAACCAGCCTCCAGAATTGTAAGAGCAGGGAAACAATTGTCTGTTAAATGTAAGAAGCTGAATTAAGACTTGTACAAACACACATTATTTTTCTATTAAATGGGCTTTTAGAGTAAGAGCTGTAAAACCCTGTGAGTTTAATCCCCAGCACGTTCTGGGGCTGGGAACGTCACACTCCATGTTCAATGAAGGCAGCTCCTGACAGAGAACAGCAGCAACGGATGGGCTTTGAAAGGAGCCAGCTCTGAGCCTCTCCAGAAACACGGAGAGGAGTTGAGACACAGCACGTTAATTGTGATGGGCACGGAGGGAAGCGTGTCTGCACGTGTGCTGGGTTTTTAGGAAGGGATTGTGACAGAGTGGTCCGTTCAGCTCTAAGAGAACATCCTGAAAGAGAATTTAACAGAGAAACCTCTTTGTACAACTCCAAATTCATTTCCCTGCTATGACAAAGCAAAGCACTGCTCCCTAGGAGGGGACACTTCCAGGAAAGATTCCATGCCACAGGAAATGCAGCCTGGCTCTCTAGATGCAGGCCCTTTCTGTATTTGATTTTAGGGGCGAGTGATCTGATCCATGCTAATCACATTGCAGAGTCTATTTCTTACAGCAGTAAATCTATAATCATCTAATTCCATACGTGTACGCGCTCGGCACACAACACCCTGCATGCTAAACTCCACAGAGCAAAATTAGGTAATGACTGGAAATGAAATGATCCGTGGCTTTGCTGAAAGCAGCAGAAGGGGTGACTTTACACGAAGATGTTCACCTTCCCGATAAAGGAAGCATCCCCAGCTTGATTCAATAAAAAATAAATGTGGTGAACCACCATCTCCAGAGGCTGCAAATGAGTCCGTACAGTACGTACCGGACATTTGATTGCACAAACACATTACTCTGCTACGTCTGCACTTGCGGAAAGGGCAACAGGGTGAGCCTCTTGCAGTAGCGGGTGAAAACCTTTAAGATGTGGTATTTAATGTAATGGTTTACCTAAAACCTGCTCCATCCCAATCACCGCGTGACCCATTCCATTTTGTCGGTAGCAGAAGTGTTCAGCTGTGTGGTTAACTGATGGCCTACAGGACATGAAATGGCCTCGGTGGTCTCGGGCAGTCCCTAATGGACAGCAAACAGCACAGACCTGTGTATACAGGTATGCACAAAACCACCTGAGAAAACCTCCCACTAGAGTGTAAACCCAATCCCAGAATAAGCAGGGACCTGCCATTTTATAACCATATCGCCTGAAGAAACATTTTCTTGATTTTTAATAAATTACGGAAACGTCTTGCTTTAAGTCAAATGAGCAATAAATATTACGTTATGTGAAATACCTGTGTGTGAAAACTCAGGGAGGAAATGAATAATGCAATAAAGCAGGTCTGTTCATTCAGATAAGCGGCATTACAAACACCTAATTTGGTTGCCATTTGAAAGAAAATCTTTTTGATGCAACCAGCTTGTTCAGCCCTCCACGTCAGGTCACTTTCCTTCTCAAGGCCCAATCCTGTGAGGTGCTGAGTGCCAGTGGCTCACACTCATTGCTACAAGCGCTAAGAGCATGAGAAGCGGGGGAGCAGTTCTGCCCAGAACTACGTCTCCCCAGGTTCCCTTTTCCAATCATGGGCTCTTTGCAGCTCGGTTTCTTAAGGTCAGGGATCAACGCGGCACCTCTGCCGGGAACGGGCTGGAGTGTGTTTCTGTGAGGGCACATGCAGATGAGTACAGGGAGACCAGCTCTTCGTCTCCAACAACCTGGTGCTGAATGAGAAGCCAAATCTGCCCCCGCCTGCCCTCCAGTGACTCTCTTTAAAAAGTCTTGGATTTCGAGAAAGCCAAGCAGCTGAACTAACTTGGAAAGGAAAAGCTGAGGGATCAGCCACTGGCCGCACACTGGGCTGTGTTCTAGCCTTCTACCAAGGGCTCCTATACATGAAAGCAGGGATGACCAGTGAGGTAGAAAGAGAGTCCTGGTAAATGGCCATCACATATCTACTGCAGCATATGCCTCACTTTGAACAGCCAGGAAACCCATGACAGAGGTAAGATTAAAGAGCTGCAGCCTGGAAAAGAGCCAGAGAAAAGCATTAAGAGTTCTTAGCTACAGTCACCTCCAATGAATCCTGCTCCAGAAGACGCAGCGACCCAGTGGCCTTCGGTCCCTTCTGTCCACACTCTAAAGGTAGTCTGTACAACTCGGACGATTCTCCAAATGGAATGGCCTTGAGGCATCTGGGAAGCCAGAATTCCACCCTTCCTAGGACAGGCAGTAAAAGGTCCCACCGTTTCCCCCAAGTGTAAGAGATTCATTTTCCTATTTGTTTAAAATCTTTGGCATAACTCAAAGCACTGGGTAACCGATCCTAGCTTAACTAAGCTGCAGGAAAGCCTGGGCAGTATATAGTAAGGTGAGTATGTGGATTACAGGGCACTTGATTTACTACGCTGATATTACGGGGCCAGCTGGAAAGGCAGAGCTCTAGGGCACCAAATATCCTTGGCTACTGACCGACTTTTGGAGTTACACCTTTATACATATGCCCCTACTTTTGACATAATGCAAGTGTCCTAAAATACGCAATCTGCACCCGTCCAAAGGCCCCTGTAGGCAGTGGAAGATTTCCCATTGACTTGGCATTGAGTCAGCTCCTCTGTCAGTAGAGGCATATAAAACAAAGACATCCTTGTGCGGCGTCTCTCGCTGACCTAACATTCTCTAACAATATTCTTTTTATTATCCGTGTGTGTGTAGCTCTCCGCCCCCCTTCCCCCCACACACACACTGCTCCAAATGTGATCAGATCAATTAAATGAAAATTTCATCTCAAGCACTCTCTCCAGATTCCAATCACTCACCCTGGTCTACTGGCTGAGGTTCCAGAGAAAACCTGCTGCTCCAGGAGTTTCTCTAGGAATCCACCTGTTTCCGTCAGACACAAGGGTGCTGGATGCGAGGAGCAGCACTGTTCACAGCTTTCCACCCACTATGGTCAAGTCCTTTCTTGCACTACCTTAGAGTACGAAGAGTGAACTTTAGGAAGTTTCTGGTATCGTTCCAGATTTGAAACGTTTCATAGACCCTGCTTCTCTTGAGATGATTCATTTAGAAACCTCTTGTGTAGAATTGGACCCCAAATCTCGGCAGTCACATTGACAAGATAGCAGGTAATAAAACAGGATCCACAATCCATGCATCTTCCCCCGCCCTTCATCACACCTCCTTTCCTATGAACCAAGCTGGGGTCATTTTTGGAGGTGCACAGATTATTCACAAGACTCTCTACCCTCCACATAACCCCCATTTTAGATGTACTTTACAAGCAACAGCCAAAAGAAAACATTATTTACTAGTTCCAAAGGGGCACCCATGTTAGTCTAGTTCAGCAAAACAAACAAGGAGTCCGGAGGCACTTTTACACTCCCCAGCATTTATTTTCCTCCTATTCTGTAAATTCCCCATCTGACAAAGTGGGATTTTCTCCCACGAAGGCTCATGTGATAAATAAATTGGTTAGTTTTTGAAAGTGCCCCAGGACTCCTAGTATGTACTATCGTATCGCATTTCTTGGGATTTTTTAAATTTCTGCTCTTGGTGCTTTAAAACACCAACAGCAGGAGGCTCCTTCCAGCCACCGCACCGCACTGCACTAACGCTAACCCTACCCGAGTCGGCAAGGTGCAGCGACAATGGCCTGGAATGACATGAACTACAAGGGGAGATGAAGGGAACTGAATAAGCCACAGGTCAGCAAGCCAGCAAAGGGCGCGCCCGATATCAGGGGCCTTAGTCATCCGAGGTGCTGATTTTATCCAGCATGAGGCTGATGCACTTTCAGTCCCTGCGAAGCCAGTGGGAACGAACAGGATCCAGCAGCTCCGAGGATGGGGTTCTCTGAGGGGCAGTGCAGCAAAGAAAAGGGAAAGACAATATTGTAAGTGGCTCACGGAGCATCACTGAGGGGAACGGCGTGAAAGCAGAAACGGGAAAACTAGAGAGCACTTTTCTAACAACAAGGTCAATTAGAAAATGGAGTCATTTGCCAAGAGAGGCGGAGTAGGTGCCACTGCTAGAGGGTTCGTGGTGAAGCCTGTAAAATGTGTCTGGGTTTAACGCGGAGAAGACTCCAGCCTCACAAATCCTACACTCTTTGTGCCAGGGAGTCGTCTTGCGCAGGTTCTCTCTTGTCCCGTCCCACCTCCACTTCGTCCTTCTGATAGGATCCAACAAGTGTCAGAAGACGAACACACATCCAGGAGCTCTGAGTGTGCCGGCATTTAATGAGGACACTGAGGTGGGAAGATATATGTCCAACCCCATAACCAGAAATTCAAATTTAGGGCAGCTTCAGCAACGCTATGGCACAGATCTAGGACAGCTGAGTTCCCAGCTGCCCCACAGACTTGCTCTCTGACCTTGCGCAAATTATGTAAGGCCAAATATTAGAAGAGATCTGAATCTGGCCTGCATTTCCTTGCCCCCATGGGACTGAGGCATTTAATTTCTGAGCTCTCTCTCTCTCTCTCTCTCTCAGCTGCTTTGGGAAAAGCAATCCTGTGTGCCTCACTGTATTCCAATCGTGATAGTGGGTTAGGAAAAGCTGAGTATTCAAGTTGCTCTGCATTTTGCACTTTTGCATTTGCTAGCTGTCTCATTTATTCAACTTTGTAACCCCTCTATTTATTTATTTTACATCCAAAGAATGGCTTGCACCCCAAATTCACTGGAAAACACAGGCCCGTCATTACAGAGAAGAAATCAACACGCTTTCCCACATCAAACCTCATTATTTTAAGGCTGGAAGAAACGTAGCCCCCAGGAAGGTAAGTGGCCCTTTCAATAGCTCAGCCAGGAAGGCTGCCAAAATAGCGCCATCATTCTTCTATGCCTCTGTGTGGATCCCATTGGGATCCATGCTAGACTGCACACCTGAAACAGCTGTTTCTACCTCCTCTGTAATGATCTGAGCATTAAGAAGATTCCTGTCTTGCTTATCAAGGACCCTTGCAGACTATGCTCTGAAGGTAGATGTCTAACTCAATCTGTTCTGCCTGAAAATCCGAGTGATATCATTTACTAGAATAGGATGTGAAAAGGGCACAGATCTCACCAAGAAGGAACACAGCTCACCTGTCCTTTGGAGTACAGGAATTTGCTTTTTCAAGCCTCTCGTCATTGCTGCCTGGCTAGCAGTCCATCTGGTTTCTCTGTCACCATGTTTGAAGAACCTCTGCTTTATTACTTTCCAAAAGCCACTCGGTCTCCTTAGGCTGCACCAGGGCTAATTTAGCTCTGTGTCTCCAAAACTTAGCCAACAGAGCATCTCTGCCCTGCACCGATTGTCACAACGCCTCTGGCACTTTAATATCCAGAATCCGGTGAGTCTTTTCTCTTAATCTGTTCTGGTAGTAACAGGAGGTGAAAGCAAGGCAGCACCCCCCTTAATGCCCCACCTGAGTGCTTCCCAGCATGTCTCTCCTGGTTATCTGGGAGACAAATCTTTACACGGGAATCACTTGACTACAGACTCTTTAACCCAAGACTGGCATGAGAAAGCTAGCTGCTGTCAGGGCTCTCTGAAGCAAAGGCAGGAACAGCAGGAGGAATATACAGCGATGCATTATGCGAAGTATACCCAGTTACTGCTTAGGGAGAGAGGAAGAAGAAAGAAGAAGCAAATAACCCCAGACCCGTGCAAGGCCTGGTGACCAGAAAAGAAAAAAGGTCATTTCCTGAGAAGGTGGCAACTCCAGATGCCATAGAAAGTCTTTCAGTGCCTGCAGGTTTCAGGTGAAGCCCAAATGGGACACCAGGCCTATCTCCGAGAGGGCACATTGCTGAATGAAAATCCCTGACCACGGGATCTGTCAAGTGGAGCACAAGGGTAAGAACAATTCACAGTCACGAAGAGTGAGAAATGCTGCTGATATTCTGAACCGTGCCTGGCAAACCCTTTACTTTAATTAGAACAAGGCACTTCCAGAGCCACATTCCTGTTCTCCTCCTCAGCTGGCTCCACCCTGCAAGGCAGTGAGTGTCTGCGGTACAGGCAGGGGGCTGGTTTGTAAAGCCTGCGTATTTCTGTAGGTGTTCCTCAAAACAAAACTTCTTTTCTTTTTGTCTTACAAAAGTCCAATAAGGCAAGTGAGTTCGGCAGTGCTGGGAGCGGCGAAGTGCCCCTGGCTAATAACGAGAGCAATGAAGTGACTTAATTTGAAAATGCCACAGCTTTCCAATTTCCACCTTCTTAGGCTGTTACACGGCCAAGACAGGTACTATGGCACCCTTCAGCCCTGCCCCTTGCCAAACTCCCGCCCAGGGCCAGAAGATGTGAAATTGGGGAAACTCCTGCGTCGTAGGTGACGAATCTCCATCCGGCAGAAACCATCTAGGCTCCAGTAATTAACGAAGTGTGGCAAGAGCCTGCAGCTAGAGGCCTAACAGAAGAGGCCAGGAACAAGGCCTGGGACCTCGTAGAGCGGGTCCAAACTGAAAACTTAACCTGAAAGAATAGCCAAGTCTGCTACAAAGCCAAGTTAGGAGAATCAGGGAGTGAACTCCAATCTCACTGAACCTGGCAACACATTCATACATCCAAACCAGTTCTGAGTGCAAGACCTAAACAGACGAATTAGAGAGAGAAGGTAACAGGACATCCGAATGCCAGACAACAGGGCCCACCTGGCCCCCTCCAACGACACTTTAATGGATGAAAGTGTCTTTTTGAAATGACGAATAGTTGTAAGCCGTGGCTTAGGGCCGCACATTATGAGGGGCCTCTAAATAAGATTCATCATAACTGAAATTGGGAATGCAAATAAGGCTTTTTGCAAGATATATGTTTTATTTAGTTGTTTTTCATTGCATCTTTGACTACATATATATGCAAATATAACGATTTATCATTTTTTTCATTACTCTCTCTTTTATAATGTAATACACTCTTTTTCTTTATTTTTTATAGTACGGGGCCTCTGAATCTTGATATAGCTCAGGGCCTCAGCATGTCTTAATCTGGCAGGGGTGTCAAACATGCCAGGGTGTCAAATATGCGGCCTGCAGGTCGAATACGGCCCATGAACCTCTTCCATCCGGCCCGTGACTCTTCCACTCCCTCCCTAAGAGAGAAAGTGGTATCGTGGACCACAGTTTCGCATACACAGCAGTCCACAGTGGCACAAGAGTGCCATACTATTTTGATTTACGGTACGTACGGCCCCTTGAAGTCCATTTAAGTCAAATCTGACCGCCATAAGAAATGAGTTTGACACCCCTGACTAATGCCAGGGTACGAGTAATGTTGTTCTGTGTCAAGGGGGTGGCAATTACTTGTGCCACAGGAGCAGAATGAAACTATCTGTGACAGTGTAGATAAGAGAGGGTCAGAGGTAACAACTTTGTCCGGCCTTGGAGATAACGGAGCGTCCCGCCATTAAAAGAGCCAAGTCCATTGCCTAGAAAGCACTCGTATTTGAAGTGCACTTGTAAGATATAAGCTGTTTATCGTTGTGCTGAGATTGCAATAAACTTGGCTGGGTGCCTTCATTGCTCAGCTGATCCGTGGTCTTGCAGATTCTTTCGTGGCTCAGGGCGAAGGGGATATTGTCTTTACCTACAGAATGTCAATGAAGTGTTTCTACCCCCACCCCCCATTCCCTCACTCCCCTACAAACTCCCTCCCAAAAGTGCCCTGTTAGCTGCTCCTGGGACTCGCTTAGGAATGGGTTTTTTAAAACCCTGATCTCCCTGAGTAGCCCCACCCCTGTTTAAGGGTTCATGGTGCTAAGGGGTTGGGGATTGAGCCTCATTAGGAAGCTCTCTGCCATCCCTAGCAGGCCAGCAGGATTAGCACAAAGTCCCCCAATCAAATGGAGCATACAGCACACTTTGGTCATGCAGAAAGCACACCATAAAGACAAATAGACACACTGCAGACACAAACTCACCCCAGGGATAACAGAGTCACTCCTCCTCCACCTGGGGAACTCCCTCGTAGAATTCCCCTGTCAGCTGCCCCTTTTTCTGGCCCATTATGTCCTACGGTTGTTGTATGAAGAATCAGATTTGTTGCTATGGTGATGAGACCCTGAAGAACCATGTTGCTCACAATTTTATGGCACATTTTGCAATATTTGGTCCTTTCTTAAAGGCCCAGATCCTGCATGCATGAGTGATCATATGAGAATCTATTCCACTAGCATCCACCAAAATATATTCCAGAATCCATGCACTCAGGAGCAACCACACAATAATATGCATGCAGCACCTGACGTATCGAAACCCTCCTCACTTCAGCAGGCTTCGGATCAGGCCCACCATGGGGTAAAACATATTTGAGTAAGGAAATAATTTTCAGTTTCAAAATTCCAAGGAAAAGTGCAAATAACCTTGAGAGTGTCCTTTCCAGCGGATACATTTCACATCTTTCTAGACAAGTCACTCCTTGCTGAATCCCATCAACTCCCACTGAATTTCCCAGTTTCCTACTAGCCGTGACAGTCCAGGTCCAGACACCCTAGGGGGAGAATAGGGAGTCTGAACACTAAAAAATAAGCAACCGAATCAACTGATCATATACAATGTTATTGTACTGTAAAAATGCACTGAGTAAGTTCTTTTACGAAAGCTGGTAAACCTCTGTTCATTAATATTATTGTATTATGTATGTATGGATAGGGTGTAAAGAGGGCTAGGAATATGTTCTTAAAATATGTTGTGGAGAAAGTTGGTAAACAAGCCTTCCTTAGACAAAGGAATGTGGATTTACCTGTCTCGATCAGGCTTTGTAAGCCAGAGAACAATGAAAGTACATTGATATAAGCAATAAGCAAAGCAATCAAGCTAACAAGCAACAGCTTGGTGCAGGGGTTCTCAACTCTTCTGGTGTCACAAGGTGGAACGACAGAAATCTGCCGTCATGAGACTTTTGGCGGTGGCTCTTAAAAAGGAAGCCCTCACCACCACAAAAAAACCCTGCCACCACCAGCAATTTCGGAACCCTCTGCAAATCAATCTACCAATGAAAGGGGACCCACACTATCAGAAGAAAATCACCCAAGGGTTTCTTTTGGCAACACAAAAGGGGCTATCAGCAGTGAGCTGACCTGCAGCGACACACTCGGCTGCCGTACCATGACACACTTTTGTGTTGCAACACAGTGGTTGAGAACCACTGGCTTAGTGAGCACAGTGCAGACAGTCTGCAGGTACAGGAAATCTTCCTGGCTCTTGAAACAAAGCAAATGGACTTTGGAAAATATAAGGGGAGCAAAAAGACAAACTAGTTAGGGAACAAAGGGAACAGCACCCTATGATTTTGTGAAAGTTGGATCTTCTGGCCTGGAGGACTGGAGATGTTGACAACTTGATGTAAGTAAGGAAACCTGTTTAGGCAAAGATTGTAACTTGCAAATATTGAGTTATAGTCACATTTATATAGCGTGTTTGGGAGTTGTTTTGTAACCATCTATCTTTCTCTTTTATTCTAGCCTGGTATCACTTACATCTGGGTTCTTTATAAATAAACTCCCTCCTGTTTTATTACAGAACCATCTCAGTGCTATTACACTGAAGTGAAAGTCCTCAGTTAAACCAGCTGACTGGTGTGTGCACTGTCTCTTCGGAGGCAGCAGATTTAATCATTTCTGAGTGTCCAGCCTGTGGGAATGTGGGGAGGTGTCTCAAGAACAGGATTTTTTCACCGACTGATCTCTGCAAGGCAAGGTAATGAGGGGCAGCTGTGAGGAGTTTGTGGGGAGCTGACAGTCTCGTCCCCACCAAAGCTCACTCTTGTAGAGGCAGGGGGGGAACATAGCGGCTTGTGGGTCTGAGTGTCACACTAACACCACCGTAAACATTCAGAAAGATCAGCTTTGGAAAACCAAAGCGCCATTGCTGATAAAGAAAGCAAACCGCTACCAGGATCGGTAAGACAAGTGTGAAATAACAACACAGTCTTGTCTAACAGCACGAAATGTCAAAGACAGGCAAGCGCTCTAAAAAGCAATGGCTTTCATCTGGCACTATAAAATGTTAACCCTTCACTGAACAGTTGTAAATCTCTTGCTTTGCAGAAATGTAGTTACATTTGGCGAAAAGTTAGAAACCGTTAAAAAGATGAATCTTATTAAAAGGTAACCCGGCAATAAAATGTGTTGGAATTGTGTTTTCTGATTACTTATGTGACTATCCGAGACACAGTTCTCATTACAACGATACTCGAGAGAAAACTCTTTAGAGCAAATGGAAACCGTAGGAATCTGGACACAACAGCCACACGAGTCTATTTCATAGAAGTGTCCAAACCAGACCTAGGAAAATGAAATCAGTGAAAGCATGGAGTGTCAGAAGAACCACCAAATGCCACAGAACCCTTAACGTACTGTGCATGTCTTTAATTCCCGTTGCTCATGGCAGGGCCACTCAAGCAGTCGCTGCCATGGCATAAAACTTTGATAGATTAGACTCTATTCTGCAGCTAGGAAGGTCAAATTCTACCCGGCCACCCATAACCCAAATGATTTCCCTGGTATTTCTTTGTACTTCAAGCCGTGTAACTCAGCAGAATTTAGCTCTTCCATACTGTTCCCAGAACCAGTTTTGAGGGCTGAGAATTGCTCACTCAATTTCACTTAACTACTCTGAAATCACAGGATGCCATTATAGCTAGACCATTCCAGACCCATGTCACCCGCATCATTCTGCAAGACGCTCCCACTCTGGCTAGCAGAGACAAACAATCCCCCTTTTCATAGGAACGAGACTGTCAGAAATGAGGCCCAATCTCAGCCCTTCAAGCTCTAGTGCCTTGCACAAGAAAACAGCTCAAGAGGAAACAATATGTGGCTGTCCCTGGGACAAAGCACAGGGGAAAGGCAATAATCAGAGAACTGAAATTACAAAGACAGACCCTTTGTGAACGATGCTAGGGCTGCCTCCTGCTCGCCTCATTTTGGAGCTCCGCTCCACAGATTTCACTAGGAGGCGGCAGGAAGCAGAATATGGCCTTTTCAGATTGGACTGTGGGTTGAGGGATACACAGTCTCTGGCAAAGACCATTTTTCCTTCTGAGCTGTCCTGTTTTGCTGTACAGAGAGGCTGCTAATGAAGCCTGACAGTTTCTTCTCCCCTTCTGGGTGCATCTTGTGCTGCGGAACACACTTCAAATGATCCACTCTCAACCCACACCAGCAATATTTACCTCCCTTCATTAAATATGGCAATAATAAACATGAAATATGGGAGCAAACAGGATTGTAATAAATACAGCCTCAGGGAGCTTGGTATGCCCTTCTGAACTGAGCTAGAAACACTGAAGATCAGATGCCATCTCATTCCTAACTTCAGAGATCTACTCCCAGATAAAAGCAATATTATAAAAATATCCACCAGACATGAGACTTGGGTGTGACTGGAGCCACTAAACGTCAGATACAAAAGGGGGGAAATATGTGCTGCTGTGGAAGAACAACAGGGAGCAGCCGTCTCTTGCCCCTCCATCATCGCTCCCCAGGACAGCAGGATGGGAGGGATGGGAACACAAGAAAGGAGAGAGTGGGGAAGAACAATAGCCAAATTGAGGGAACACATGCAGTGTGTGTGTGGCGGGCGGGGAGAGAGAGAAGGAAAGACACGGCTCTCGCCTTTAGCTTCTGTAGCCTAACTTCTCCCTGACTGACTTCTCCCTGACTTCTCCTGTAGGAGAATGCCACTTTTCAGAGACGGACTGAGCTCTCACACACCAGGCAGGAGGGAGACCCATGAAGAGAAGGGGGAGCAGAAGGCAGTTCTTTGGGACCGAATATTTAGAATGAAGACTCTTTGGAGAAGGGACTGTCTCCCGTGGTTTGTCTGCACAGTGCCCAAGGGGGTTCCCATTCTGACCTCTTAGGCGCTAACATCATTTTCTTTTCTCAAAACGAATGAAAAGAGGAAAGGCTGGAACAGAATCTCTAGATGGATTCATTCACTTGCCAGGTGTATTGCTTACGCACTAGCGTATCTTGCAATGTCTAGGTTGCAAACACTAGAGAGGTTTAAACGCAAGCAAAAATCTGTTGTCTGGTTTTTATAATTTCATGAGAATCTTTCTATTAACATGAGGAGATTTATTTGTTTGTTTGCTTTTAATCAAAGCTGGACAGGAAATGCTCCTTTGGAATTTGCCGAGGGGTCAGGAGTTCCATTGCATTCAAGCCTCCTCTACTGTTTTCAAAGTGTAGGTCTTAGGCAAAAAGTCTCCCCCGACAGTTTCGTATTCACCAATTCCCTATAATGTACTTTGTTTCTTGGACTGGATTGTGGGGTTTGGCCCTTAGCTAGTGTGGATGGTTGTGACCCAGGTCCAAGGCAAATTAGGATTCATACAAAAAGGGTTAAGAACTAAAGGAGTGAGGACCAGCAGGGGTTGTTGACTGCTGTTTTATGGCAGCTGTAGATCAAGGTATCTTAGCATTTGGGATTGCTGATAACAAAATGCAGCTTCTTGTGCTCTAAGGCGATGTCTACACTAGAAAAAGTTGGGTTGACTTTGTTAAGCCGACTTAATAAGGTCGACTTAAAATCGACCTTATTAAAGTCGACTTAACAAAGGGGGACTAAATTGACTTAGCTTTAAGTCGACTTAGTCCACATTGTTAAGTCGACCTAACCACCCTTAAGTCGACTTAATAAAGTTGATTTAAGGGTTGCTCCACATCCACACCGTCCTGAAATTGACTTAAGGAGTCGACTTAAGGGTTAAGTCGACCTAATGGGTGGTAGTTATAAAGTCGACTTACGCTTTCATTAAGTTGACTTAAGGAATTTCTTAATGAAAGCCTAGTGTGGACATGGCTTAATTTAAGTCGACTTAAGCCTCCTAAAGTCGACTTAAATTGCCAGTGTAGACATAGCCTAAAATCCTAGCACGACTGTCACAGGATGCACATCCGTGCACACCAGGGTGTGATCTGTGTAACTTTCCTTTTCGCTTTTGCACTGTCATTGCATGGGTAGAGGTCAAATATGCCATGTAAGGGGTTCCTTTATGAAAGCTCATAACATGTTCTGCATTATTGTTATGGTGTCATGTTTCCTGCAGCGTCGTGTGTGTACAGAAGTGAAGCATGATGTTCCCAGGTATTTCACATGGCTCAGTGGGAAGGAGACAATCAGAATGGCCTCCCAGCAGCATGTAAACAGTCAGCGTTGCAAACACACATCCAGAGAAGATAACAATGACAATACCTGTAGCAACTCAGCTGGGAGGGGGAGACCTCCCACCCTTTCTGAACACAGATCACCTCAGCCCAGGAAGAGGGGGTGCTAGGGGGATTGGAAACAAATACAGACACTTTGAACTGTTAGAGGCTTTTTGCCAGAGATTCTCCACATCTACAGGGAGGATTGGGCCCTGCCTATGGAGAGGCAGAGACTGGCTGCTAAACCACCTACAGCCACATTTTGTGAGTAATCCTGTGCAGTAATGGTAGGTTACAATGCATCTTATAGTTTTATTTGATAGTGATTACGCTCGACTGGTTTATTAAATGACTGTGCACTGATTTGCTATATATTCACTTAAAATCATGTTCTAATCAATAAACTAATATTTTGTTTACCTAAAGTTGTGAGAACTGTAGAGGGTGTGAATGAGTGAGGCTGGGCACTCTCATTTCTTTGATAAATGGACAAACTGGAGTCTACAAGTCTACAATGATGGGGAAAGGGCCCCGATCCCTGTAGGATGGAAGTTCCTGGTGTGGTATTTGGGAGTTGTGAGTGCTTGCTGGGGGACCATCCTCTGAGAGATGTAGAGTGCACACCCACTGCCTGGGACCAATTACACGGAGGTGGATAGTGTGGCCTGACCTAGGAGCGGGTGGCCACCTAGCAAAAGCAGGATAAGTCGGGGTTCAGGAGTGGAGATCAGGGGGACTCTGTGGCACATTAGATTCTGGGAAGGGAAAGTCACAACGACCTTGCAGCTACTGCTCAGACAGCCGCCCCAAATAGCTTTTACAGGTTAGGGACTGTCAGATTTAGTGACACAAAGGCAGAGAGATGGGGAAACCCTCTCAGAGCAGAATGTCACTGACAGCAAGTAGATGGCATTTGCATTTGCCTGTTCTCTGTTCATCTCATGATCCCACTTCTTTGTGCAAAGTCAAAGTCATTCACTTCTCCTCCAAAGAATGGGATGAAAGGTGAGTACAAGTGTCAAGGAAACCTAGCCACACAGTAACTGAGCAGCAGAACGCCACTCAGACACCAAGAGAACAATTCTGGAGGCCTGTAGGTACCAGGTCAATTTTTAGTCTTCTAACATTCAGACACCGATGACTGCATCAAACAGCCTCTGTAATACAAAATATTCTACAAGATTTTCAGCGGCTCTTCATAACTCTCCAGCCTTAACTGAGCTAACGAAAAAAAAGGAGGGAGGATAAGGGAGAAAGACACCAGAGCAGTAGTGAGACCATCAGCAAATAGGTGCTGGGTGATAAAAACATTGCACTTCTCAGCCTTTCCAATAGATTTGCCCCAAGCCACAAAGTTTGGATATGGATTCTGTTCTCAACACAAACAGCAAGGGTGAAGGTTCATCCCCATTCTAGGGACACATGTCCCGTGATGGAGGTCAGTCCCAGATCAAGACCTGAATTTCTTGAAACTGGATGTAACATTCTGGTCAGGGCCAAATTCTAATTTTCAGGTTGGGGACAAGGAAGAAAAGCTATTATGTGACCTGATGACTAAGTCCAATAAGATGCCTCGATCCATGGATGGCTTTTCACGTCTCCCCATCAGGGCTAGTGCAGGAAACCCTTGGGCTTGTATCTCATGCATTCCTGTTTCTGGTGGTTCCTCACCATCACCATTTGATTGCTCAGGGCATTATCAATTGCTGTTTTCATTCCGCCCTTCTGGAAATACACAATCCATCCGAGTTTTCCATTTTACAGCATTTAGGTATCAGTTACAAGAGGTTTTCTGGGAAACGTCACCGTGAATTGAAGATCCCTTTGGAAATTGCTCTCATATTTCAGTCTCCTCAATGGCACCAGTGTTCATTCCCATCACGTTAACCCTCAGAACTCAGCCCTGCATCTTCTCCGTGGTCTTTAAGACCTTTGGCTTATTCCAGCCCATCCCAGCCAGAGAGTCCCCAGCACTGGAACAGGTCCCCTGAGTGTCTTCCATCCAGAACGTAAACTGGGTTCAGGCCCCACATCCCTTCAGCCTTGCCCCCAAACCACCAAAAGAGCCAGACCCTCCCATTCCACACAGCTGCAGTGGGAGCAAGACCAGCACAGGAAAAATGGCTTTAAGGTTTTATATGTTTCCCCAACCTTGGGACCAGCTCCCTGACCTACGTTACAGCTGCCAGCTGCTAGGGACTGCCCTCTGTTAGGTGTAGTTCAATATGCAGAACAAATGACCCCAGGTTTGGATCTCCAACTCCTGGCCCAAGGTTTCATCAGACACATTATCGTCTCCCATGGCATGAGGAGTTAATGAAGATTTTCTCTGGTGTACATGGAAGGAAGAGAAGGCTGTATAACACTTTGAGACACCCTCCTACTGCCCTAGAAAATGCTGGATCATTTATCTCTGTCAGGTGGGCTTCTTTGCAGGCAGCAACTAAGACTGCAAAGTTCTTCTCCTGTCATAAGTAAATTTTACTTCCGCATTTCATTTCTGATTCTGAAGTCCTTTGGTTTTAACACTATTTCCATTTCCCTGTTGACCATTCAGTTTAAGAACTGTAACTATTCAGCAAGGGTTTTATTTGTGCTTTCCTGGGATTCCTAGTGCACTAAGCAGCAAAATACAATGCCAGCTCAAAATTCATTTGTATACATCCTCATAAAAATGCAGAAACAGCCCCACTCCATTCATTCAAATGGAATTTCTTGAGAGGAAAAAAAGACCCAAATATTGTCAGCTCCATGGGCTCTAGGTTTCCTCAGTCATCTCTTTCCAGCTCTGAAACCCTGGTTGTGGCAAGGGATGCCTTTACTCCAATCCATTTCTACTGTCTCTTTGGATTTTAGCTGACATTTTACAGAATTATTTCTCAATGTCAAAATATGTCTCAGGCCCAAATTCTATGCTGACTTTCATCACATGAAAACCCACTGAAGTCAACAGTACTAAATTCCAATCTTAGTAACGCTAACGGAAATCTGGGGTAACTCCATGAAATTAAACTGGATTTCCAATGGGACAACCGAAAGCAGATTGTGGCCTTGAGCTTTTATATGTGTAGCATAGTTTATCCCAAAGCACTCCAGAATGTCTTTACACATTGCAACCGCAGGAAATACTTCCTCCCTACCTCAGGGGAGAATCTAGCAGCTGTTTTATACTGCAGAGGAATGCAAATATCAAAGGCAGAAAGCCAGCATAAACTAACATATGCAACCGAATTAGAACTAAACGTCAAATGCTCCAAAGACAACCAACTTTGCCAGCATCATCAGAAAAGTCATCTGTCATCGGCTATACTTTCATAACGCTTGGATGTAAATCAATCTCGATTCTTCCTCGATCAGCTCGTCACCACCGAGAACAAAACCATTGGGTACAGGACTGACATGCAGGCTGCGAAGTTAAAACATCTGTGATTCATTTCCTGAGTCTCAGATAAACTGTCAGTGTTGCTGGCTGGTGAAATGTCATCAGACAAGACATGTTTGAATACCAAATTGCACAGGGCGCTGAGACAGCGTTGTCCAAGTACTTGCATGGCACGCCATCACTGCCCTAGTGATACGAGCCTGGGAATAGGTGCCAGTAACTCCCAAGCTGGTTTTGACTCGGACTTGCTCTGTGACCTTGAAAAAGTCAATTAACCTCCTTGCGTCTCTGGGCTGGATTTTTCACAGCCTTTCACGTGGATGCGCAGTCCTACCAAGAAAGGGACTGAGCAAAGAATTTAGATTTGCCTGAGGTCGACATTTGTTCGCACTGATGTAAAAGAGGACCGGAATCCCGGTCTCTTTTTACATCTCTAAAAGGGAAGTGATCCACGTAGCCTGGTTCTATGGTTAACATTTCGAGTGAGCTGGCTGCGTTGCTCCAGGATGTGAAAGATTCACCACCATCGTTAAACCAACCTAGCCCTAGTATAGACATTCTTCTGTCTAGCTCCCACGACCCAGGGACTAGGCTATGTACATCAACGAAAACCCGCTGCAGTGCTCAGAGGGTCCATATGCATTTCGCCTCGCTCAGGTGGCTGTTGTGAGGACCAGTTAATGTTTGTTAAGAGCTCTGGGTTCAGTATTGTTTGCTAGAACTGCCTTTGTGTTAGCAGAAGAGGCTGTTATTGTCCTAGGCAGCTCTCGATTTCTGTATATTTGCCAATACTGAGACATAACAGAAGCACAGAATGACTGCATTCATGCACCTGGTGTGACAATAAGTGCACGATTTATACACAGGCTAATAGATACGGATAGTGGCAATAACTGCATATTAAGCAGTGTTTTAAAAACAGCTGTAAATCCATCCAGTGCAGGCTTCCGTAATCCACCCAAAGCCAGAGGTTATTTATTTAGGACATTTTCATTTTACAGCAATCAAACACTGACTACCCACGGCTTCTTGGACATGTCGTTCAGTGACAATTCTTCTTACTTTTACAGTAACTGTTTTAATAATAATGTTTATTATGTACAAATGCTGCATTTCAATAACATCACCAAGGCACAGCCTTTGTGTTATCTTGTGTATTTGTAGAGATCTTCCACTGGCCTCAATCCCTGTAGCTCCAATCATCTCAACAGAGCTATGGCAATTTACATCAGCCGAGGAACCAGCCACCCACTGAGAGCCAAATTTCCACAATGCCTCCATACTCAGCTGCAGATCGCCACTACCCTGTGAAAACGAAGGAATTTAAATGTAAGACCCCGTTCTGTAGATTAAAATAGTGCACAAATGGTTTTCACCACTGCACAGGCAAGTGTTGGCATGCTGACAATGACGTGCAGAAATGGAGGCAGGGATGAGATACGTGACGATACAGTCACACAGTTAACCACAGCAAAGCCGCACGCATTATACAATCCTACTGCAATAACGTCAGATCCACACAATCCATGTGCATTTTCCCGAGCATTTTCAACAAAGCGTAAAGATCTTTTCAGTCAGTGCATCTGGTCTGACATCACAGATGCTATTGTCTGGCTAGTCTCAGTTTTGAGAAGAGGAAGACAAACACGTCTTTTCTATCCTTTTACTAGTGTCTTCTGGAATTGCACAGATGGGCCGGTTCAGTGATTGGAGAACAGCACACGCGTTTCATTGCTGCGCTGAATCCTACTAGTAAAGTGTGTGAAATTTAAAAATAGTCACAATACGTTGACTGTAGTCAATTATATGGAATTCATTCCATCTTGGCCTTCTGATGAAAACCACACACAGCTCAAGTGCCAATCGGATGCATATATTTTACGGCCAGAGGAGATAGTTACCACCAAGCCTGACCTGTTGCATAACACTGGCCACAGAATTTCCCCGTGATTCATGCATCAAAACCAGTAACCTCTGGTGAAACTAGGACAGCTCTGCCAGATGAACACCCCAACTGGTTTTAAGGGCCTTACGTGATGGAGAATCCACCCTTGGTAAGTGTTCTCAATAGTTAGCTAACCTCGCTCTTTTCGATAATGTGCATATTATTTCCAATGCAACGTTGTCTGGCTTCAGCTTCATCAGTTTTGTTATGCCTTTGTCTGCTAGATCGAAAACACATTTATTATCTGACACCTTCTCCACCCCACAGAGGACTGGAAGGGTTTAAGAGGGCCGGGCCGGCCCGGCCCAGTAATGCCACAGGAGGAAGCAGCTGGGCCAGGTGGGGCCTATAGAGCCAGGAAGCTGGCAACAGACAGGGGCAGCAGTTGGTAGGAAAGGGCCAGTCGCGCCCTCAGAAGAGAGAGGACTATTTGGAGGTTGGTGCTGGGATAAGGCAGTCACTTGCTGGGGGCGTTTGGAGCTGTACATCCAGGGAAAGGAGGAGAGCCAGGAACTGCAGGAAACAGTCCAGGAATGGAGCAGAGATGGCCGGGAGAGGAAAGCCCAGAACAGACAGGGTCAGGGTCCCTGGATTGGAATCTGGAGCAGTAGCTGGATCTGGGTTCTGCTACCGGCCACCAAGGAAGAGACAGTGGGAGGGCAGTGAATGGGAAGACTGCCTGGGTCACTGTGGGGTGACAGAGAATTGAATGACTGTTCCCCAGAAGGGGGAAATGCTGAGTGACTTAGCAGGACTGAATCCCAAAGAGGATGGCTCCAGGGCGAATCCCCAGAGTGAGCAGGAGGAGGCGCCAGACAAGCGGTGAGCGGTGCACGCCCTGGCAATGCACCAGCATTTACATAGCCGGATCAAGTCATTCCTTAACTGTCTCCTTTGGGAGGTCAGTTTCTTTAGCTTTAATTTCAGATTGTAAGACCTGTTTCCCAGTCCTTAAATCATTCCTGTGGCTCTCCCCTGTAACCTTTCCTGGGGCTTCTGTAATCTGAACCAAAGCAATTCTTTTCTCTAGCCTCATAGCATCCCATCCCTTATTATCTGTGTAATAAATGTATTACCAACTATAATGTAAATCTAAATATCTTTGGCAGTAAAAATCACATAGCAAAGACTCTGGAAGAAACTGTACCTGATTGTGCAAAGGCAGCATTTACCCTCCAGTGCCCATTTCTTCTAAAATTCATTTTAGACACCAGAAACCTACTTATTTATCCTTTAAGTAGAAATGGCAAATTGCTGGCCACCGTGACAGCAACGCCTCAGGCTTGAATCAGCGCAGAAGTACTTGTCAGTTACAAACGTCAAATAAAGAGGAAGAAACCTTCAATTCTGAAAGCACACTGATCTGTGTGCTGTGACGTTCATAAAAACCTTCGATTCTAAGAGCACACTAATCTGTGTGCTGTGACGTTCATAGAAATCATTTGGGGGTCATCAGTAGGAGGTTAATAGAAAGTTGTGTATGTTTCATAACCAAGAACTGCTCTCTTCCAAAAGCCTATTCTCCTCCGGTCCAAACAGCGCCCAGTCTGCTCTCTTCCTGCCAGCGCCGAGAGCACACAAAATAACACACTTTTAGCATGTTTTTGATGAATTAGCAAGGTAGTTTTTGAACTTCTGTGCCAACCCAATTGCCACCTAGATACCTCAACACTGCACACACGGTGCTGTCTACACTCCAGCTTACCTTGGCATCATTTATGGCACTCAGAGGTGTGAATAAATCACTCCCAGAGCCACATAAGTTACACCAACATGAGCTCTGGTGTGGACAGCGCTGTGTCAGCGGGAGCTCTCTCCCCTTGGCTCAGAGCCTCTACATTAGAGCTTAGGGTGTAGCTGTACGGCTGGGAACTCAAGCCATGCCCTTTGCATCACCTTTCTGGAAGGCAGACGACCAGTTGTGTAACACAGACAGCTCTTAATTCGGAAATCGTAAGGCTAGAAGGGATGACTGTAATCGTCTAGTCTGACTTCCCCAAAAAAACTATTGGACTTCCCTGAATTACATTCCTATTGGAACTAGAGCACCTCTTTTAGAACAACATCCATTTTAATTTTGAAATTTCCAGTGATTGTAAGCTGTTCCAGTGGTTAACATCCTCATTAAAAATCTGCACCTTCCTTCTAGGCTGAATTTGTCTAGCTTCAGCTTCCAGCCACTGGATTTCGCTCTAGCTTTGTCTGCTAGATTGAAGAGCCCTCTATTATCAAATTTCTGTTGCCCATGTAGATACTTCCAGAGTGTGGTCAAGTAACCCCTTAACCTTCTCTTCAATACCCTAAATAGACTGCGCTCACTGAGTCTTTCAGTATAAGGTATGTTTTCCAATCTGCTGCTATAGGAAATGGTGTTTTGTTACTCTCTCTCACACACACTCTCAGCATTTTTAGATTTAAAATATTGCTTCTATTGATGATGGTTTTTATATGCTCGGCAGACCTTTACAAAGACTATGTCCCAAGTGTAGCTACTAGAAATGATCTTACCACTGAAAAATGCCAAAATGAGCTCAAGTAGTAACAGGATCCATTTCAGGTGGACCCTTTCATTGGGAAAACCATCATACTTCACAAAGTCAGCTCGGCAGTATCATTTCAAATACATTAAAGAAGCAAGTGGATGGTGAATAGCTGAAGAACTCTGCTCTTTTCACCCTAGAGGAGGCTTTATACTTCTCAACAAGAGAGTTTTAAAAGAGGAGTTTTATTAAAGGCAGTATCCGAAACAGATAGATAGGCACAGTCCCTGTCACATGATGCACAATGGGCTATGATCTGTGTAGTTTTTCTGTTCACTTCTGCACTGTAATCGTATGATTTGATGCCAATAATGCCATGCAAGATTCCCTTTTGAATGCTCTACCGTATTGTTATGGTATCCTGTTCCCTGCAGCATGTGTACAGATGTGACGCATGTTACATAACACAGGCCCTCACGACTACCTCTCTGAGGCTGCAGAGCTGCGTGACAAAGGCAATGCAAACTGAACTGCCTAGCTCAGGTGGGACAAAGGAAATCACACAGCAACACAGAGAGGGAGGGGCTGAGTGGGACTGGAAAACAAATACAGACACTTTGAAGAAGGGAGAAGTGCTTGGCTCTGGCCAGAGAAACACTATCTTAGAAGCAACTACAAGATACGGGGCTTATCCACATGCCAGAAGGCCCTGGGCTGGCTGAATACCACCAACAGCCAGTCTAGTGGGTACGAGTGAAGAGAACAGACTAAAGAGAAGTCTTGGAATAGTGTTATTAGTTAGCATGCGTTTTATATCTTTTATTTACTTGTGGTCGCTCCAGACTCCTTTATTAAATGACTGTGCATTGATTTGCTACATACTCACTTAAAATCATTTTCTAATCAATATACTAGTGTGTGTTTTATCTAAAGCTGTGTGGACTTTAGAGGGTGTGAATCAGAGACGCTGAGCATGCCCATTTCAATGTCAAATGGATGGACAAAGCTCTATGGGTGCGTCTACACTTAGAAATTAAGTCAACTTAAGCTTGCTTAAGTCAACTTAATTTAATCCGCGACTACACTACACTTTCCTTAAGTCGACTTA
>ML685765.1:33305980-33360952 GCA_007922175.1 Pelusios castaneus | reverse complement strand
GACTTAAGCAAGCTGCTTAAGTCAACTTAAGGAAAATTAAGTCGACTTTATTAAACCTCCTTTTAATTCGACTTTAGGTTTAAGTCAACCTCCTAAAGTGAAGTGGAGTGAATATTTATGACTATAGAGAGACGAGGCAGAGCAAATAATGCACTCTCACAGCCCTGACTTCCAGTCCCCTGCTCTAGCTACTAGAACGTTGCCAGTTCTAGACCCCTAACAATATAAAGGGCTGGTTCTCTTCTCACATACGCTGAGTCTATCCTCATTTAACTCCACTGAGTTCAGTGAAGTTACTCCTGATTTTCACAGAAGTAAGTGAGAGGAGACAATAACCTCAAGGGGACAAGCAGAGTAACGGACTGTTTTAAGCCTCTAAGCCAGGGCTTCATGTATATTTGGAGCAAAAGAGGGGAGCTATCCCTCCTTCCTCTCACATGCATGGGAGACAAACACTTTTGACTCTCAAGTTTAAAACCCAAAATTATGGTAAAGAAACAGCTTGAAAAACACACTTTTCTATCATTACTTCAGAAACAGATTATGCAGCAAACTTTCTCAGCTGCCTCCCTTAATGCCTCTCAAAATAACCTGCAAGTAGGCATATCTGTGTGAAAAGCAAAGAAAGTAAATAAGTCTATTGTGTAAATCTCAGCATGGAACTACCACAGGCATTTATCAGTTCTAAAAATATGAGTTGTGAAAAGAGGTTTCTACAGAAACATAATATATGGAAGGACCTAAAACCTGCCTCTTACAATGTCAAATGCCTGCAGTTTTTCCTGATAAAATGCAATTGACTTGAAATGTTTTCTGGTATTTGAAAATAACGTAATCTCTGCAGGTCACAGGAGTCTCAATAATAATTATAAATGTAATGGACAGGGTTATTTTGCAAGCTCAGGGCAATTTTTAGCCTTCACAGCCATTCTGTGTTGGAAGGTCTCACATATCTAAGCTAGGTCAGCTACAAAAGCCAAGGGGGGCAGAGGGGGGGAGCAACAATCTACTGCCTCGGTCCCCCAATCCTGTGAGCAGCCTTCCCTTTGGCAAAGATGCAGGGTAAAAGTGCTTCTGCTTTTTGAAAGACCCCAGCAAAGTGCTGCAGAATCATATGGCCTGCTCCTCTGTGTAGACTCTGACCATCTTCTCCTTCATGCAGTCAGGTTCAGCTCCTCAGAGGGTATGAATCTGTGTAGTTCACTGTGGGACACAGGCCTTCCCCAAGTCACACCAGCTGACAATCTGGCCCTCATTCTCTGCCATCTGCCGGCTGAGCCATCATGGCAACCCTCTTACTGAAGGCTGGTTATGAATGCCGCAGAAATCAGGGAATTTCACCTGAGCCCTGTAAATATATGGGAGGGAGGGAGATACGCCCACTTAAGAGCTGAAACGGTGCAGCATTTTCTTGTCAGAATCTGTCACTAGCTCCAAGACATACATCAAACCAGGATATCTGTAAGTCTATTTATAAAACTTCTCTTTGATGGAACTTCTTGCTTTTAGCATTACTTCCAAGAACGTGGCACCGTTTGTGAAATGAAACACCAAGGACTGTAAATTTGCAGTTCCCAGAATGAAAAGCAGCTTTCATTAACACCCCTCCCCCCCCCCAGGGTTCACCTTCTAAATAAGGCTGCAGCAGAGAATAAAACAGGCAAGAGATCCCTTCAGAGCCACATGTAGGTGTGGAACCAGATCAGACGCACAGTGAAAGGCCACTGCACTCAGTTCTGCTGCCAGAGGAACAGTGAGGCAATCCATTCCTCACCTACAGGTTATCTGCCCAGCCCCCTGAGAATTGCTGCTAACTTGGGAAAGTCGGACACTCGCAATCATGCAGCGATGTGGTAGAGTAAGGCAAACATAAGTCCATGTCTGTCAGTGACCTGCCCAGATCAGGAGTCCTGGGCAGAGGAAGGGGGAGTTTCTGGGGAGCTACTCCACAATCCAAAGTGGGGAGGGCAGAGAGGGGTCGGGTTTAGCTCCATGTCCCCTGATGTGCCAGCCCATGGAGCTGAGCAGACGTAAGGGGGGAACGTAAGCAGAACCTCCAAGGAAAGAGTTCCTTCAGGGAGGAGCCAGAGACGTGGGTTCAATTCCCTGCTGTGCCAGACTTCCTGTGTGACCTTGAACAAGTCAATTAGCCTCTCCGTGCCTCAGTTCCCCCTCTGCCCAATGGGGATAAGAGCCCTACCCGGCCTCCGAGGGATACGCACAGTAAGGGTTGTGAGATGCTCAAATGCTACATGCTGGAGCCATATAAGCAGGTTCTTACCCACTGCCTGTTACTCAAGGCAAAGAGTGAGATCTGGACCCCCACGGCTGGCCCCCCACCAGCTGACTCAGCCTTGCAGCGCTCAGGCTAAGCAGATGTTCTTCAGGCTTAGGCTGCAGCCTGAGCTCTGGGACCCAGTCCCATCCTAGTCAACTGTGGGCCTTATTCCCGTAACTTTCAAATGTCATCGCTCACAGCACCAGATCCCCCATGCCCCATGCAGTTACCATTCTCCAGCTCTGCCCAGGAGGCCGAGGCTCCGGCTAGGAGGCAAAAGGTGGTTCAGTGGGCCGAGTCCGGAGTGAAACAATACCCTAACGCTCCGCGCTCTCTCCATCAGCAGGACAGAGAGTTTGAGGTCACTGAGCCCCACGGAGCAAAGGTCTCGAGTGGCAGAGAGGGAAGTGGAGGTTGGATATTAGGAAACCTTTCTCACTAGGAGGCTGGTGAAGCCCTGGAACGTGTTACCTAGGGAGGGGGTGGAATCGCCGTCCTTAGAGGCAGGACAAAGCCCTAGCTGGGGTTGGTCCTGCTTTGAGCAGAGGGTTGAACTAGATCCCTCCTGAGTTCCTTCCAACCCTCATCTTCTCTGCTTCTGTGTGCTGCCCAGTGACTTCCTGTGGAAAAACCCTTTGTATTGATGGAGTCGTAATGAAAACGCACTGCACCCAGCACATTGTATCTTCACCCTGAGAAGTTCCTTCTGCTACAGGTGGGCCTCTGCATTAGCGTTAGGTATTGAGGTTTTCTTTGCCCTGTATTGCCCGTGCTCTTCACCACCAAAAGTAACCCTAATATAATAAAGAAAGGCCCGTGTTGCATAGTAAACAGCCATGACACTATTGTTAGCCCCTTATTGTACCAGGATTGAAAAAACTGCAGAGAAAAATAATGTTCGAGTAGGGCATTAATACCGAGATGTCACTCCTTCCCCTTTCACATTGCCTGAGAGCATACAGGACATGCAGTTTTCATTTTATATTTTTGTTGTCTGCAGCACACAAATTTGCTGTAGGGTGAAAGCTTCTGGGTGACTTTGTGGAGTCCTAGGAGGGAGGGAAGGGAAGTTTGGAGAGGTTTTCCTTAGACTGTTTCCGTACCCAACTTAGTTCTTATTTTATTCCTACATCTGCAATAAGTCGATGGGCTGTTTTAAAAGAAGTAGTCAGTCACCTTGTGCAGTACCAAAGCTTCTTTGAGATGTGTCTCTGCTGTAGGGATACCTGCCTCCCTGTACTGCCGATTGGAGACCTTTGTAGCTCTCTGTTGGGCCCACACATGAGCTACCTCTTCTCGCACTGCACCACAATGCTAACCAATGTTGTACCTAACCCTGCTCAGTAATTTCTCTGCTGCGGAGTCCTAATGGAGAACCCTGAAGCAGAGGGAGGAGGGTGGGTTGTGAAGCACCCACAGGGACACACTTATCCAAGAAACATTGTTTCTGCAGGAGGTGAGTAACCTCCTTCTTTGTCTTTGAGTGGTGGCCCTAGGGTGACTCCCAAGCAATACCCCTGTTGAGGGCTGGGACTGCGGAGTCAGGCCGGTCCCGGATGGATGAGTACTATGGAGCCGAAGATGGCGTCGGCAGTAGAGTCCCCAGTGATCGCACGGTGCAGTGTGAAGTGTTGACCAATGCCCATGTTGCCCCTCTGCAGTCTCTGAGAAAGAGACTTGGAAGAAGGTGACAGTTGTGGAAATCAACCTGTGGAATCCGTGGACTCAGTCTGGAGAGCTCACACTGCCAATCTGGCACTGGCTGATGCAATTCGAGACGCACTGATAGAGTCCTTGGGCTGAGACTGCTGCCACAGAGAGGAAACGTCTAGGGGCTTCTAACATCCCAGCTATGTCCCGTATCCTCCCTAGGGAAGGTAAGAGAGACCTTCTCCCCCCACCCCAGATTTGCAGGGCTCTAAAAAGCACCTCATGTTTTGTCAATTTCCTGTTGGAGGGAAATTGGTGCTCTCCTATGAAGAGAGACGTGCAGGCAGGAGGAGAGGAGAATTTGAGGAGCAAGTCAAAGGGGGCTGGAGTTGCCATAATTGGTATGATGGTAGAAAATGAAAGCATTGCCAACTGCAATTAGCACTTGGAAGCAATGTGTTTTAAACCCCAGGTTTGAAGCTTTAGTGCCTGAGAATCTCTCACGATGACACTGGGTGTAATTCAACTTTTTAAAAGGACAGTTTGTAGTTTGAAAGGATTTATTTTCCTTGCTATGGGTAATAACCTAGACACCCCCTTGCACATGGAACAGGATGCCATCTTAGAATACCCTCTCGTCGAGAAAGGAAAGTATTGCTGGTGGGGATCTAAAGAGAAAGGGTTTTACTGGCATTAGGAATGACTGAAATTAACTTTAAAGGATTATTAAAAACTATAATTCAATTTTAATGGAGATTTTGCCTGAGCAGGGGGCCAGTCTTTCCGGATTTGGCCCTCAGAGTTTTGGTGCATTTGAAAACTGTTGTCTCTGTACAGTAATGCAGCGTTTTTAGTTATCAGATATGTTGCCGTCTATTCAAACTCCAGTCTCTGAACTGCATCTCTTCTGTCGGCTTGTTTCAGGACATGGGAAAGATGGTGACAGTTTGTGAATGAGGACCCAGCTTTGAAGGAGACATAAGTGACACAATTACAGTATACTTTGCAACTGCTCATTAGTGATCAAGTCAACGGTACCATTCCCACTCTTTCCCCATGTGTTATCTTTCTAATTCAAGAAGGCATCATCGTTCCTCTCTATGAATATTTCCAGCTTCCCTTTCTCTCATTCCTATTCTTCTTGTACAACGTAGTATTTTAAGCCCTTTCTGCTGACGCACGTAGTCACCAATGTTTCTCTCTCCGTCTACATTGCATCACGGCTAGCGAGGTTCCATACCGTACCAAAGATCTACCTTGAGTCTACTGTCTGCACACAGTGTATTAGTCTATTGCTCAGACTCTGACTCAGTGTGTCCTTTTCATTTCTATTCTTCTTCCTCTATTGCTACCGCATGCCACAAAGGCATTGTCCTCACAATCGAAACCCTACCTGATGAATTATCAATACTCCTTTGGCCCAAAAGCCCTGACAGCCTGCCTCTTTATAGAACAATCCCTGTAACTGGGCGGCCTCCGTCTGAGCCGTCCCGATCAGTTGAGAACCTGATGCTAAGTGATAATATACTTTGTCGGAGAAGGTGGCTCAAAGAGCTCCTAGAGAAGCTGTGTCACACAAAATGCACAAAGTGAGCCCGCCCCAATTATCTGCACTATTTCAGAGACATCAAACACACTGAAGCAAATGGAGGGTTGGCAGCTAATGGCGAGCTACTGGCTATGTGCCGAAGACAAAGATTTAGATAAGGGGGGATGTGAAGTGGGACTCCACAATATGTGTGTCAGTTAAATGAGGCTGCCTGAGAGAGTGTGCGCGTGCCCTGCGGTGTGCACACTTGTTTACAGGATGAGTGCGCGCACACACACACACACACACACACTGTTTAAAAGAACATGGATAAAGAATATAATTTTCCCTCCCTCTGATGTTTCCCTCAACAAGTTATAGACTGAAATCTGTTTTTCCTTCCCTGCACATGCACGCTGCTTTGTTACTGTAGGGTTATTCATAACCACTGGGCAACTGGCACTGATGTGTTCGCACTAAAGCCTTTGTTTATAACTACACAGGTCTTTAAGAAAGAACGTCAAAAAGACAGAGGTAAATTAAGAGCCTACCTACCTTGCGGGTGTCCCCTTAGTGACCCTAAGATATCATAGTTTACAATGACACCAAGCAGCTACAGCAAAGATTTTATTATCCTTCCTTCCCCAACCGATTGAACATGCTCTATGACAGCATTTACATCCCTTTTCTTATGGGTGTACTGCCTGCCACCCCAAATAATAGTGACTGTCTCCCTTTATTAATGACTTAAAACACAAGATTTAAATAACGAAGCTTCATCTAGCCTGCCTAACACTCCTGGGGGACTGGGAGATGAGTAAATATTATTAGCTGTACTTGGCAATATGGAAATTAACTGCCATGGGCAACGCGGTACAGAAAGTCCCAGATTTGGCTGCGGTCCGCTGCCACTGTACAAATATCTCAGTGGACAGCTGAGAGTATTTTTATACTTGTGTGGCATCATGCTCAGATCTGTCACATTGCTTTGAGTCACACAGATGTCCAAGAATGAGTCCATCTTTCATTAAAGGTTAAGCAACTGTCTGTTTAATCTATTAGTGCAGAATTTGGTATTGAAAAACCAGCCCAAAATCCACAAATGTGTCCACATGGAATTAGCACGTATGCAGGGGAGGGGCACTGAGCATATTTGAGGGGAAGGCTGAGTTTTTCTGATGACTTCCTGAAGTCTTAGACTCAGCTAAGAAATCCTCTCTGGGAGAGAGACGCTAGGAGCTAGATGTGATCCTTCAAGAGGCAAAAGTGCTGAAACGGAACATTTCAGTGGATCCATGCAGAACTCATACCTGAGCCTGGCCTTTAATTCAGTCCCCATCCACCTGACCTGGAATACCTTGCTTGCTGAAACAGAATTCAAACCAGTTTGGCACATACTGTCCCATTCCTGCCCACAAACATCCTTCCACCCACCGTCAGGGCTTTAGCATTTGCATCTGGCTAGCAAAAGGGTTTGACTCTGTGCACCTGAGCAACACATAGCCAGTTCTCAACTAGTTGGCTTTAAGTATGAGGTTTGGTTTAGGCATCTTTCATCCACTCAACGTACTTCATTCTGCTCTGAAATACCAAATGGGCTGTTTTTATTTATTTGGCATTCTGATTGTTTTCCTCTGCAAATACATTGTCCCATAATGGATTATCCCACAAAGTAGTTACCAAAACCATCACATATTGCTGATGAGACTTAACAGTACGTAATGGAAATGACTGCTGCACCATTATCTAAGGAATTCCTCAAAGCTTCCTGTCCCCATACGTCTAGATCGGGAAGATGCTTCCATAGACTGCACCCCATACACGCTCCAGTGCAAGCTGAATGTTCCCTGCGTGAAGAGGAGACTTCTAGCACCGCAATACCGCCGACCTGTTCTATGATCTGTGCGTACTGTATTGCAGGAATACATTGTCAAGGCTGCAGAGCCTTGCCGTGTGCCTCAGGAGCATGGATGAAGCAGTAGGCATTTCACTCACCCGCTTTTCATAGAGTTTAAGGTCAGAAGGAACTACTCAATCCCCACTATTTAATCATACAGCCTGACACTCTGTCTGTATCTCATGAGTCACCAACACCAGCACCCACACGCTAAACCCAACAACTGAAATGAGACCAACATATCACAGCCCACAGGAACCTAGACAGAGAGAGAACAGGAGGGACCCAACGCACCAGAGATGAAAGCCCCTGCAATAGCAGGGAACTGATTGAATGAAATATTCCCCGATATTCCCAGCAAACGGTCTACGCTACACACTACTCTGAGCTGGGGGGAAAATACCCTCCCAACTCCACATCTCAGCACGGGAGGAAGAACCAAAGAACCAAGCACCAGAGAGAGAGAGAGAGAGAGAGAGAGAGAGGCTGTGTGCGCTTGGTGCGACCTCAGAGCACCAGCCCATGTGGCTCAGTGTCCTGTCTTCAGCCATGGCCATCCCTGATGCCTCAAAGGAAGGGAGGGAAAACCCCAAAACACTGAGATGGGGGTGTTTTTTCCTAATCCCTGCAGCTGGCCAGCTGAAGCCCTGAAACTTCTGGGCATGTAAGATATAAATTGGAAGTAAGCCCCAGGGCTGTTGGACCCCATCCCCTACCACCACATGCAACCCCATCACACAGATCACACTCGTAAATTAGTCCCTTTCTCTCTTAAAACTAAGTTAGTTGCCTCCACAACTTCTACTGGGAGGCTGTTCCAAACATCGCCCCCCGATGATGAGAAAACTTCTTTTAATTACCAGCCTGAATTTGTTCATGGCCCGTTTATATCCGTTTGCCTTTGTGCCAACATTGTCCTTTGGCTTAAATAGTGTTTACCCCTCTGATACATTTATGGAAGACAGCCTTCTTTTTGCTAGGCTAAACAAGCCAAGATCTTCCAGTCTCCATTCACTTGATCATCCTAGTAGCTGTTCTGTGCTCCTCTTCCAGACTGAAGTTGTCTTTCTTGAACATGCATGACCAGAACTGTACACAGAATTCCAGATAAAGTTTTACCAGTTCCTTGTATAATGGAACTATTGCTTCTTCATTATCATTAGATGTGCCTTGCCTGATACATCTCAGGATTGCTTTTTTCTTCTACGCACCCACATTACATTACTGAGTCATACACTTGGGTCTTTCTCTTCCTCTGTTGCTTCCATCTGTTCTGCCCTCAGCTTGTAGCACAAACTCTTAGAATTTGATCTAAGTGAAGGACTTAGCATTTTATACCACTGAATTTCGTCTCATTTCTGTCACTCAAGTCTTCAACGTCATTCAGAGCTTCCTGTATATGGTTCCGAATTTCCTCGGTACTGACAATGCCTCCCAACTTTGTATCCTCAGCACATTTTATTAGGACACTCCTACTTTTTGTGCCAAGGTAATTAATAAAATATTGAGTACAATCGATCCTTGAGAAATTCCACCAGTAACTTCTCTCCAGTCTGATAATTACCTTTCAGCACAACCAGCTATATTTTCCCCTTTAGCCAGTTCCTTAGCCACCATATAATTCTTGTGCTCAGCCAGAATCACTCAATTAATTAATAATTTCAAATGGTCATATCATGGTCTGCTCTTTCTGGAAAAGCATAGCATAACAGCAGAACTTTCATTCCGGGTCCCTTAAATACATCCATAAAGCCTCTTCTGACAGTAACAACCGGTTCCATCACATAAAGATATTAAAATAAAATGACAGATTTCTACCAACTTTCATGCATCCCTTGATTCGGCATGACTTTCTCTGGAATATTTGCTCTAGGTTGTACATTGGTGCTGGGAAATAGTGTATTGTTCACAAATAAAAGTGGCACTTGCCATGGTTTCGTTCTGTGATAACATTTCTCCTGCTCACTCTTCCATAATGTTCCCCTGAAGAGCTCTTTGAGGCAAGGTGGACGGATCATGACAGCATTCATCAATCATCTACATCAATGGTTAACTTGAGGGCATTCCAGATGGTAACTGGTCTTACCCTACAAAGGACAGCAAGTGGTAATATAAAAATATATACATCTACCTTCCCCGCTCCCCAACCAATAATTTTGCCCTTATTTGACAAGCGATGGCATGAAGGTGCTAGGGTTTAATTAAAGGTAGGGCGAGGGGACAGGCTGCTTTTCTTTCTGGGGAAACATTCTAATAGGGCGTTTAAATGTACAAACACAGATATATTGCCTGGATTAGGTCCCGGCAGTCAACAAACTACCACAGCACGGATGGTAACAGGGAGACAGCTGAGCTGTCCTAGGTCTGGCTGATTTCCTGTTAAACATTAAGACCTCTCTTGCTCCAGATGGATCTCAGATTTTCCGGGAGCTTCAATGAAGTGCCGTTGTGTGGCTCTTGACTAGATGACAAACAGCTGATATGCTCATCCTCCCTCCTGGAGTCAGCTGTCTTCCTCCCAGAGAGTTACTCACTAGTGGATGCGACAGGATCCGAACGGGGGAAAGCAAGTACAGAGAAGGTAGAAGAGGCCTGGACAAGCCAAAAAGTTTGTCGGCAATCTCTTCTCGTGAAGAAGGACTCAGCAGGAGAGACTGCATACATTAAAGCAGCCCCACGCAGTGCTTAGCCGACTGACAGGCACTCAGCAGACAGCCTGGGTCTCAGTGACCTTGGCAGGTCTGCTGAAGTCATGGATTCACATGGATGAACTGCTCCCAAACTATTTCCCCAATGTGTTCAGAACAAACACACTTTTCTTCTCCACCAGGAACGTAAGTTATCGTCAAGCTGCTCCTTTCTTGCATACATTTCTTTCTGACGGCCATTCCAAGGGAAATCCTGCTTTCCACTCAATCTTTTTCATTTGCCTTTTTCAGTGCTGCTTAGAAATATCATCCTGCTAAGGTGACTACACGGGGAAAAATAAATGAAAAGAATTCGCACGTACCACATTCTCAGTCCTCAAGAGACAAGGTAACTAACTACTCCTGATAGGAACCCACCTTACTGTTTACCAAGTGAAACTGCCATTTCCCGTTTGAAGGTGACATAGTTCAGAGAACTCTCTCTGCTTCGCCCACAGAACTGCACCTCAGATTCACACCAACTTTTTGAAGTTCATAAAATTCGGATAGCATTTACCCCACTGATTGAATTGCTGCTCCCCCCAGGAGCGGATACAGACGTGCCAAAATACTGAGAAAAGGCCTGTTCGTCCTTCTCACACCTGGAGCTCACACAGAAGCTGGAGGCATTGGTCATCTCACTATCAAGTCTGCTCTCACGTCTTTTTCCACGCCGATTTTGCAGACACATCAAATATGGATAGCTGGGAATAAGCGGCCAAATGCTGAGATGCCCATCGGCACCAGTTTCTGTCAATCACCTTCAATCACACCCAAGTACAAGACCCAGGAAAAGTCAATATAATGACACTGAAGTTCATGTGAACAGACTCAGTGCCACTTAAAACAACCATTGACTGCTCAGCCCGTAGCCGCCAAAGGTTTCTCCAAAATATCAGAGACAGATTGCGCTAGAGAGAGCCTGGCACAATACACACTGTTTCCTTGTGCGCCTTCTGTCTTACGTTTAGAGCAAAAAGACGGCCCTTGCCCGAAACAGCTTACAGACTGTTTTTGTACAGCACCTAGCACAATGCGGTTGTGGTCCATGATGACACAAATCATAAATGATCATAAAAAAGCGGGATGAGACAGTGTCTGCGAGCCAAAGAGATGGTTTCACCATCAGTGGAGGAAACGAAGAGTTTATATAAACACAAGGAACTAAATTCTAATGGACCCTTCTGTGGTTGGCGAGCGGGAGGAGTAGGGGCCCAGTTCGTATAACTGAGCCCAGCAGGGGACACATAATATTAAGTTTGGTGACAGAGCCAGTGGCCCCCTCCCAAAGGCAGCAACTGTGGTCGTCCTTGCAGAAGTTCCTCCAATGGGCTATGTCAGGTCTGAGGGAGGGGGGTGCTCTGTTCACAGCACTGTCGGCAGAGGCCATGGCCAGGCCCGCTGCTGAGCTACCCAAGGGTGGCCCCACCTGCCCCTCTCCACACGCAGGTGCTCATGGAGGGCTCAGAGTGAGACCCAGAGATGTGGCTTGAGAGGCCAGGCTCTCTACAGGGAGGGGTGAATCCGTGCACGGTCCATGGGGCACAGTCAGGCCCCTCGAGCGCATCTGTGAAAAGTCTGATTAGACAAAACTTCCCTGGAGGTTAGTTGCATGAGTGGTTTCAGTGGGAGACTTGCCTGAGTAAGGTCCGTAGGGTGACGCGCAAGGAAAGAAGTTCCCAAATGGGGACCTTCGGGACCCAGACCACGTTTAGCTTCTTGGACCCATGGCTGGTTACAGCAAACCTATACCCTCCTGCACGCCAGCTTCCTTTCTGCAAGGGAGGAAGCGAAGTGAATTGAAGCTCTGGTTACACCCAGTGTTGGAGGTGCCTCCAGGCGCACTGCAGTACAAAGACTCGTTCTGTTCACAGAACGCTGCCTTAATGCAGACTTTCCTCTGCTGTCCTAAAGCCACCCTGGCCAAAGGCAGTGGCCTGGGAACCTGTTTCGTTAGTTTGTTCAGATGGTTTTCGGACCACGATGCAGGGGAGACAACAGACCTGTTGCTGACAGTCAGAAGTGCTACAAAATGAACCTGCATCTTCCCTTGAAAGAAGCCAAAATACAAGACAAAAATCCTTGCATTTTCCAAGTAGTGCATAAGACTGCATCGCTGTGTCACTCCTATTAAAGTCAACGGTAGTTAGCAAGAACGTCAGGCTGAGCTTGGAAAATGTAGGAGACGGAGTTTGATTGAGCTGTCTTTGTGGGGAAAAAAGAAAAGGCAACTAGTTTTAGCTTAGTTCTATTTCCAGCAGTGCTATTTCTTTCATTTCGTGATTCCTTTCTCACTGCCTCAATTATATCTTTTCCAACTGATTTGTTCTGAATCTCTCTCCTTGTGTTTTCTTCTCATTTACACCTTCACCTTTACTCACCTGCCAAACAAAAAATCCTCTAAGCATTATCACCAGGCCCGTCTAATGCGAGTCAGCCCAATCCCGGCTACAGTCCCAGCAGCCAAAGTACAGTAAAAGTTTCAAATCAGATTTCCTGAACACAGAAATAATCAGATGCAAGTGATATCAGCATCCCAAACTGCCCTCAGTTGGGATTCAACAGGGGATCAAGTGCTATTCTTAAATATTAACTCAAAAGTACATGCTAGCCCGATAGGTCCTGGTAAATCAAAGGTGCAATTTATAAATAGACTATTAACAGGCATACAGAAATCCATTACACATTTTACTATATTATTTCTAGGCTTTGTTGGAGAACATAGTACAGTACATCCAAATGCAACTGTTTGTCTGCTCCAGTGTTGCTACGGCTGGATAAAATAAGGCTAATGTTTCTTTAAGCAATAAACAAGGTAACTTTCACCTCTGAGGGCGGCTGCTGGAAACAACTCACCGCATGTTTGCAACAAACCTCAGAAAAACGCTACAGGTAACGTGAGCCAGACGCACAAAGGGGAAACAAAGAAAACTGCAGCTACAGTCATTCTTTCCCACAGTACAATTTCACAAGGTCTGAGCTACTACTTTTTGCACACCAGGCTTGATTTACTAGCGCGTGCAAGGCATACTTTTGACTTCTACAAACAGCTGCGGAGATTGCACCGCTCACTGCCAAATGACTTCCCAGTGGATTGGGGATGACACTGTATAAAGAAGAGCACCACACTGAGCTGTGAATCATGCCGTGGGGCCACAAGCTGTGCAGCTTTTTGGGAGAAGCTCTGTCTGGTCTCAGGTAACTTATGAACCCTTCAATACGCGACTCTCAGTCTGGACTTCGTTTCCACAAAGCACGTTCCATTCCATAAAGATACATGCTGCAGATATATGACTCCCCCTGGATTTTAGATTTTTTTAAAAATTATCCATTGGCTGAAAATATGCTTTTGAATGGTCCACTCTACATGCATGGAAGTTCCAAAACAAACTATTTTCATTCACAGTTTTGCAATGCATCAGCAATATTTGCAGTAAGTGATGAGACATTGCACACAGTCTGACTACCTAGCAAATACCTCTTAGGAACTGGAAGTCACACAGATACAGAGAGGAAAGCAACTTCTGTGCTTCTCAGAACACAGTGCATGCTTCACTAGAAACACATGGAGCATAGATCGTCTTGTGTCTTGGATTCCAAGTGGCTAGGCAGATTTAGACTCCAGAAGACAGCCTACGTCCCAGCTCCTACTTCATTCTAAACCATTGGGACAGACAGAGCAAGTCTTCAAAGACAAGAAATCAGACAGAGTTACTCCTATCCTGCAATGGAAGAACAGGGCCCCAGGAAAACTAACAAAGAGTGTTAATAGTTAATTTAATTCAAATCCACAGTAGAGCCACTGAAAGATACGGTCAATATTCCATACCAAGATCAAGTACTTGGAAAAAATACACATAGTGCAAATTTCCAATAAAATTAAAGACAGCCCACCATGTTTCTGCATTCAAGGCTGGTCATAAACACATACTTATAGACTTTATTGTAACATTATGGAAGGATTTTTAATTGTAAGTGATTCTATTTTTAATTTTTATTATTTACACATGAATTGGGACCTACTGCCTACCTTTGGTTCACAGATACCAGTTTTGTAACAGCATGAACAATTGGTTTGGCAGGGAATAGACATGCATACATTTACCCATGGAAATCAAATATGGCCACAGGGAAATATTCCCGTCTGTTCAGACTACATTCAACAGCTGGAGTTTACATAGATTCTCATTTAATAAACGTGACAGCAGCCATGTTCGTGCATCATTCCTAAAATAGAACCAGCCAATGAATGCAGGACATTCCTTTCATGCATGGGGACATCTGACTCTTACTGCTCTCTGGTACGGACCTCACAAACTGGTTAATCAAAAGGTAAATGAAAACAATTTGGAGATAGTGGGGAAAGCAGCTTCTCTCTCCACATCATTATTAAGTAGTTGATTTCTTACAGGCATGGTGACTCAGGGGACCCGAGGAGGGATTGGAAGACACAGCCGTCCCGGGCAGTCAGGGAGGAGGAAGAAAGCATGGGGAGTTGTGTGACACGCTAGCTAACAGCATCATTGGTGGAATGGGGGAAGCGGAGCTAGAAGAGACAAAAAGTGGACATGAGAGAGGAGGAGCTGGCAAGGGCCTGAAGGCGATGGGTAAAAAACGACCTGGGCCAGTGACACAAAGGGCACCCTAGGGGGGCTCAGAGAAGGAGGGTCCTGTGGTGAGGTACATAGGGCTCTGGACTCTGATTCAGCGAGTCGCTGCCCTTCTGTATACCTGTGCCCCTCCCAGCCCGTCAGCCTTTGTCTGTTTAAACGGTGCCACCTTTGGGGCAGGGACCGCCCCCCACACGAGGTTGGGATAGTGCCTCCTTGCATGCAGACTCGTGGCTCTACCAGAATACGATTAATAACTGCCCGGGAGGGAAGGGGGGGTTAGCAAGAGGCTACAGTAATCAAGGCAAAGCTAACCGGACAGAGAGAAAAGGGTGGACCTTAGATCTGCCAGACAGGAATAAGCAAGACATGGATCTGGCCCAAGTGGGAAGAGTTGAAGATGGAGCCCAGATGACAGAGCTCAGGGTGGGGCGATCTGCACTCAGAGCGGGACCAGATTCGCTGGTGGGTGGCGCGCTACCTTGGAGACACAAATGCAGCCAAGGCGGCTGGTGAAACAAAGCTTATGCCAGCCTAGCACGGGCGAAGCAGCACAGGGGAGGAGCAGAGGGCAAGGTGAATCGGGGCCGTTCCGCTGAGATGCCCAGGAGGAGAGGTCAGAGAGATAGGCTCGGGGCGGGATCCGATGCAGGTCAGAAGTGGGGAGAGATTTGTGTGTCATCAGGACAGATGTGGGAGCTGGAGATGGGTTGTCCAGACGAGACATGAGAACGCCAAATGCTAATTCATCAGCGCTCCAGCTACACAGCTAATCTACCAGATTATTAATAAAGCAGTGAGATCCAGTTTTTGAAATCTCTCATTATAGAACACATATGCTTCAAATCTGATGAGAGATGTTACAGCAACTTTGACCAACGTGGAAGAAAACTGAGGTAAACACACATTCCGCTGATCATTAAAGGATCTTAGGAAACAGTAAAGGGTGATTTTCTCATTTAAAACAGTCCCCAGCAGTGTTCTTTGATGCAGCTATCACTGGCTGCGTCTACACTTGTAAATTAAATCGACTTAAGCTTGCTTAAGTCGACTTAATTTACTCTGCGTCTACACTACACTTGCCTTAAGTTGACCTAAGCAGCTTGCTTAAGTCGACTTAAGGAAAATAAAGTGACTTTATAACACCGCCTTTAAATTCGACTTAAAGCTTAAGTCGACTCCCTAGAGTCGACTTAAGCCAGTGTAGACGTGGGGTATCCCTAAATCGACTTAGGGCTACCCCAGGGCTGCACCAATGCCCTCCCTGCCGGGAGGGGGCACAGGGGGAGCCTGGCATGACGCCCCACAGGGCAGAGCCCTGCCCACCCTTCCCCTATGCCTTGCCAGGGTCCCTGTCCCCCTTTACCCCATTGTACCTAGGTACAATGGGGCAAAGGCTGAGCCCCCTGGCATTGGGCAAGGGGTGCCCCCCCTACCCCCGTGGACCCCAGGGTAGACGCTCTAGGTCGACTTTGTAAGTTCCCCCCAAAGTCGACTTAAAATTTAAGTGTAGACTCACTAAGTCGACTTAGCTAAAACCAACTTAGCTAAAGTTGACTTAAATTTCCAAGTGTAGACATAGCCTAAGAGTGCAACTGGGTACAGACAAATGTAGGCCCATACCTGAGAATCTCCTGGTAATTATTATTAGAGCACATTAATGACATGGGTAAGTGCATATGCTCCTGGGTTTCCTTTTATTTTCCATGTAGAAGGCAGGATGGAAAAACACAGCTTGCAAAACAGAGTTTGGGGGTGTCATGAGAAACAGAAGATGGATTTGATGTTAAGATTGGCCAGTTAAAGGAATTGTGAACGTTTAGAATAAAGGCGCAACTGTGGCTGGCACCCTGGGACATATGTGCGAGGATTTAGGGAAACATTTTTCAAATGCACAGGCCTTAAGCACCTAATTTCCTCAACTGTGTACCTCTGAGAAGCTGGATAAATCCAGACAGTGGGCAAACGCACACAATTTGTCATGTAATAAGGCAATAGCTATACAGTCTTAGCTTCACGTCTGTGGAAACCATTCTCATATTATTGAAGCATGCATAAGTGAGGTAGCAGAATGAGACTTGCATATCCAGCTACGGTCCATATCTTCTCCTGGTGTAAAGGGATATAGCACCACTGATGTTAGCAGACTACACCAGTTTACATGCTGGAAGACATGTGGTTTGCACTAACTTTCCTTTTTCTTTAATGGTGATAAAATGCTCCTTTTTGCAGAGGAAAAGAAAAATCTGCAGTTCTGTACCCCACAGACATTAGTCAACAAGAGTCAAGAGGTGCCTTAACAGTGCCTTCATCGAACCCTGCCCCTACACATGAACAGTCACTCACCGGCCAAGATCCAAAACTTTTGTTCCTCTGACAGGCTGGGTAAGTAGTTTCTGTAAAATTGTAACGAGTCTGTGGTCCCCAAGTACTCCATGGGCTGTCCCTACGGCACAGCAGGGCACTCAGATTGCACACTCGGCTGCCTTCTGCTGTAAAACTACTAGCCTCTGCCGCCTCACATACAGGAGACGCTCCACCCAGCTGTTTGCTGTCTGCCTGAGCAAAGACCAGATGGCACCCAGACTGGCAGAACAATCTAGACCATGGACGAAGCTGGGCCCATTCAAAGAGAATGAGGTTTAACACAGCCAAATCCAAGGTCATGTGCCTATGGAGCAGGGGTAGACATACTGGAGAGCAGCCACTCTAGAAAGGATTTCGGGATCAGAGTACACAAGCCATTCAGGGCACTCACGATCCTTGGAAGTATACACAAAGGAGCAGGGAGGTGCTTTTACCCTTTGTCTTCGCCACTGGCGTCCACATTTTTTAAAAAGATGTTGAGAATTGGAGAGGTGGCAGAAAGGAGCCACAAAATGATTCAAGGGCTGGAGAAAATGCCTTTACCAGTGAAAGACCTAAAGAGCTAAATCAGTTTAGCGTCACCAAAAAGAATACTGAGCCGTGACGTGATTGCAACGTACACATCCCTTATGGGGAGAAAATACCAGGTGCTAGGGGCTCGTTCGTCTGGTGAAGAAAGGCAGAACAAGAAGCCATAGCTGACGTTGGAGCCACACAATTTCTAACTGGAAATAAGGCACACGTTTTTAATAACGAGGGTGATGAACCACTGGAAGAACTCACAAAGGAAGTGAAGGATTCTCTTTCTTTCGATATCTTCATATTAAGACAGGCTGCCTGGAAGATGCATTAGCCAAACACAAGTTTTTGGGCTCAATACAGGGGTCGCAGGATGAATGTAAGGGACATCTGATATACAGGAGGTCAGACAAAGATGCTCTAATGCTGCCTTCCAAGCTTAAAATTTATGAGCCTACAGTTTTCAACAATCACCTGTGTTTGATGGTCAAGAGCTCACAAGCAGATTGGAAAATATTCAAATATGTTCACTTAAAACTATTTGCAAATTTCTTCACATTTGCCCTTATATAAGTAACTAGCCAATCATTCATTGTAAATATACGATATTCAGCATCAAAATTCACAAAGTATTGGTTGGTTATCTGACTAGGGCGTGTTCTTGCCATTCCCTGAATCGGTGGCTGATGCAATGAGCCAACACAGTGCAAATTTTGAGTATGAATATAGATCCACTTCATAATTTTCTTTTGGTGAACATTGGAGCATTCTAGTTTAAAATTCACTTTCGTGCAAATGCGCATTCTTAGAAATCGTATTCATCCAAACCTGAGCAGAAAGCCAATGTGACAGGACATCAGCCACAGTTAAATGGAAATTCATTTCAGAACTGAAAAAATATTTACAGAAATCCAGAAAAACATTACAATCTATTGGCTGTTTTCACTACTTGCTCAGGTCTAGTGAGCAGAACAGAGACTATGATACAAATGTGAGCAGTTCTGATTCTCTCCAGCAGAGAGCAATAGTGCAGTGCACAAGACGCCCATTCGGATATATTGCAACAGGTGTTGTATACTGGAGGGCTGTTACGTAGAAATAGACCACACGCATGGATTGTACATCTGCATTCTCTGTTTTCATCCAAGTTACATTTTATTTCAAATATTCTGCATTGCATCCCACTTTAAAATGAACTTTCCCTTGAATACCGTGTGTAAGACACATACACGCACACACACTAGAAACTAAGAAACGTGCATGAAATTAGGCAGCAAGCTAGACTTGCTGGAAGTGAGGACAGAACGAACAGCCAGGAAACTATACGTATGTTGGAAGAGAAGTTAAGTTGAAGTTATAAACGTAAATACATTTTGGAATCTCTTCTTCTGATGCATTATGTGCATGAGTCCCATTAAACAGCTGTAGCAGGTGCTGCTCAGGAGGCAGTAATCTCATCATGGACACAGGTTGTGTTGCTAGGAGATGCTGCATTTCGCTCCTATCAAAGGAAAGGGAGCCGGATTTTGCTAACCATAGCACTCTGCTAAAGTATTTACGGTCAGGTTTTAGAGTACACAGATTTTTTAAACAAAGGATAAAGATCCAGGTACTGTAAATTTCCACCTCAGAGAAAGAAAGCATGATGGATTCTGCATTCATAAGGCAGTAATGTTAGCTGCAATCCTGGTTTGGTGTTTGCTGGAGGAAGAAGCACCTTTCAGGCACTTTAAACATGTTCCAAAAAGGAAGTAGTAATTAACGGGAATAATTGAAGCAGTTTGTTGTGGATTCATCAGTGATTGTTAAAGCATTTCTGATGGATTAAAATGCAAACAACCCAAGCTGAGAAAATAGCACTTTGTGGAAATGGTTAATTGGAGCAGCATCTAACTGGACCAGCTGGGACCCTCGCTCATAGGTTACTGTAACCATGGAAACATTAGGTAACGGTTATGACATAAATCAAGGGCACAATTTTACTGTCCGAGCCTTGAGTTTTTCCGATCAGTTTCTAGGGACTGAGAGTTGATGATAATAGTTTATCGTGGGTTTTTACCGTCTCTTTAATGAGCTCTCTAGGAAAACATGATGTACATTTCCTCAGAGAATGAATGCTAAGAAATGAACTCTGAGTTAAGTGGTTTCATTTGCTGATTTCCGTCTATCCCCCCATGCCTTGAAGTACATAGTTGCCTGATGAACTATTAACAAGAGGATATTTACAAACACCCCATTACAGTCTATTTGGGGCCATTTCTTTCCTAGTGCCGCTGAAGCGTTAGCCTCAGCAGCTCCTCCATGAGAGGCAGTGGGGTACGTCGGGGCGGCAAGAACTGAACGATGCAAGAGAGAGACTTTTACAGTCCCATTTGGCATGAGCACAATATTTTTCTCACACTCCACTATCTGCCATCACACATTCCCATTACACCATTTACACGCTAAGCATTCATACACTGCACTACGGCTCTGGTCACTCCAGGACACTGTCTCTACATGTTCCTCTAATTTTATGTCAGGTCCACACACTGAAACCCACAATCCACTGGAGCAAGACTGATGCCTCAGGCCCCAGCTGTCTGAGCAAGAGTCAGTTCAGAGAGAAGATCACGGGCTGAACAGAAAACGGAACTCGTGTTCCTGCAGGTGTCTGCTCAGGTCCATTCCGTATGAGGTGCGTGCATGCCCAGAGAGGTGGTGACTGCGCTCTCCCTCTGACTGGGAGAAGAGCAGCTCCTCCCTTGGGCAGCACGGCGACACCAATTGTGGCTTCTCCCGTTGGGGGCAGTGCCGAGGAGATGGTGACCCTGAGCGATGTCGCACTGGAGGGGAGTGGTGCCAAGCCCGTGGTGTGTGAGAGGCCACATGGTGCCAGGCTCTGGTGCCGAGGGTCCAGCGACTGGCGCTATGCTACTGGTGACCGGTGCTGCACGGGCAATGACCAGTATTCGGGATACACAGACCAGTAATACACAGCTGATGAGTCTCTCCTCCAGGCTGGAGGCTGGGAATATGGTGCCAGGAACCAGGGGCAAGATGGTGAAGACCTTTGATGTGGCATCAGAGATCGCGGCCAAGGTGTTGCTGATGGATGCTGAGATGGGGAACAGCACCAGACAACTGCCCATGTGACAACCCCCTGGCAGGTTCACCCCTGGAGATTACCGGCTCCGGGGCCAAAAGTAAGGAGACAGTGGGGAGCAGTGAGAAGACCATCCAGTCCCTGGCCACTGAGACCTTCAACGGCAGCGAGGGTAACGTCAGGCAGAGGGGCCCCTTCCACTCCTACGAGTCGGAAGAGGCTCCTTAAAGGGTTTGCATCTGTGGGAAGAGAGGCTGGCTCTGGCCACTCCAGAGCAGGCGACTGGCCCAACGTGCCCAACCCAGCCTTCCTAGCCCTCGTTAGCAGGAGGGAACAGCCTCAGATGGTGCACCGCTTCTTCCGCCGCCTTGTCAGCGCTGGCAAAGGCAAACCGCGGTGTCGGTGGAGTGCGCCGCACCAGTGCTGAGTCCAGGCTGAATGCTGCTCTACTAGCACTCAAATGTCCCTGTCTTTCTCAGTGCATGTCCCGAAGCCTTTGCGCATCTCGTACTCATGCCTCACGTGTCTTCTTTGCAAACGCAAGAGAGGAAGCCGCTTCAACAAGTGTCAGAGCAGCAAGAAAGAACGTGGGGGCGCAGGGCCAACGGAATCTCACGTACCCCTGAATAACTGCAGGGCGCCAGAGCTGGCCCCAAGGACACCACTACGGCAAAAAGTCTCCAACACCCACGCACAAGGGCAGCGCACGCACCTGACCTGGAATCAACATCAGCAGCACTGGAAGAATGAAGTTAGCTTCCACTGAGTTAAAACATACCTTCCACTTCTTGGAGCCAGCCAGATCATATATTCCAGAAGCTACAGGAGAAGGGAACACTTTGCATCTCTATGGTGCCTTCCATTCAAGAATCTCATAACGCTTTGTCTAACCCCCAACATGCCTGTGAAATAGAGACGTATTATTACTGCCTATTCCAATCTCACATGTAAGAAAATTGGTCCGGAAACCCAGGTCTTCTGATTCCCAAAAGCAGGTTGGTATATTCAGCCTCACTAATCTCTTCTTCACTAGGTCCTACTTCAGTCACGTAAAAATCGAGGCATCTCTTATTTCCCAGTAACGCCGGAAGACGGAGAGCACTAGTGAGCTCTGCATTAATAACCCTACTTATTCCTAAGAATCTTCTTTAGTATGTTTACTTGCTCATTATGAAGTACTCTATAAAACTACAGCCACCAAAATACAGGAACAATGTGCCAATTATTATTCGGCAGCCTGGAATTATTTCATTTATTCACTTATTCACTCATTTGCAAGGCAAATTAAAAATGACTGAATTTTGCAGTTATCAGTGCAAACAGGGACAGGGAAGATTCTGTTGCATACTATTGCACGCACACACACACACACAATTTTAAAATGCACAGATGATAGGTATGCAGAAATCTAACAAGACATAATATTTTTGGTCAAACCAAAATCATCGTTTCACTTCCCCATCCATCAGTGTGAAAACCTCACTGCACCAATGGAGAACAAGGCACTGCACTTGCACTTTGGAGTGTAAAAAGGTACCTAGCAATGAAGCTAACCCACTGCAAAATACAGCCCTCATTTCCCACACCGAGACACTATGCTGAATTGTGATTTCTGCATATAAATGAGTGGCCAATTTTAAGAATGTTGTTCCTTATTTCTTGTCCCTACATACTTCAAAGAGTAAAATAAAAGCTACCACAGACATTTCAAATAAATTCCAAACCCACCCCTTCTTGGAAGTTTTTATTCGCTAGAGAAGAATATATTTTAACATAATTACTAAGCCTTGAAGAATTTCTGCATCTTTGTCCGCTCAGAGTCCCTTCATCTGTCAGCTCAGCCCTGGCCTTCACAGCAAGCAGATGTCAAGCTGTGGAAGGCAATTTTACAGTCTATCTTATGCATAAGCTGCTGTTGATATTATGGGTTGCTCTGCCATGTCCTCCTTAATGCTAACAAAAATGAGAATTTGCATATTGTAACCTCTTAGAGAATATGGTTCACTATGTGCAGATTTTCTCAAGAGATTCACATATGAGCTCTGACAGCAGAGGAAGATGTTTCCCAAAGGCAAAGGATATGCCACATGCCTTGTGCAAGTCTACTGCATCATTTGACCTTCTAGACTAACACAGGTCATTTGCACAATATTTGTAATCAACAAAGAAGAGTGTACTCCATTTCTGCCCTTTGTAGCATCTTTTAACTGCAGTCTCTCTACACTCAATGAATTCCTCTGGCAAAAAATCTCCTGTATTCTTTCCAATACTCCTGCATGCAGAATTCATATTAGAAATGGATCCTCGCTCTTTTTCACTGATTTGAGTGGCACTCCAGTGAAGTTTTGCTTTCTAAGTGGGTTGGCTGAAAGGCAATTTTCATTGTCCCGGGATTTGTGACATTTCTCTAAAATAACCAATATGAAAACTGGGAGGACAAGTCGTTTTCATCAAATATTTTGGAACTGTTTCAGAAAAGTCCTAGAGATTCCAGGTGTGCCAAAATCCCTAAATGGCACCAGAATTCATTATGTGCCATCAGAAAAGAGGCACATGTGGTATAATGAGAAGTTAAAGGAGGGCAATCCAACTCTTGTTTTGGCGGTCTGTGAAGAAGTTCACTCCACACTGTATACTAGTCCTTTCGTTTTTATTATGGTAACAAATTCCACAACACTCTTTAACTTTTACAATCGTTGAACAGCTCCTAAAATACACTCGTATGCTGGTCCCTGGTGTCAATTTATTTCAGTCTGCAAGTTGTTTCTAAGAGTCATTTTGCTGAATGAACATCACAGGAGTGCTGGCTCTGAAGATTTCGAGTAGGAGTATGAATTTCTCTATAAAAGCCTGGTATGCTCCTCAAGTACGACAGAGCAGTGAAAGAAAAAAATTTTGGTTTCTCCAAACAGCTATCTATTGCTTCAGACAAACTCTCCTGTGCTTAGTATCAGGAGTAAACTGGGTTTGGCATGGGAATTCGGTTTTATCTTCCTTCAAGTCAGAAGAAGAGGGAAGATGAAATGGGGCTAAAATGTCTGTCTCGGTGCAATTGTTATTTTTGTCTCTTCAGTTTAAATCCTAACACATGGTGAGGGTTTTGTCGATCCAAAAATATGCCAGCAAGGGAAACTTTTAAGCCCAGTGTCAGAAACAGGAATTCTACCTCCAACAGGCTTGACTGGTCAGAAAAACTCGCCAGGTACGAGTCCTGTCCAGAGTAGCGCATCCATCGCAAGAATGACAGCATTATTCTCAGCCCACAAGTGTCCTGAACACATGACTGGGAGCCAGCAAACCCAGACTTCTTGTCTTAGCTGTGACAGTGACTCCCCCTCTGTAGACAGCCAAAAACGGCTGAATCTCTTTGTTTCCCTAGCTATAAAATGGGGGACAATACAGTTGAAAATAACATTTTACCTGGCTATTTATTTAAATAGATTTTTCAAATACATAAAATAAATTAGAAGCAGAGATTGTAAAATTTATTGCAGCTTTGAGATTTTGAAAAAAATTCTCACATATTAAAAAGAAGAAACAGAGAGCACCAGGGCACTCAAAATGCACGAAATCAAGCAAACAAGACCACAAATGACAGAGGATTAACCAGCTAATGTGTGTGCAAAGCACTGTAGAAAGATGAAAAGCAGTAGGTTTAAACAGGACAAGTATTTTCATTAATCATCATCATGAAGCTACTGAAATCATTCCTATTATTAGTCAGAATGATCAGCCAAGAAACAGGGAAGCAGTCTCCACTGACATGTGAACAAGCATGGCAGAATTTGATTTTTTTAAAAAAATATAATTTTAACAGATAATATAGGTGTTTACTTTTAAGCAATTTTATTTTTATCAGTTTAAATTTCCACAGCTGGGCAAAACTCTGGGTTTTAAGCATGTTCCTATTGCTAGTAATTTGAATGTTCACAGTTGTAGGAAATCACTGGATCAGACAAATCGTTAACGAGAGCAGATGTTGAGATCCAACAAGTTAAAGCGCTCTGCTCTTAAAGACAAACTGTCAGCAGCAGATGCAAAAAATACAAAGTGAAGATTCTTTAATCAAATTCTAATAAGCTTTCAGGTAGAATTTTTCTTCCTTTGCCTATCTGTAAATTACAGGTGATGATGAAAATAGTTTTTGTCAATTTATGTGTATGGTTCACTGACATCTGCTGATGAAAATCTCACCCTCTCAAACCTATCTGTAACAAATAACTTCCATTTCCCCCATTCACTGCTGCACTGTGTCTTGGAAGGGAAACTGCATGATTACAGATTCTGATTTTGCTTTGCACCTGTTCCTCAGCCAACCATCTAATGCTTCTGTGTAAGTTCACACAGGAGGAGGCTTGACTGCTCCGAGGTTGACAAAAGCAGCTTCCTGAGTGGCCTTCTGCTATTTTTCCCAATGCACAATAGTCACAAAAGCCAAGGCGAGGGACACATTCTGCATCTTCTCGTGCAGTCTTGGGGAAAATGTAATCTGAAAGCCTAAAAGAGAAAAGCAACTGAGTGATGCAGAAAGTCACTAAATGCCACCAGTTGTTCTGTGGAGGTGGTTTGTTTTTTTGATTTTGGTTTTTAAAGGAGAGCTCCATAAGACACAGACCTCTGTTTGGGAAAAGACTTGATGGGGCATCCCTGCCCTAGACAGAATATCATGGGAGTGACTCTGATGAACTCCAATGTAAACGGAGCAGGCGAATTTCCTTGCATTGTTTGTGGAAGAAACAAAAGAGCTAGAAGAAGTAGATGCGTACGCCTGAAGATGAAAAGCCCTTTTGTGCCTACTACATTGGGGCATTGTTCACTCACCACTCACCCTTGCAGAAGGATGCCTTGTAATGCTGCCAAGGTTAATGGCAGCTTGGGCCATCAGGGACGTCAGAGCTGGTGGCTGTACTTGCACAATTGACTTCTTGGGAGTTTCTCTTCTGCAGTGCTTGTAAATTGTATTCAGCCTGACCAAGAGCCTCCCTTTGTAATTCCTCCTCACTCACTGCATTACATTCAACACAAGATGGCTGCTGACCGTTGTGCTAACAACGGTGGCAAAGTTGTTCCCATTGGGAACTGGTACACATCTTCCGAAGAGGTGAAATGAGCACACCTATAGGAGATTTTCGTTTCGTAAAAGTAAAGATGGTGCGCAGACCGCAGATATGGGCTTTGGCTTGTAGCTAATCCCCAGATGACCAGCAAGAGGTTCCAGTCTGGTGGGGAATAGAGCACCCCATTTCTAGATTTCATTGAAGCACCCTAATAAATTCAGAGAACTGATAGGTAAGTCTCGTGAAGAAAATCTAAGAGGAAAATGAGTTGAGGAGAGCTGGCAGCTTCTCAAAGAGACAATATTAAACATGCAACAGCAAACTATCCCAATGTGAAGGAAAGGTAGGAAAAATACTAAAAGGTAAATATGGCTACATGAAGAGCTCTTAATTACCTCAAAATTAAAAAGAAATCCTACAAAAATGGACAAATTGCTACGGATGAGTACAAAAGAACATCATAAGTAGGGATAAAATCAGAGAGGCTAACGCACACAATAAGTTACATCTAGCAAGGCAATCTACATAAAAGGCAATAAAGAAGAGGATCTATAAATGCATAAGGCTGAAGAGGAAGGTGAAGGAAAGTGCAGGAGAAAGGAGAAGCTAATAATTGACGACATCAAGAAAACTGAGGTGTTCTGCCCATTTTGCTGGAGTCATTCACTAAAAAGGTTAACCGTGAGCAGACACTTAACCCGTCATTATTATTAAAAATAAGGGGGAAGGAACACAAACCGAAATAGAGAAAGAACAGGTTAAAGAATATTTAGATAAGTTGGACATATTCAAGTCTGCAGAGGCTGATTAAATTCATTCCAAGATAGTAAAGGAACTAGTGAAAGCAAGCTCGGAACCATTAGCGATGAGCCTTAAGAAATCCTAGAGGACAGGTGAGGTCCCCGAGTGCTGGAGAAGGACAAATATAATACCTATCTTTAAACGGGGGGCGAAAGAGAACCCAGGACTGTAGACAGATATATCCTGATTTTAGTAGGCTTTTGATGTGGTCCCACCTGACATTCTCATAAGCAAACTTGGGAAACATATTTGAGATGACATCACTGTAAGATGGGTGCACACCTGGTTAAAAGACCATACTCAATGGATAGTTATTAGTGGTTTGGTGTCAAATTGTGAGGGCATATCTTGTGGAGCCTGTCCCAGGTCTGGCACTGGTCAATATTTTCATTAAAGACTTGAATGATGGAGTGGAGAATATGCTTATAAAGTTGGCAGGTGACACTAAATGGGATAGGTTACAAACACTTTGGAGAACAGGATCAGAATTCAAAATGACCATGACAAATTAGAAAATGGGTCTGAATTCAACAGGATGAAATTCAAGACCTGTGGAAAGCACTATACCTAGGAAGGGAAAAATCAAATACACAACTACAAACTGGAGAATTAACTGGCTATGTGTTAGTACTGCTGAAAAGGATCTGGGAGTTAGAGCAGATCACAAATTGAATGAGTCAACAGTGTGATGCAATTGTGAGAAGGCTAATATCATTCCAGGGTGTATTAATAGAAATGTTGTGTGCTGGACACAGGAGGTGATTGTTCCTCTCTACCCAGCACTGGGGAGGCCTCGGCGGGAGTCCTATGTCACTTCTGGACACCACACTTTAGGAAAGCTGTGGACAAATTGGAGACACTGCAGAGGAAAGGAACAAAAACGATAAAAGGTTTAGGAAACCTGACCTGTGAGGAGAAGTTACAAAAACTAGGCAGGTTTAGTCTTGAGAAAAGAAAACTGAAGGAGGACCTGATAAAGAGGATGGTAATCAATTGCTGTCCTGCCTTCACTGGACATGGAAAAGAAGTAATAAGCTCAATCAGCAGTGAGGGAGATTTAGGTTACACATTAGGAAAACTTCCTAGCTATCAAGATAATCAGACACGGGAATACGCTTCCAAGGGAGGTTGTGGAATCCCCATTGTTGGAGGTTTTTAAGACCCTTATTCCTAGTTACACAAATTAGGCTAGGTCAACACCTGCCGGGCGGCAGAGTTTAACTTGGTCTTGGCTCAGCACGAAAGGCTGGACTAGATTACCTCTCAAGATGCCTTCCAATCCTACACATCTATGACTTTATAAAAGCACCAGTGGAAACTCTAGACAAGGTTCCAGTGCTAACATCGCCTAGAATTTTTTATGAAATTCTCCAGTGTAGACATGGCCATCAAGTCTCTGTTACACTCCCTGTCCTTACAGGATCTTTAATAAACATACAAAAACTAGTAAGTTTTATCTTAAAAGCTTACACAAAGCACCTTATTGGATCAAGCTAATAACTATGCATAAAATTAGGACTGGAGTCTCTAGCTTGCATAACAAGCAGCAGTGAGCTAAAAGAGCAAGCCCCTGGAAACAAGCCCTGGTTATTTTAAACCATTCTTTGCAGCTCTAGCGTGGTTAGTATTTTGTTTTGCTGTTGGAGCTGTGACCTCAGCTGGGCTGACATTTGATCCTGAAAAGGGGGGGAAAGACACCACCGTACAGAAAAGTTGCAGATGGCCTAAAGCAGAAATATGCTGGAGCAATGAGCTTCTCATTGTTTAGGTTCAGCTGCACAAATTGTACACTTGATTAACTGTGCTATGAACAGTAGATGTCATTGGACTCGAAAGGAAAAATGGCAAAGGGTTCCAGGATACTTGCACAAGGGTGGCTAAGCAAAAAGGCACAAGTCAATTATTTTAAAGAACATTCAAGAGAGGAAATTAGTTCTTATGAATGAGGCAGGAGCGAGGGTGAGTTTCGCAGACCAAGCATGGTTCCATGAAACGGTGAGGGAAGGAGAGAAACTTGGATGTTGTGTGTTTCTTTTGAAAGATGCATGGTGCTCAGACACAATGGTGAGGAGTACAACATAAAAACCTAATCAGAGTGGAAGAGAGACGCTTGCTGTACAGCCAACATCAGCTTCTGACCTGCGATGATAGTCATTCTAGGTTGGGGTCAGCAACCCCCAGCACGTGTGCTGAACTTGACACGTGGGCAGATCCTGAGTGGCACACGGCGCTGCTCAGGCTCCCCCCGCTGGCCCCGCCCCCCAGCGCCACAAGAGCCACGTCCCACAGCTCCAGGCCCCCACTGGCCACACTTCCCCGCTGGGGAGCAGGGCCTGCAGAGAAGAGAAGCCGCGGCGCGTGTGGTTCCTGGCCCTGCCCCCCACTGGGAGTGTGGCCAGCAGAGGATGGGAACCCCGCAAGTGGGGGCAGGGCCAGCAGGGAGGAGTCCCTGGCCCCGCCCCCTTTGGCCCCACCCCTGGCACCTGCTGAGGTTGTGGTGGGCGGGGCTGGCAAAGGTTGCTGACCCCTAGTTCTAGGTCTGTGGTTGACTGAATGGCCTACAAAATACCATCTTGGTTCTTCAGCGAAAGGGGCTGGACTTCGGAACCCACCTCACCCGCCTACCAAGAGTTCAGCCAATTTACAAGATGAGGGCATAAATCAGCACCGCTCGACTGAAGCCATCATACATAATGAGGATCTCACCCAGTCTTTGCAACAAGCCTGCAGCAGAGAGGGGAAATGGCAGGACTGGCTACAGAGCAGCTCAAAGGGATCTCACAACTCAAAGACGGCGAAGTCCCAGAATCTAATCTCTTCCACCGCTGTATGGGTGCTGCACCTCACCCAACCTTAAGGGCCTTTCTTTAGGTTTACATGAGGAATAAGACCTGGTCTCAATGATGCAGAATGCTGAACTAAGATTGGGGCCCTCTATTTCCACAGATACTGTCAAATAGGAGCAGTTCAGAGAAGAACAGCAGAAGTGATGAATGGACTACGTTACGAGGAAAGTTTGAAGGAGCTAAATACAAATGGCTTGGAGTGTGGCGACTCAGGAGATCCAATAAGGGCATATCAACATGTGAATGATGTTAACACCAACAACAGAAAGAAACCATTTGTGTGCAGTACACGGGGGCAGGCGAGCATATTGAAGGCGAGGGAATGAAGTTAATAAAAGGGAAACATAGGCTGAACATCAGGGGGAAAAGACACTTTCTGGCAGTGAGATAGTCAGCCAATCTGTAGAACATCTCCCCTGTAGAACATCTCACCACGTTGTGGTGCACAAGACACTAGGACAGTGTCTCCGAGGGGACAATGGGACAATGGGACATGGCCTGGGTGCACTAACAGGCCTAAACCATCTCCATAAACGTGCAACTAATCATTTGCAAATAAAAGAAACTTTCTGTTGTCTGTACGAGCGGAGAAACTAACAGTACGAGTCAACAGAGATGAAGACAGTTTTATAAATAAGTCAATAAATGACTGGATGGCACAGCAATTGTGCAGGAGGCCCATGTTCAGGGAGCAGTCTCCTATTTTTTCTCTCTTGGGCTACTGTCATTCAGTCTCGTAGAAAAAGAGAGACATTTATTTTGAGCATTACGTGAGCGAATGGACGCCCTCTATATAAGTGTACTGTAAGAACCAAGCCTAGATGTGACATTAACCTCTGTTTCAGAGAAGCCTAATGACACATCACTATGTTAGTGAAGGATAATGGCCACATCTAAGGGAAGATATAAAAGGTTTAGGGAAGAAAGAGACATTCTTAGCAAAATAAGAGCAATTCTTAGAATTCCCCATCTGGGATGAACTAGGCATCCCACGGAGAATTAGCTCAAGAGATGTCTGGAGGATTCAGCAAAAAAAAAGAAAAAGAAAAGAGCACCATTTTTAGTGAGTTGGCATGATCATGCTATAAAATGGAGAAGCGGGAGTCTAGATGAGATCTTGTCACTTGAAAGGGATTAACAAAACAAATGGAATAGATTGGCTGGTGCTGTGCTTGTTTCAGCTTGCTGCTGTAGACAATTCCATGCTGATGTCTTTGTTGATTTATGATCCATCTAAAAATTCTTTGCCGATAGCTCTATACACATGCTGTGCGCTAACAATTGATTTTTACCAGCAGCAAAAGGTTATTTAGAAGTAGATGGATGGAGAAAAGAGTGATGTAGCCATGGTCCTGGTTTCCTTACAAATCAGTTTTCCCTCTTACTAGCCGAGGAATAAAACTGAAAAGGCTAATTCAGACAAGAGGAGTAGATTGTGATTTGCTTAATTCTGGACAATGATGAGTGTGCTTCTTTAATCTTCAAACACAGGGCGAGGACACGTTCTGCAAGAATTTAAAAAACTCTCTAAGAAGCAGGTCACTTTGCAAAAGTCAGTTTAGATGGGAAAGGGCAGCAGAAGAGTTAGTCCCAAGGGCATGCTGGCCTACAGGAGGAACAGCACAGGCTACTCAAGGCAGCTCACTTTTTTAGATGTCTTCTGGGGGACAGGTTAACAGGAGGACAATCTGGAGTGCAAATGACAGGGGAAAACTCAAAATTTGCCCTTTGCCATCGGAAATTGCAGGGACTGCCCCAGAAAACCATTTACACACTTCTACTGCTGAGAGATGGCCACGCTCCCTGTCCCAGAGATCACCAGGGTGCCAACTGTAAAAAATCATGCGTGTGAAAAAGAGAGTATTTGCACTTGAAATGGGCAGAAGAGGCTTGGACCTGTCCTAGATATGGAGATCATTGCAAACAACTCCTGTGTGAAAACCTGTGTCATTTAACTATAAAATGTCCAGTGCGATAGAGGCTCTTCCAAAGACTGCGAATGCATTAACAACATGCCTGGCGACTGCCAAGATTTTACTGATATGAAAGATATAACTTGCGGGGAAGCACTGACACCAGCTGAAGAACGTTGTGACCACTGTGCTATTTTCAAGTGTCACTTTCATTGCATGATGAGACAGTAAATTACTTCTAAATAATCTCACATAAAAATTAGCAAAATTCTCTGGGGGCTTGGACAAACCTATGCTCCACGCAAATATCTTTCACAATCACTGGCTTCTCTGTCCAGGGAAAAATTCTTCTCCATCGGGACACGTTATTCTTCAATCAGTCCCATTCATCTCAAAGACATTATCTGAGTATGGTCCTACTCAACACGAATAAAAAGAGTGGCAAAGTCAAGCCCCCAAGAGCTCCGTTGCCAACAGATTTATTTTAAGCCTTTTAAAGAAAAAGTCTCTTTTCTCCATAAAATCCAGTATTGCGTTTAACATGCTTGATGAACAAAAAGACAGAGGAATGAGGAGACCGTGCACTACGTAGTCAGACTCCCACATTGCTTGGAGAACTGTTCTCCGGACACCCTACTCTAACCCTTTTCACAGCCACGAGATGATTCCCCAAATTAATCTCTGTCTAGTGAAAGGTTTTCATCACAACAGGGGTCCTTCTTCACCATGGCAAGGATTGTTCCCCTTCATATTTTAAAAGAGAAGCTTCTCTTCCCTCTCTGGAATTTGTCGCTGACATTAGAGGTCACTTTCCCAGAAAGGTCCATCCACTTCTTTCTGTGTCCTACCCATAATAATCCAAGTATTGCTAAACCCATTTGTTCTCAGAAAATCATGAGTCAAGTCTCAGAAAATCATGGTATTTCAAATGAATGAAGGGTTCTTTTGATTTGCCTTCATGTAATGGAACATTTAGGATTTGCCTTTTCAGGTCTTTCTTTGCAACCTCTGGGGCCAAAGACGTGCTTTATTAATCAATGAATGAGATTCTCACGTGGTGACATGATTCAAGCATCTGGGGCTCTAACAAAACATCAGCACTGCGCGGCACATGAAGCTGGCACTCTTGTAACCTCATCGAGATGGCAGTGGTGCCCCAGAAGCAGTCTGCCGAGAAGCTGTCTGTTCACGCAGGGCCATCACCTTGGAGGCATCCCCAACCCTCTGTTCTGCTGGCACAGAGAAACCAGTGTTTGTGCAATGCTTGAGAGCTCATGGTAGAGCACATTTACAGCATCCAGCACATCATTATGAAATATTTAAGTCTCGTTAAACATTTAAATTAAGGATGACAAATGGAACCCAACTGACATACGCCAGGGCAAAATTTACTCATTGTCAGCAACAAAACATCAAGCTACAAAATCTATGGGACAACACAGTCCTCACTAACTAGACACTGGTTTTAACGCCAGCTGCTTAGGGCTCTCTGGACTCCGATACGGGGTGCAGAGACTCAGTGACCTAAGTCTTTTCAGTTTCTGACTGTGAACCCTAAGCAGTTTTTAGGGCTCTCTCAATATCAAATAGTGCAAGGCCCCAGAATCATGGAGTTCTGTTGATTCCTCTTCAGTTAGCAGATTCGACTCCCTCACTGGAGCAGTACCTTACTCCTTGAAATGATTGGGGCTACCTGAGCAGTAATTTGCTACTCCACACGAGTTATATTGCCACACTCAGCTTACTGCAGATCTGCAGTTATCGATTATCGACCAGGTCCCTTTATTGCCAATTGTCCTGTATGTATCTGAAGACTGGCTTGGGTCTTTACCCTTGATAACCTCACCCTTGTTGATAGTTACACCAAAGTTCATGATCCAGTGGCTTTTCCCCTTTGACTTCCTTCTTTGCTGTAGTTTTGGAGATTATGCCTTGAAATAATGGGTAGAGCAGCCACCGATTTGTGGCCAGGCACGTTCTGTGGCCTCATTTCTAGCCTTGCCATCAGCCCACTTCAGAAAGCTGCCAGCCAAACGTCTGTATGAAAACTCAGCTAGAGCACAGGCAGGGCAGACAACTCCCGCGCTGAATTTCAAGAATATGTTTGTGAATACATTTCCCAGCTGGTTCTCTTTATAGCTGCCTTCTTCGTCCTCCTGAATCCTTCCTCACCAGTAATCTCCCCACATCCCTACCCTGCATGACCTGCTGCCCAGTCTGTCTTAGATGTTCAACTCCTCAGGCCAAAGAACAGGTCTTATTCTATGTTTGCAAGGTGCTGTGAACATTTATGGCATTCCCTAAATACCGTGTGAGTGTAATAATAATAAGAAGAGTGCTATGTAAATGCCAAATATTGTTGGTATACTAACTAGAGCCTCTTTCAGAGAGTTAAATCCCCCATGCTCGGTGGGACTTTTCCACCCATGCTAAATCCCCCATGCTCGGTGTGCCTGAAAACATTCCCTGCTGTTTCCTGTACTGAAGAGCAAACATCCAGGGCCCTGTTACCTTTTGTAACCTTTGGGTGGGCCAAAATTCATTCAGTTGCCCTTCTCCAGTGCCCCACAGAAATCAATCCCAATCCCTGTGGAGAAAGCAGCTGGAGACCCAGGATTCAGTCTGTACAGGACTCACGGCGAAGCTTGCTCAGAGCTACACTCACACATTAAAATACTACTAAAAACAAACATAACAATGAACTTTATTAACTGCTAACTAAATAAACCTTATCCTAAGAAAACAAACTACAATTAACCAAGAACAATCCCTTGCATGAAAGATACCCAAGAGTCCCAAAGTCTGTGTGGAGTTCACCCAACTCTCAGCTACAGTCTCTGTTCCAGTGTGGAAGCTTGAGTGGCAAGAAATCACTGTCCTCTTCTTTCTTTGCTGGGATCCTCTGTAGCATTCCATGCAGGCTTTTTCTTCTCCTCTGCAACCAGCCCTCAGTCCCATATGCATGTCTGCAAGGTCTGTCGCAAATGACTCTTTTACATGGAGAAAACATCTTGTTCACTCCTGGCTCAGCTCCTCTCCAGAACACTGAGCACATGGTCTCCCCTCAAGGCAGCTCCTGCCTGCTGTCTGCTCAGGCTGCTGCTCTCCAGTCATCTGACTGACATCACATCACACCAGCAGGGTACACTGTGGAGCATACTCAAATTGCTACCACTCCCTGCTTCTGGAAGTTTCCAGTTGTGGGTCGCTAATCTGCCCAACAACAGTAACCCACCCTCAGCAGGTCTCTCAGAGATAGCCTTTTCAGGCATATGGGTTACACTTTCAGAAGCTTTCCACATTCTTATTTTAACCAAACCAGCTCACGCATCTTTGTCCAAAATCACTTTCCGTATCAGGCTAATTGCAGTGACAAGTATTTACATTTTAGTTTATTAAATCAAAAATCATCAACATTCTGGCATTTCTAAAGGAATACATGTTTAACGATCCTATGGCGAACATCCCAAAGTACTCGGCCATGCCTTACAATACAAAACTGCAGTGACTGTATACGGGCAGCCTGAGATGAACTGTAATGGTTCATATTTGTTTTCTATCCTGCTGACTCATAAGACGAGAGGAAAAATAAGATAGGGATTCTTGCCATAATTTGAGTTTTTAATTCCCCTTGCTTCTTATCAGCAGGAATGCAGACACCTGAGGAAGAATCGACTCCCATTCAAACTGCATTGTTTGTCACAGACACTTGAGAAAACCAATAAATCTCGTTCAGAGACATGCTGCCGCAGCAAGCTATGCAGTGAGCCCGCCCTCCCGTAACCTATGACTCAGAAAGTAAATGCAAAAACCAGCCCCAGGAACCCTGTTCGCCAACACCTGCCTGTCAGGGGATTAATCCAGAAGATGCAGTAGTGGAGCCCAGAAATCTGCAGTCTGATCATAACTGATTCTTAACAGGCTAACCAAAAACGTCTGGAAATATAAAGGGCCTCGTTTTTAAAAGATTTTCAACTCCGCTTCCTATTGGGTGCCCAAGGTAATACATTCTGTTACAATTAATCCTGGGCACAAATTATGCCAGGTTGAGATCGAAATATATTGACTGCGTTGGTACCTCATTTTGTGCATCAGTAACTGCAGATACAACACTGAGAGCAGAAACTTGGAAATCGGCTTTAAAATCCAGGTCCAAAGAACCCTCCAAGCCTGCACCGTGAACCTTGTGTCCCAAGCATAAAATACAACGCAAAGGATCACTGTAGGCGTCTCACTTGACGTAGCTGTGGCCACATTTTGCCACTCTTCCCCACGACGGGGAGTCACCATAGCTTAGTGGATAAGGCAAGGGAGTGGGACGTGGGAGTCCTGGGTTTAATTCCCAACTCTGCCACTGCTTCACTGGATGACCCTGGGCCAGTCACTCCCTCTCTGAGCCCCAGTTTTCCCATCAGTAAAATGGGGATAATGATGCTCGCTTCCTCTAGAAAGCCCTTTGAGATTGATGGATGAGAAGTTCTATTATAAGAAGAGCTAGATATTAATTACTGTTATTACTGCCTTTGCCTGGGGGAATTCCCACTGAAGTCAGTGGGACCAATCCCAAAGTAAGATTTTATTCACTGTATGTAAGGGTTGGAGAATCACCAAGTAAGGTACTTCTCAATATGAACCGGACAAAACCTGTGCTGCGCTAAACAGCAAAAACTGTGCCAGGAAACAATCAAACTCAACTAGCCCCTCTCACTCTGAATTACATCAGGAGCTAAAGCTGGTCTTCTTTCCACAGAGCCCTGAACCGCAGCTTTATTTCCCCGGGTAGAGAACCGAAGTCTTCCATTTATACAAATATTATCTTGAGAATACAACAGTCATGTGTAAGCGTGATTTATTTTTTAAACTGCATGATATTTTCTACTGTCCCTACATGAATTCACTGCGGTCTTCAAGGTGCACAAAAGAATCTAAAATCTATCATCGCACATTAGACGGAGAAAAACTGCATTATATCCTGCAGGTTTCCTTAGCCAGCTTGTCTGAACGGAAGTTTAAAATATTTACTTGTTTCACCTTTCCACACAGTCGGTGTATTGAACCATCCCTGTCTGATTAAAACCTAATTTGTTTTTAAAAAACTCCACCCAGCATAAAGCGAAAATAGCAGGAGAGAGAGTGAAAGGTTACTGATGTGACATTCAATGTGCTAAGAGAGAAACACCTTTTTAACTGGCACATACCCCAAGTTCAACTGAAATTTTATCTTTTCTGCACATACAAAAACTGACCACAGAGGAACTTGCAGGTACTCTCTCCCTCCACAGATTTACATTGTTCACCAACTTCGACAGCCAACACTACAAATACCCTTAAAGGGAGACTATCCGTTTCTTTAGGTCCCAATTTTAGAGTTTAACTGGCAATTATAAATCCCAAAGGAAACTGTATTTTATATATAAAGGCCTTTTAGTTAAATGAAAACAGCTGTAAAAAAGAAATTCTATTTCTGTGTTGTTAACTCTCCCACAGTAACAGAGAGGACGGGAAAACTCTGCCCAGGGTGGCAATACAGGGAAGAGAGGTAGGGAAAATGGCATCCCCAGTGAACTGTGGGCCAGATGATAACATTTGGGGTTTAACAATGGAAAGCGCTCCTGATGACAAGAACAGGAAGGGCAGGTTTTGCTCTGTAACTCCTGTTTTGAGGGTATCCCTTTAAAACGTAAGAAGGAAGAAACAATTAAGATAAAATACTAAATCGAGCTAGAGCGGGAGTTAGGCATCCAATCGATTTGCAGTCTCATACTTTGAAAAAGCCACCCTGACCCTGCATGGTCTGATGGATGCAGGCTAACAGCCCTCAGCACGCTGCAGGCTCAGACCCACAGCTGCTATGGAAATGCAGGGAACCCTCTTCCCAGCATTAAGACAGTGAGAGCCAGTTCTCAGTCTGATTCTGGGCAGTCACCGAGTAGCCATGAAAATGGACCAATAAGGCATTGAAGTTTAACGGGTACCAAAAGCTGCTGTGCCCTCTCTCTGGCCTCTGTTAATTTTGCTCCCAGCAGGAGAGCTCATGCCTTTTCCTGCTGCCTGCTCACCAGCGGGAGGTTCACAATTCTTGGTTCCAACCTGGGAGTGGGGCAGGGAGCCGTGCAGCGCCTGATAGCGCCCCCAAAGCAGCACAGGTGGGGAAATGATCAAACAAGCGGGCCTGTGATGACAGTGAGAGCTGCGGTGAGAGGAGGGGAAACAACCTATCCGGGCCCGTCAGAGCACTAGACGAGTCCACGGTGTAGGCAATTAGAAACCTCTTTTTTCTTGCGAACCAAGCACAGAAATTTCTGGGAGCCACTGAACATGGATCCCCACAATGATGTTTTACACAGCCACTTGTCAGAGCAGAATCTCGCATTAGGGACAGACGAACTCAGTGGACACATCAACGTGCACATCATTTCAGATCTGACCCCAGGGTTCAGACTCCAGACAGTCGGCCAAACAGAGGAAGGAAGAGCAGAATGAACATGTTTTTACTTTGCTTTAAGAGCAAAACATGAACACATGTACATGGTGTTCACCCAACCAGCACTGAGCCACTGGTCTGATCCGTGTTTGTGAAAAACACCACTGGGTCCTTGCACTGTCGCCAGAGGGAAAGCCCTTTCCCCAATCCCAACGTACGGTGTTAAAAGGGGAGACGGAGGGTACCCTGAGCCTGCTCTACACTAGAAAAATAAATCGACAGACGCTGGTTTTCAGACCACCCCGCTCCCCTTTGGTTGGTGGAGTGTGTCCTCACCTGGAGCACTTCCATTGACCCACGGAGTAGTGTGGGGAGTAGAAAGGCCCATCTCTCAGCTCCCTGCTGGGAACCCCTAGGCTTTGGGCTCCCTGTGGGCAGCCCCCCATTCTCTGGTTTGCAGCCGGGAGCCGTCTCCACCTGCAGCAGCCCCTCCAGCGCTGTAAGGAGATGCAGCGTATACACCGAGAGTGCATCGCCCTCGCCCCATATCTCTCCTGGAGGTGCTTCTATTTTGTCAAGAAAACAAGACAGTTTAGTTGGAGGGGGAGATTGCAGGTGCATTGCAAGGCAGCTGAACCCTCTACTGTAGACCAGGCCGGAGGTGGCCCGAGAAGTGAGCCACGGTTCAGGCAAACATCCCGAGAGATGAACAGCATAAGAAGAGGCTACGTGTTGGTGATAAGAATTCTTTGCAGTATTCCCATTCAGAGCTCTGAATGCTTTACTAAGATGGGTAAGCACCACTGGCCTCATTTTACAGACAAGGAAACTGAGGCACAGAGTGGTTTCAGGGGGTTAAAATGCCATGCTCACCTTCCTCTCTGTCACTCACATGTACCTGAGAGTTTCCAAAGGAAACCCAGCTCTTTCTACTCCCCCCATTTCATGCTTAATGACCTCTCTGTGCCAGATACGGCAGGAGAGAGAACCAGAGTGAATCCTTAAGGACACATGTTGCTCTGACATTCATCGGATTCTGAAAGGAGTTCTTCTAAAAGTGCAATCAGATTTAAATATATGGCTCCTGGGGCACACTCCCAATGGCTCTGTAAATCGCAGCAGTTCCTCCCCTTTGCCATTCTAATATTTATTCAGGCTGATAGTGTCTTACCCTTCAGGAGCTCCTCAAACACTTTGCCCAGAGCCTTTAAACCTTAAAGACACCACTGAGACAGCATGAACAAATGTTACCAAGACCCACAGCTTTCCTAGCCTAGCATGAACTCTGCCAGGACCTGGAAGGATCAATTCTAGACCCAAACATGAAAGGTGGAATTCTTTCCTTGTTCCTGCCATTATCGTTTGTATCTGCCAGGGCTACACTGTCATAGAGCCGCCTCCAAATGAGGGCACCCAAACCTTGGATTTCCTTGTGCAAATAAACAATTGTCACCCCAGAGCATCTAGTTAGTGAAGTACAGCACATAAGCAAACAAGATGCCATTAGAATGAACAAATCCAAGTTCAGGGAGCCTGAAGGTTTGGAGGCACAGATTTAGAGACTAGATTAAGGCTCATCTGTAACCAAAGATTTCTCCTCTCCTCCCTCCTACTCCTCCCCATTAGAACTGGAGTGAATTTTTTAGGATCAACATATTTTTTGTGTGAAATTTAGCTCACCCATCACCACGTCATCCACTGTTCTCTAGAATTCAAATAAAAAGTGAGGATTTTCATGAGGAGGGGAATTATCTGGTCATCGTTGCTCCCTTAAACTCCATTCTTAGCCATGCTCATTGGTCCTGAAAATAACATTTCCTATAGGAGAGGACCCATTAATTCATGCCCTTTTAACCCTTTTGGTTCATTTAAGATTTTTATTTCATGTGACTCTACGCTTTCTTTCACATATAGTGCCTCTCCCGCACCAGTATGACCTATTCTGTCCTTCCGGTATATTTTGTTCCCTGGTGTTACTGTGTCCCACGGATTATCCTCATTCCACCACGTTTTTGTGGTGCCTGTTATATCAATATCCCCTTTTAACACGAGGCTCTCAGGTTCACCCATCTTAGTACTTAGACTTCTAGCATTTGTATATAAGCATTAAAAAACCTGAGACAGGGCATACGATCGGGTATGGGGTCAAAACCTATCTGGGGCTCTCATCTCATCTGACCCACCCTGGCTCCTGACTCCCACTCCAATGACTAGGTCAGACTGCCCACACCCCGGCTGAGACACAGCATCATCACAGGTCAACTTTTGTACTTAATGATCCTTAATATGGCCTTATAAATCTAGCCAATTAATTCTTTACTAAAACAACGATTAATAGTATTGCCGTTGTGATGGGGCGGCTGCCTCGCACTGGAATTTACAGAGTTAAAGAGGGCCTGGAAGCAGCAGCCAATAGGCTCGGAGAAGCTGAGAGCCAATAAGGGGCCGGCAGCCCAGGATAAAGATGGAGCTGCAGGGACCAGCAGGCAGTCTGGGGTAGGAGTGCCTGGAGGAAAGTTCTCTCCCTGAGCGGCTGGCTGCAGGAGCCAGCACCCAGGAGAGCTCACAGGGCGCCACTAGGAGCTGTTTGGAGCCAAAAGTTCTAAAGTCCTGGATGGCAGCAGCGGTCTGGAGCAGCAATCCTGGAGCAGATAGCGGCTTGGACTCTGGAGGAGAAGCAGAACCAGATAATAGTGGAGCAGCCCCGAGGTGAGGGCCAGCATAGAGTGGGGGCTGTGGGGAACGTGGCCCAGGGAATGGACTGAGAGAGACTGGTGGCCGAGGTTGCAGCACGTAGGGTCCCTGGGCCGGGCCTGGAGAAGTGGGCAGGCCTGGGTCCCTCCCCGCTCCCCCACAGTGCCAGGAGCAGCACTGGACTCATGGCCAATGGAGTTGGAACTTTCCCCTGGAAGGGGGGTGTATGAACTATGGCGCTCAGCCGGAGGGCTGAGTAGCCAGACACAGAGTGCCAGAGCACGAGCTGGACAGGGGACCACTTGAGACTAATTCCCCAGTAACACCACCAATAGGCGCCCATCCGGCAGGGAGCGTGCGACCCAGTCACACTGTATAAAGAAACCAAAACAGGCAAGAGGGAGAGGAATGGGGTGATTTAATGTTTTAGTCCCACAAAAAGGATGACTTCTTTTTAAAAAAATGGATACAAACCAGAAACTTCAGTAAGTGGCTCTGAACTGGTTTGACCCTTGCAAGCAAGTTTAAAAAAAACCCCAAACCTTGCTCAGCTGTGCTGCTTGAGAAATAAAATAATGTGCCCCTAGCAGCATATAACGTGCGGGTAACTTGCCTATCTGAGATGACATTTATTTACATCCATGTTCACAGATAGACTCTGCTCTTCAAGTTTCATGGAAGAAGGGTTCTGCCTGTCAGTTGCAGTTACTCGTGCCAGACCATGTTTTCACATATAATTAGAGCATTCTTCTACAAAAGCAAAATGATGTCATGTGAATCCTGCAAGAAGAATATTTAAAACCCACCCGCAGACCATTCAAATAGACTGCAGAGGTCACTGCAAGTTGTACTAAGTTTAACAAGAAGAACAAACATTTTTGTTATATCATAGCATAAAAATAATAATTCCTGCATTCACAGCGCCTTCTATTCAAAGATCTCAAAGCACTACACAGTATATCTCTTTCTTAATGAAACAAGACTCTATCACTCACGTAAGATCTGTGAAGTGTTCTCATCCCTCCATTTCACTTCCCTGACATTAATTTACCCTCCTGATTCTCCTGGGAGAGTTTCACAGAGCGACTTGTCCAAGGACCATCACTGAACACAGCTTATACTCGCTCCCAGGCCTGCAACTGAGATGCAAGATTTGGTTCTATCAGAATAACTCAACAATTAGTAATATTCATTCAGCTAAAATGCAACCACCACATTTGTTTTGGCAACTCCAATACCAGATTTAGATTAAACAGTTCTTCCTGGAAGTCCAAGTTCTTCAAAATGTGCACGAGAGAAAATTTCTCAGTGTATATAAGCAGAAAGTGCAACACAGGGTATGTCTACACTGCACAGAAGCCCAGGGTTAGCAGAACTCAAGTTCGCCTCTGCACTCATTTGTTATCCCAAGTTAGGAATGGTTGAACCCTGGGTCCAGCCTGAGGCTCCAATGTTTACGCAGTATTATGCAGGCTTGAGTATAACCATCCATAGTATTCCAGACTTCCTAGAGTCCTCCCAAAATGTGGCCGCTCTAGCTCTTCGTTCATGGCACAGGGTGGGAAAATATGACTGTCCAAAGAACAAAGAAAGCCCCTTGTGGGATTATGGAACACTTCTGGTGGCCATCCAGAGCACAAGTCCATGGGCCTACAAAGCAATAGGCTTTGAACCCCGGGTCTCAGCTTGATTCAGCCTCTGATGATTCTGGGGACCCCGGGTTCCAGTCCTGGGTTAACATGATTTGTGTATAGACAAAGGGAGGGTTAGGCTTGAGTCTGAAATGGAAACCCGGATTTACAGTGCAGTCTAGACATACCCTAGGAAGCACTATAACTTAGGGCGCATTTAAAGAATCAAAAAAAAGAATTTGCATGGAAACAGATTGATCAATGTGTGTCGGTACTAAGAGTTAATTGGCGTTTCTCCACTGGCTTTAGAGAAGCGAGAATTTCACCCCTAACTTATTCTTTCCATGTAGACAAAGAGAGTCTCTCACTTATATCTGCCTGAACACGTAGTAATTCCATAGAGATAAATGGCAACATTGGCAGAAAGAGAGGAGAGTCAAGTCGTGCAGATATTTGAAGGTCCAATTCCTTATTATACTTCCCCTGACCACCAATTCTCTAACTAAAAAGGAGGACAAGTTAAGAAAAGCAATCCAATCATAACCTACCTTTTTATCCAGGACAAGCTCGTAAGAGCTTTGCACGCACTCTTACAGACACGTTAAATAGATACCAAAAATACTCATTAAGAGTAGGTGAAGGTCTCCAGTGAATTTCAGCTTATTTTAAGTACTGAGGAAACTGTACCAAGCCAGCTGCAAAGAGTCATCCAATTATACCTGTTTATTTGAGCAAACCCTGCTCCTTTGGCGGTAGGACCCACTACTCCACCGCGAAAGCAGCAGAAAGGCCACCTCCATGCAGTGTGTCTGACATAAACTTAGGTGCGGCAGCAAGTGCTTAGCTTCAGCCAATCAAGGATTTGTCAGCTAACTTATTCCTTTAAGGAGTACTTAACATTTCTCCCTTTACCTCTTCAAGAGTCAAGGATGCTCTGCTTATAGGCAATACCAAACCTACGTGAAAGGGAGACAGCTTACTAAGGCGTCCCACACAACGCCTGGCACTGACTGCCGTTAGTGACTGCACGCCATTGTCATTCTGACATGTAACCATAGCAGTAACCACCGTCTTTTCAAAAGTCAATCAGCAATTCACATTACTGCATTCAAAAGCCTCCCTCACAGAGACAGTGGAAATTCAGAACTAAAAAGTCCTTAGCCCATCTCACTGTGATGCCTAGAGTGGAATTTTCTAAAAGACCCTTCCTGGAATATCCAAATCTCAGCCCCAAGCTCAAATTGCCACACAGATTTATAAAGGCATGTTGCAGACGAACACTGAACCCCCTGAAGTTAATGTCAAAATTCCTGATGACGTCCGTGAGACCAAAAATTGGTACTTTCTGGCCTAACTCCTAATACAAGAATTGAATGAGAAGGTCTGGCCATCATATTAAAGATGCCCTTGCTTGAAAATGTGACCCACGGGTGGTTCCAACATCCAATGTGGCAAAGCAGAGTTTCATTTTCATCCTGTTCTGATGAGCATTATTTACACAGGAAGTGGGGCAAAGTGAATGAATATTACAGCAGCTTGTGCAGTGCTTGACAAGTGCCACATGTTCCGCTGGAAAGCAGGATAAGCTAAGGAAATCAGTCCCTACCTTGGGAGGTAACCCCGAGGTGGTCTCTCGATGTGCCTGACAAACATGCACCACTTTGTCACTGGGGGCTGAATTTTCACTCAAAAGGGTGACCGCTGCTTTAAAGCACACACTTGATTGTACCTGAGAAGTCAGGCCCAGGGCTCCACACTTGCTTTCCACATTCAGAACACGAAAGTGCATGCACAGCCAGACATCACTAGAGGCATTGCTTGTAAAGTCTGATTGCAGCATCACACCCCAGTGCTGAGAGAATTTGCTCACCTTTTGCAGACTACCCTGGTCTTGCCATTTTCAGGTGGCTACCCTAATCACAGACGGGTCACAACTAGTTCTATAGCTCCTATGCTGAGGAGATGTTTACCTCAGGAGGTAGTAGGCTTCTCTGAGAAAGGTCCCTGAAGAGGGATGGGGAAGAGTGTTTGAGAGGAGGGTGGAAAAATGGATGGGATATCCATTCTAGATAATCTCCAGTACCCACACGTTGGCGGTTTTACATTTCCACAAGCTGTGGAATGGGGTACGGCGAGGTGAGGATGGCAGGAGGCAGACCCTTTCCTCTTTTCTTTTTTAGACCTGACAAAGGAAAAGGCTTCAAGGGAAGCTAAAATGTACAAAACTAAAGGGAGTTAACGACCCATGAACAGACAACTCTTAGCTCCCTCTCAAGCCAGAGGCAGCTGAGGAGGAACTGCTGTGCACGTTTGCTAGCCTCCTGGCAGGCGAGGAGCTGCACATGTGCGAGCGGGACGGACTGCTACAGAAGTTCTCTGGTCGCAGTGTGGGAGCACTGAAACACTTACAGAGGAGCATCCAGAGGGACACAACTCAACAAATAAGAAGCATGATCCATCTTGCCCTGAGCTGAGCTTCAGTGTAACACAACCATCCACCATCAAAACACGACTCCGCAAAATGAAAGAGCAGCGGCTTGTATGAATAAGGAACACGGAATGAAGAGGGGCTGGAGAGAACGGAGTTGGAGCTGGGAGTGCCCTGTGTGGGAGCTTATGCTAAGAAAAGGAAGAAGAGGGCAGGGGAACAATGCGTATACACGCTCCCTCTTGCACCGTCAACTCACATGCAGAGAGAGCAGGGCTGATCATTTACAAGAAAATATTTGCCAAAAATGGATTTTTTTAAAGTGAGAAATTAAATAACTTAATGAATATTAATCAGACAGTGCTGCATAGAAAATATCGTGCTCACAACAGGGTAGGCAGTGTAAAAACAAACACAAATAATCCCGGAAAGCAGGGGGCATGGACTCTCACTGAGCAGAATGCTTGTTATGTTTTAGTTACAGGACTTCGTAAGTTCTTTAAAGGGCTGATGAATTAATCAGAGTATGAGAGGATTCTCGCCCATTCACTTAAGTAGAATTATGTACGTTTGGAGCATACGTAAGAGATCCTAGAAAGAAAAAGGTCCCACTCCACTGAAAGCTTGTGTGCCATTCCTATTGTCTTTATATCTGATCCCTTCTCTAGAAACAGCGTAAAGATGCCCCAAGTCCTCTGAAACCAAGTTCACTGTTACTGTCAACCAGAAATAAGCCTGTTCCCTTAACCGAGACCTGAACACTCCACATTTTGGAAGAGTTTGGAGCCAGATCAGAGTTTTGGGTCTTGTCCCCATCTTCACTTTGATTCCTTCCCCCAGTGCTGCCTGTCTGTCTTCTGGAACATAGGCTGCTGTCAGACGCCATCCAACAGGCAAGTTATAACACACGCCAACAGATTACCAGCAAGGCCCTTCTCTTTACATGGTCTGTTGCCTCCAGGCGTTTGGGAACCGTACTAATTCCACATGCGGGCACTACTCATGTTTCAAAGCTAAATACCTTGGCCACATAAAGCCAAGTAAAGAATTCATCTCAAAACCTCGCACATCCATTGGCTTTCCAGACGACGCACCTGCATAAACTGCTTGTTAATTGCGGCAGGCCAGAGAGGTAGCAAAGAACTGTTAACTATTTAATGCACTTGAATTATATTTTTTTTAAACATACAAATGGAATGTTACAATTTCAATGGAATATGATTTCAAACCACACGGTGTCAAAAGGCTGAAAAACTGGCTTAGAATTAAAAGAGCATTTCACCCTCAACCATCTCATCACAAAGGTGAGGCTGTCTTAAATCAGCCAATATCATCACCAGATCAATACTTGTCACAGAGTCCGTCTCCACAACCAGTGTGCCCCTGCACCGCAACTGGGGCATGTGTAGACACACCTGAGCTAACTTCAGTGTAGCTGCCATGGGCATCAGAGCAGCGACACCCCAGAAACGTGGCCTGCACCACGCTGCCCACACGGGCGTGGCTAAGCGGTGAACCCTGTGCAGCCGTAGCGTCCCTGCGACAGGGACCCAAACCGCTGTGCTAAAGTTGGAAGGGGTCACACACATGCTGCAGTCAAAACCCCTCAATGCAGGGCAGGCTCACCCTTCCAAGTGTCTCGCCACCTGACTGACAGGCAGAAAGAATCACACACAAGAAACCCGGAGTGTGGAAACACCAGCCCCCAGCGCGGGGACAGGGCCTGCTCAGGCTTCTTCCTAAGAAGTCAAAGTGACGTGTCCTCGACAGTTTCTCACAGCAAAGCTGACCAGAGCCAGTCCTACAAGCCCCTGATGACAAGACGACCCTGGGAATGCTGACTGAGTAAAGATTGGGACGAGAATTCCTAGCGGCATTTAATTGGTGCAAGAGATAACTCGGCACTGATATTAGCTCTTCTCTTTGTTACATTCTGAGGAGTCATTGCTGCATTTCAGTACAGCTCCGGAATGCCTGCCAGAAAAGCAGAATGGTCTGGTTACGTGACAGACACTACGGATCTCCAAACGGTTCTTGTTACACCTGCACCCTGCAGGCAGCATCTCACAGTTGTGATTTTCATTAGTATTTTCTTCTGCATTCTAAAAAAAGCTCAGGATTTTATAACCACCAGGCTGTAAAGTCAATAGAACAGCAAAAGTCTGGCATAAGAACAGCTGCGACGTGTCTCATCTAGCCTGGCTTCGTAACAGTTTTCCTTCTGAATGTGGCGTTTTCATACCGACAAACATTTGCAGGGAAGTTTAGTCACCAGTTATATTTCTGTATGTGATCACCGAACGGTTATATGTCATGGGATGTCTTTGCAGTGACCAGCTCTCCAGTGAAGCAGAGGGAAACGGCGAGGATCTCCCCAAGGAGGCAGAGCCATGCCAGCCTCGCCCTCCCACCGGAAGCGGGTGGGCAGGGTGGGAAGTACAGGAAGCGGGGCCTCTCGCTCAGCTGGGGGAGAGCAGCAGAAGACGTCTCTCCCCCAGCGCTGGGGCTCGAGTCTGACCACTGCCCTGCTGAGAAGCTGTCAAAGCTGCGCACAGACTGAAGCGTAGAGAAGCGGCCGTGCGATGCCATGCGATGCCAGCGGCTGCCACTTGCCGTTCACCCTGGGGAGCCTGCCAGTGACTCAGGCCCAAGCAGAGCAAGGAAGGGAGGCAGGAAGGAGCCCTGGGGAACCAGACCATCATTCGGTTTACAAATCGATCATTGTCCAGCCTCCTCGGCTGGGACACAGGGGAGTCGGGAGGACCCGTGTCTCCACTTACCCTCCTACTCCTGCTCCGAAGGTCTGTGTACACGGCACCGTGATACCACGGCCGGCCTGCGCCAACACACGTGGGCTTGCGGGGCTCTGAAGCCACAGTGCAGATGTTCCGGCGTTGGCTGGAGTCAGGACTCAGGGCCCCAGCAAGGGTCTTCAGTAGGAGCCTTACCTGAGTAAGAGGAGCCGTAGTAAGGCCTTTATTACTGTGGGTGAAACAGAATTATTGCTAAGGGATGTCATTTACACTACAGCCTAAATCTGACATGCTGCTCAGGCTGCCAAACGCAAGTGGCTAATTTAGTTCCATTTCACTTTAAAATTATTAGCAATTATTGTACAGAGATTTGGGGGTTTTTTAATCCCTTTACTCATTCTTCTTTGGATCTCAGTTTATTGTAAGTGGGCAAAGCATCCTTTTACTTTAACACCACTGAAGATCCCAGACAAACAGCTCAAAAGTATTTTTGGTAGATTTGATACATATTGATTCCACTTTCAGCCGTTGCTTTTTACCGAGTAACACAAAAGGGTAAAAAGTTTTCAAATGGACAATTGTGTGTCTTCAGAAAAGGGCGCAGAATATGTGTGACTCACATTGCGCTGTGCTCTGAATTCACATTTCTGACCTTTAAAAAGAGCCTCAAGGACTTTTCAAATTATGTCAGTCACTTGCCTGATTAGACAACAGATTCATTTTTCACTCAGCTATGTAAAGTTTCTTTCTGGGTTTTAAATTTCCTTTCCACAAACAAGTCTGTTTGTAAAATGACTGATGAAAACCCTCTCTCAAACTGAGCAATTAGTTAAATTTTCACTGGGGTTCGATCAAGATTTAGTTTCATTTGTTCCTGGGAGGTGATGTTAGCTCTGATCAACCTTTCCAAGCAAGTTTTAAGTTTTGTGCCTCATCTCTGTCCAATGAACATAATGGAGCAAGCTAATTCCTACTGTGAGTCCTTCAGCTTCAAGGAGGAATCCTTGCAGAAGGACGCCTGAAATAGGAGATAACCAAACTCCACTTTTTTTTCCCCAATACTGGGTACACGTAAGCAGAACAGAGGTGTTTGCTGCAGGTTTGTTTATCGACATTTCAGGGAGTCCAGGGGGAGAAGAGGAAACAGGAGTTTCCTGTTTGCAACCCTAATCTCTTGGGCCATTGCAATCATTTTCCAATACCTTATTTCTCTAGTTCGGCATCGTTATCACTGGTTCCACACCATGAATTGTCCTATAGAGAAGGACACCAACACAACACGGCCCTTCTCTTGCCTCCCAGCAACAGCCCAAGAATGTGGTCACCAAGAACTGTCATGAATCTAAGTTGTGTCAGACACTGGCGATAATGTGGGGGTAAGCCACTTCCTGCCCTGTCCCCATCTCCCTAACCATTTCGCTCCACCCCTGCAGAGCCCAAGCACTTCGACTTTATGCAGGTGGTACGAATTCCACTTTCACTGACCAGACGCGCAACTGGCAGCACAACTCTATCTGAACATGCGCTGAACAGAGACAGAGAAAATGGCTCTGAACAGGAATAAAAAGCCAAAAAAAAAAAGACGCGTTTGTATCACAGCTCTTCTGAACTAAGAGTCCATAGACTATCAGCTTAACTAGGGTCCTTACTCCTCAGAGACAGATCACTGGATTCATCTCTCATTTTAGCTTCAGCTGTTTTCACTCTGCATGCGTAGTCAGTGCTGGCTGCATCTTGAAAAAGAGAGAGGGGACCACATGGACCCTGCTCTCCAAGCTCAAATTCTGAACTTACTTTTGCTCCTCAAGAATCGCAGAAAGTTTTCCTGTCAGGAGCGACATAAAAATACAAGTTCAACTGATTACTATCGCTATGATCCACTGTTCTCTCTCTGTCAGTCAGACAACGTTCCTGGTGTTTCAAAAAGGAAATAAGACATTCTGCACTCTCTGAGACTTAATTTAGAGCCCATGTGAAGGTGCGTCTACCTAAACACAACTGGATTATATAATGATGCAGTAGCAGAATATTTCAGCATACAACCAACCACTGATTTATCTGTTTAGTGCCTGACAATGCACCCTTCTCAATGTCTTCCTGCACACAAACCAATAATACAATATAAAAGTGTAAATAATCGTCCACAGAAATGAAAGGAAAATCCCACAAATAAGCCCATCCACCTAGGATGTAAGCGTTTGTGCATAAAGATGGCCTTTGTGCCATGTCCTGAAGATGAACAGAAGAATCAGGATCCATTGGGCCAAATGGAAGAGGTGAAATCCTTTCCCTGAAAATGCCTCGCTAGCTAAAATCTAGTGCATGTCCATCCAATTGCTTATGCTTATCTATGCTACTGTGGCCAAGAAATGAGAGAAAGATGCTTCTTAGATACTCAGCACCCAAGCCACCTCAGGTTTTAAATAATACAGGGTATTATTAACAGATCTATTCTTCCATCAGCTCACCGCCCAGTGCACCACTCGGGTTAGCTCATATGTTACTATAACAGGCCTCTGCCTCGGTCAGCTCTATCGTTCAAAATATTTCTTCACACAGACTACTTCTAGAGAGAATTTTAAAACAAAATCATCTAAATGATGTCTCCCATTTTCACCAAGGGGGACTGGGCTACGCAGCGAAGACCAAGTGGGACCAAGGAGCGACTGTGATCTGGAAAAGAGCGTGGCATAAGCGGCATGCAGATCGAGCACAGCGAAGCAAAGGAAGTAGCCAATGCACTGTTCTATATACAAACATAGGGCAGGGGCGGTTCCTGCTTTCAGTGACCAGTGGATTCAGACACAAATGTCTGCAGACCAATTGAAGCCCACTTTAGAAAAAGTGTCCCAAAAATGATGGTGCAATGCAGAACTGTATCTAGCTGCAATTTTCTAATCCCTTTCACAGGCCTTGCCCTTGGAAGTTGTTTCAATAGCTCATGCTGGGGATGAAAAACTTCGGACAGCAGCCCTATCTCTTGGCATAGGAAAGGGAAGACTCTGGGAGAGAGAGACTGTGACTTTATTCCTTCCCTCTGCCCTAGCAGCTCGACAGCTTTCGAGAGAGACAGTTCAATTCACCTTAGGCATAAAACAGGCAAAATTCCACTGCAGCCAATGGCCATACAGCCAGTAAAGCTGATAATGGACTTATCCCGTGTCCTGTAATAATTGTTGGTGGCCTAAAACTTTACGCAATTTATGAGCTCAATGGTAAGAAGTATGTGAATATACCCAAGATGTTACAATAACCGATAATAAGAAGTCTTGGCAGGAAAAGGTATGAGAAGACGACAGACTAAAATAGACTAAACATAGAGGCCTTCTGAGGTAATTAAAGGACTGTGAAATCATGGTTAGTAAAAACAGAAGATGTGCAACTGGAAATTTGTGAACCACATTTGGTGCGTCAGATATTAGGATTAAGTGGGGGACAAAATAATGAAGGGATGAACTATGTTACCCACTTCTTTCCCTCTCCCCTTTGGGGTCCCTGACAAAGGACTTTGGGGAAAAAAAATCTCATCCCAACACATCTTCACTCCGCAGCTCTCATCTTGCCCCAATTCACCTCATCTTCCCTAGCCTCAGGACAGAGGGAGCAGACCAGACCAGAACATTTTCTTTCCAAGAGGAAGGTCATCAGGCTTGCTCGTTGTTCAGGAAACTTTGTTTTTCACATGAAAGTTCTGAAAGCCCTTAGATCATGACGGCATCCAGCCCCTGCCCATCAGTGGGGATAACTGATCCCGAGTACGGCAGAAGCTCAGATCCCATTCTGTCTCCCTTCCCTTTCCTGTTACTCTTGGCCCCAGCTATTTCTTTCTTCCTAGCCTATCCTTCACTCTCTTGGTTTCTCATCAGATCCTGAAATCAACTGCACTGCTTCAGCACAGCGAGATGAGATGGTCACAACTTTGACCTGTCTTAGCAGAAAGGACCCAACAGATGACATCCCCAACAGGAAGGTGAGTCTCAGTCCAAGTAACAGGAGTTGTGGCTGACCCGCCAGCCTAACACCTCTGAGTGACTATCCAGCCGTCCAGTGTTCTCAGAACTTCCATCACTACTATATTTTCCCCACCCAGCGTCTGTCTGCTAGAAACAGGAGAAGTAAAGACCCTTCACACATCAGAGCAGAGAAAAATTAACCCTTTCTTTTTAATCAAAGAGAGTGTTAATGCAAATAAGAGACTGACATTTTGCCTCCAAAAGGAGATAAACTTTAGTTTGTTTTGTATAATTATTCAATTCCAGTTTAACTATAGTTTTTATTTGGGGGCAGGATCAATGAACTTTCAACTTTTGGGCATTTGCCCCCCCCCCCCCCAAATACCCAAATCCCATTGTTTTAATGGTGGACAGTGAAAGAGTTGAACACTAACCCTTTTGGACATTGAGATCAATACAACAGGTACCAGAGGAGCTGGTAGGTGGGAGTCAGAGGGCAGAAGTTTCTATGGCAGTTGGGACAGAGATTAGGACAGGTCAGAGACAGCTGAGGAGGGAATGGGGTAAGGACCTTCCATGTCAAGTTCACACACTTGGCGTTCTGTACTCTCCTCTCCCAAACCTAAGTCAGTTTACTAGAGCCCACGGGCACTTGGCTCAGGACAATCGGAGTCTCAGGCAGGTGGCCGTAAGGTCTAAAGAAGGTTTCACTGCCAGCTGGTGGAAACCTTTCCAGCCACACACTCATCAGCTGTATGGAGATAAACACAGTCAGTGTCCTGCAAAAGCCTGAGCCCATGGCTAACAAGGATTCCTGGGGAAATTTTAAAATTTATTTATCGCAAGAGCTTTTGTGGGAGAAAATCCCACTTCCTCAGACACTTGAAGATGGAGAAGTACAGATGAATGGGAGGAAAATAAATGCAGGGACGTGTAAGACATAGGATAAGGTCACGCTGTTATAGCAAATCAATGCAGTCGTTTAGATTGAGACAGTGGAGAACAGCACATAGGAGGGAAGTGAGGGAAAAAGGAAAGCAAAATTTCCTGTTGTAATGGGGGGAAAAAACCATAGTTGATGGTGTCAAATCTCCATATGAAATCCAGTTCTGCAGTTTCTCTTGGAGCTTTGCCTTGTTCTCCATTTGCCTGAGTACAGCTATTAACAGAGGAGCCCGTGACTGTTTTCCCACCAGGTGTGGCGGCAACTCTGCATTTGTTCCTGTAAATAGTCTGCACCAAATCAGTAACAATTTCAGGAAAAAACCCAGTACTGAGGGTTAAAATTCACACAGCCAATATGCTCCGAGCAGCCCACTCATTAGTGCTGCATTTCTGTTCCAGCAAAGCTGTACATTAACAAATTAAAGGAAAGGCCCCAAGCTTTGGCCCACACTTTGGAGTAAAGATGTACTATTGCCACACTTCTAGCCCCTAGCAGCATAATCAAGGTTATCGGAGCACTTTGCTCACGTTGGTATCAACCCTTGTGTGTTATTGACAAGCACCATAGAGATGCTCTACCTTTATTAAAACCATGGTTCTGTATTTATATCCCTAGGCTAGTGCACTATGTGAAGAAAACATCTCAGTCTCTCCCCCCACAACTCCTGGCCCGTCATTGATTCATCTCCATGCTGCACTTCCTTCAGCATTAGGAAGCACAGCATGTCTGGAAAGCACCGGCTCTCGGTGAATTTCCTTCGACTCATTTTGGATCTGGAAAACCTGAACTGACAATGCAGGACCTGCGACTACAGAACAAACCTGCTGATGCTGCGAGACGACAGTTTGTTGAAATCAGCAGATAAACTTCGGCAAACACCTACTTCCCAAAGTTCTAGAGGGAGATTTTCATTGAACTCTGTACATAATTTTTTCAGCTCTTCAGATTTCCTGTCAGTCCAACAATTGGCACCATTTTGATGATTACATCAAAAACATCTTCAGAGAACAATAAAAAGGGCTTAGCTATTTTCTCCCCTTTGCAAAGATTATGTAATCCACATGCTGTCATCGCCACAGTGCTAAAGCCAGCAGCATGTCTTCCTTTGACAGATTCCTGCTGAAGGTTTTATGGTCAAAATGTGGCAATTACGTTTACTTTCTACTTTTTAGTCTTTATTTTAACTGGAGTTGTGAGAAATAATCCACAGCAGGGGCAAAACGGGCCCCAAAGCCATCAATTTGTCTACACGGCCAGCTGTGGCCCACAAATACGTCAGCAGGGCTCACACTAACACGCTGAAATCAACGTGTAGATGATCCCCTGGACACTGCTGCACGGGGTGAAGCGCAGGCTCCAAAGCCCACTCCACCCCAAGGCTTTAGGCTGGCGCTCCAGGCCAAGCCACACTGTCCAGACAGCTGTTTCTGCCATGCTCACGTGAGCCCCACCAGCATGAGTCTGTGGGCTGGAGCTGGGATGGGGGGCTAACTCCCAGACGTGGCACAGATGTACCCCTTTGAAGAGCCTTCCTTTAAATTAACATCATAATTTTTAAAAACCCACCTTAGCACTGCTGATGAAAATCAGCCAAACAAACAAGGAGTCCTGCGGCACTTTTAAAGACTAACACATTTATTTATCGCATGAGCTTTCGTGGGAGAAACGAGGAGGGATTTTCCTCCCACGAAAGCTCATGTGATAAATTAGTTAGTCTTTAAAAGTGCCCCAGGACTCCTTGTTTGTTTGGCTGACCTAGACTAACACGGCTCCCCTCTGAAACTTGTCTAGATGAAAATCAGGTAACTGCAAAGGACTGGACAGCTACACGAGTGAAGTTGCATGGAATCCCTCCTAGGAAGTAGTCAGAATAAATTCAAGGTAATTGGTTAAAAGCTGGATTGATTAATTCTACCTCGAACAAATAACTCTCTAAAAGTGGCATTGTTGGGATGGGGGAAAGACCAATATAGTTTTGTCCCACTGAGATCCACAAGTTTGTTCAGTTTATAGTAAAGAGATTTTCTTTTCCTGAACTGCCAGTCTCACAAACTGCCTGGGATCTGGAGCCGGTGTCCCTCGGCCTTTATCATCACAAATAACAACATTGTACTTGGAATCCTGTTAACAGTTCTATTCGTGACACATCAGCCAGAAGAAAATGCAGATCATGCTCCCCCACAGCGGTGTGGATACTGCCAGGCTAGCAGGAAAATAATATTAAGGGCATAAATCCAAAGACCACTGAACCCAGTGAGATATTTCTATAGACTTCAATAGGCTTTAGATGAGATCTCAGCGTTTATTTTGTCTCTAACGTGACCTCCATCCGTTCTGTTTAGTGAGAAGGTGCCAATGTTGTACAGTAGTTTTTCTGACCATAATCACACTTTTAAAAACATGAATATGAGTAAAACTGGAGCTCTGAAAAACAGGAATTATGATACTACAAAGGCTACTACAGCTACACAGGGACACAAATCAGGCATTTGGGATTATTACAGAGATCTGTGGCCTGGAGGAATTACAGCCCAGCATATGAAACCACAGACATAAACTTGACTATAACTGTAAAAACATATTAGAAAATGGTCAAAAAAGCCAACGGACTGAAAATGCACCACAGTATAAGACTGACCCCTCTGATTTATAAAAGGGAAATGATGTCAGAGAATATTGTTCACATTTTAATACACAAATTATCTGCATTTCAGGTGAGCATTAGTACTGTACAACATGGCAAACCGATGTACGTTCTGTCATTGGAAAGTAAACAGGCATTGGGAATAACCACGGCAATGGATTAAACGTTGGCTTGGGGTCAGGAAACATGCAGGATGGGGAAAACCTGATGCACAGAGAGGAAAAGACCAACGTCAGTGAACGGTCTGAGACCGTAAGGAAC
>ML685765.1:33285220-33305970 GCA_007922175.1 Pelusios castaneus | reverse complement strand
CAGGCTGCTTCACTGCCCTGCGGGCGACGGGGAAGACAGGCTCACACGTTGGTATGAAGAGACAGCATCTGTCCCACGGCTGCAAACTAAAGAGTGACAACTGTTGTAGAACTAATGATGAGAAAGGAAGCGTGAGAGCCCCATTACCTAGACCCATGTGCAGAAATCACCTTTCCAAAATTACTAGTGCAGCCCACCCTGGAAGCTCTCCCTAGGACCACACTAACTTAACAGTTCATTGTTTAAAAACCCTTTAAAAATATTCACCCAATACAATTTCACCCCACACCCCTGGTCTTTTTACTCTGTACTAGATGTGACCCATGCTTTTTACTTCAAGACCAGTGAATTATACCACCGAACCACCTTTGCATCTATAACAAAAGCTCTGAACACATGGACCAGAATCAATGTAACAGTTACAGAAGGACCATCGTATTCATAGTAGTCTCTCTTTGGTACTGCAAAAACAAGAGAGTCCTGTGGCACTTTTAAAGACGAACAGATTTATTTATCGCATGAGCTTTCCACTTCAAAGCATCTGACGAAGTGGGATTTTCTCCCACGAAAGCTCATGCGATAAATAAATCTGTTCGTCTTTAAAAGTGCCCCAAGACTCTGTTGTTTTTCTACAATAGACTAACACGGCTACCCCTTTGGAATTTGGTACTGCAGTTACTGAAAATAAGGATCAACAGAAAAACAAGAAGAGACAAACAAATATATTGACGCCAGTGAGCTATGACACTTCATCTAGACAGATTGCTGGTGGTCCCCTTGTACACCGAGTTTATGTAATGGCAGCTTACGCTCCTTGGAGGATAATGCTATGAAATGGTAACATACTTCCTCTGAAAAACAAGAAAGGAAGAAAGTTAGTATGGTTACTTCAGAGACACTTTTGCTACCAACACGCCAATAGTGGCAACACACAGTACAGTAGACAGTACCACATTTTTGCCTTGAGAAGGTCTTGAACAATCTTCTGATTTCCAGACAAGTTGCTGTAGTCAGCAGGAACAATGTAGGTCCTGTTCTGGAACACCATAAAGCTGACTCTGTGAATGGGTGCCCGTGTACCCTACAAGCTGAAAGCACATGAGCACATCCGTTGTCCATAGGACTCTGCATTCATCCCTGCCCATCGATTTTGCTAGGGCGGGCAGAGAGGTTACGTCTCAGGGGCGTATTCAGGGCATTAACCTCTGCATCCCTTGTGAGCGTGTCCTCAATTCTAGGACATTGCTCTTCCACCGCTCTTCCTGGGCCTCAGCGTCCCTTCTTTTTTCTCATCCAGGTACAGATACACACACACCAGCTCTTTCCTGATGGGAGACCACGTAACACTTACATCCTCTGGCCTTCTCTCTCACTCCCTGCTCCATACATACCCTACCTTGGAGCACCTCCTCGCTCCAGGGACACACCACAGTCCTTAACCTGGCCCCAGTACCTCCATCTCCTGGTCACAGCCTATTCAAAACCACAAGCCCTTACTCCAGCTCCTTCTGGGGGAGCGGGAACTCTGCGCAGCTCTTCTCTCCTGGGTCTCCCCTTCTCTCTCCTGGGTTTGCTGCTCTATTTCAGTGGCATTCTCTCCATTGCTACTGGAGTCAGTAGGATCTGCAGAGAGGCCTCCGAGGCCTGGTGCAGCCTGCCGGTGGAGCAAAGGGAGATACGCAAGCTACATACTAAAACTTGCATATCATCTCTAGACTTACCAACACTCCCTTACCGCAACATGCACTGCTCTGTGTCGACAGGAAATGCCCTCCAGTTGACATGGTGTTCATCTTTGCAGGGCTGGGAGGCATTTACTGAACTGGGCAGAGAGCACTTCCACGATCGATTCTGTGGGTCTTCACTGCACACTCAATCGATCCCACTGCATCCATCGGTGGAGTCTTACCCAGTGCCCGCAGTGTAGACATCCCCTGAAGCTTGGAGTCAGGACAGAGGACCAGCCCCTGCCGTGCGATGTAACACCTGCACAGTCTGTGCTCTGTCACACTGAGATCGGGGCATGTGCCTGGCCAATGAGGATCGGATCCTTCTCTGGCCATTAAGGTTAATCGTAACAGACCATTAAGAACTGAAGCACACAGCCACAGATTTAAACCGATCGTGCCAAACCTTCCAAATGCCACCATTGCAGCCAGACCTAGCACTGGTAACATTATACAAACTGTAATAAAACTAACTCAGCTTTATACAATACACACACAACGGGTGCCCAGAAATGCAGCATAGTCTCCATTTCTACAGCTGCTTTACTAGCAGCTCCACAGCAGCAATAACCTTCCCACCTGTGCCTGTGAGGGGCTGAAAGCATCCCTGCCTGTGCTGGTAATGGGAGGCATGAGGCAGACCAGAGCCCCAGTACTTGGTTTCTAATGGGAAAAGATGCCTCCTTTACATAGACTTGGTAGCAATAAAAACATAGAAACTGAATACAAACCCTCGTAAACACCTCTGTCCTCAGACACACAAGTACAAATCACGCGCACTGCCTGAGTGTAGAACTGACCTTCTGGCTATAATTTAACGGACCGAAGGGAATCCAAGGCAATGTGTGTTTTATTGGCATTAGTCTGACGCTCAAACAGAAAGTGAAAAAAGAGTAGATGTCATTTTAAGAGGGCATGCAGAAAAGAAGGCAGAAATATTGATCACTGTTTGCATTCCCTAAAGAAATCTAACACTCACGACAGAGTAAAAAGCCATTTCAGTCAGCCAGACCAAAATCATACACAAAGTAAACCAATATTAACCTACAAGTAGCCACATTTCAAAACCAAATCCCCAGCCAGCTACAGAAAAGTCAATATTTAACTGTACAGGTAACAGCACGTGCCGCAGTGCCTGTAGCCAGCCAGTTAAAACTGCTGTCGGATCATGATACAAAATATGCATTAAATTAGCTTAGCTCTTAGAAACACCTGTGTAAAATTCCACACGGACTACTCACTAGTGTGACAAAGATTTTCAAACAGTAAGAGTGTATCCTGCATAACACTGAAGGTGATGTCAAGCTGAGTTTCACACTGGATGCAGAAAGTAGGTAATTGGCAACAATTCACAAAAATCTTTTTTTTAAAAAAAAAATGTTGTTGCTAACTTTCTATTAAAGTAAGAAAACTGTTGGTGATACTTATTTGTAGAAAATAACTTGCAAGTGACCAGTATAAAGAGAGAATGCAGTTTAGCGCTTAGTCTTGGGACTTGGAGACTTATGTGCCTCAGTTCCCAACCTGTAAAATGGAAATAATAATACAGCATAGGGGTGATGAGAGAAGAAATATGCCAAAGATGGTCATGGGAGCTACATAAGTACTTTACATAGACAGACCATTAGGAAATATCACAGCACTGTGGCAATACAGGCTTACTGTTGCAACCTTTTTATTCCAATAGTAATAGCCATTTTTTCCATTCTTAATTCACTTGCAACTTTAATTCAGGCAGCACTCTGCATATTGTCTCATTTTTCTTAACTATTTTACTGTAGACACCGCATTTCTACAGATGGTCTTTCATGTAGAAACCACATGATGACATTCACCCCAGGCACAGCAACTCCAAGGCCCAAGGCCTTCCAAACGGAACTAAGGAGGGCTTAAAATCGTGACCATATCTTAGGCATGTTCTCAATCCAGGAGATGAACTTCATCCACTGTGATGAATACATTTCTGGTTCCAGCCACAAGAACGACACTCCATGGTCAGTCTTTCTCGCTCTCTCTCTTTTCAGCGGATAAGAACACTTTTTCAATGTCACCTCAGTGCCAGAATTTGGGGGATACAGTCATGAAATAACTTGTCATTTTCTATTATTAGACTAAAGTTCCTTATTTAAAGAGTGCTTTTAAAAAAAATAACTAACTAACTAGCCACGTCAGGATAATAAAGTTTCAATTAACATCTAAACCAGCTGAAAAGCAAAGATTGTCTTGTTCATGATTTAATTTTCCTGGCATTGCTGCAAGGGATGCATTTGTGTGACCAGTTATTTATTGTAAGTGATGGCCGATCAAACCCACACCTCAACCTTGAAGGATAAAAAGGACCCAGTTCATCAAAGCATATACTTATCTTTAAGCCCGTGAATAAGGGTTTTGCTAAATCAGGACCCCTCGCCGAAACTGAACATCCCATGATACCAATGTCCCTTCCTGATTTTGAAGAAACTTCTAAATGCCGTCTAACTGGCATTTGTGCCTCTGAAGATCTTCCACGCCAGTTTTCCCTGCAGTGCAGTAACCACGCAATGGGCAATATTGTTTCTCATCTGAAGTGGTTTTCTTGTGACCACTTTTGTTCTTGATGTGAATTAAGATGAAGTTTTCTTTTCCAGGATATTCCCTACCTCTGAGAACCAGCCAGGCATACTAACCATAACCAAATTCCAAAGGGGGAGCCGTGTTAGTCTATTGTAGAAAGACAACAGAGTCCTGTGGTACTTTTAAAGACTAACAGATTTATTTATCGCATGAGCTTTCGTGGAAAATCCCACGAAAGCTCATGCGATAAATAAATCTGTTAGTCTTTAAAAGTGCCACAGGACTCTGTTGTCTAACCATAACCAGTAAGGGATTCTTTCATTTTATTCTTTTTGATAAAAAAAAGAACTTCTTTTATTCTTAAACAGGCAACATCCAATTCTGCTCTGATTTATACCTTGTGCACTTAATTTCAAAAACAGAATTTCAAAGGTTTTTGTTTTTCTTTACAGCTTTGCATACATCTGCTCCTTTTAATTAGGACTGGTTGGGTATGAAGAAGGGAAATGTGGGGTTTTATCTTTTAAATGTTCATCTTGCACCCTCTCAGGTAACTACTGCACTAGGTGTTTTTAATCTGTTGCGTTAGGCACCCAGAAGACCTTGGACATCAGACATCTTATAAACAAATATTTGTTATTCTGTACGGGAATGAACCTTTACCTGAATACTGGCATCCATGAAGAAAACAGAAGGGAAAAGAACAGATGGGAGATTTTGAGCATCAGTAATGGCCAATGTTACATGATGATGGCTATTTTAATTATTCTGCATTCCCCAAAGGTCACTTCGCCCACGCCCATTTCCTCTCCTGTGCACACCTTTCATTCTCTCCCCGCTACCTGGACTCCTCTCCCTTCCCCCACACCGTCCCCAGTGCCTGAGTCCAACCCCTGCTTCCTCCAACCACCCCATTCCTGCCCCAGGAGACTGCCCCTACCAGTACTAACATTCAGTTCTTGACAATATCAAAAGCCACCCTTTGGTATTTATAAAACGCCACTTTGGAGGATTTCCACATCCCTACATGATTACCGAGCACTTCGGATGAAGCTACATCTGAAATAAAGCTGGGAGGTGAAGGCACCTCATCATTACTTTCACTGGCTGAAAGTGAAGTTTCTGACAAAGTTTTAGCACAATGTCCCATAAAGTGAACAGCGCCACAGCTTCCACAGAGGGCATCTCCTAGGCAATGGCAGTATTCATGAGACATTGACAGCTGTATTCCCCGTTCCCATGGCAATCACAGACCCAGCCAGCTGCATTCGAATGGTGACTTTTTTCTTGAAGATCCACAGAAGAAAACAAAGCAAGACAATTAAGCACAGTACATAGGGGTCAAAATACAGTCATTCCTTTCAAACAGATTTTCAAGTTTCCAAGTTCCATTTTAAAGCCAACTTGAAAACCATTACTTGCTACTTTTTCCTTGTATCCCTGTCTTGTGGAAGTTTTTATATAAAATAAAACCAGCAGCCTCGTTAAATTACCTCCTCATCCTGTCACTTGACTAACAGGCATTATGCCAACCACCACTTCCTAAGGTTACCCCGCTAAGCTCCTCCATATTCGTCTCTGGGTCCAAGGCTATGCCACCAAAGAACACCACCATTTCCAGGTGTAAAGAACAATGACAAATAAGCAAGAGGAGAACTGATAGGATGGGGATCTTGTGATGATGAAATGCTTTAAAAACCCAGAACATCCATTGAAGAGGCAAGCCAGCCAGGGGGCTTTTGCTCAGTGCAGAGGACACCAAACCTCGGTGCCAAGAAAATCAGCAGCTTTCTAGTAACTGCATGCAAGGGCTGAGAAAGTCAACCAGCAGTTCTATCCTGGGGTTCAGCGTTTGTATGAATCCAAGAAGGCATATGCAAATTTTGACTAATCAGAAATTGTGACCAACCAGAGTTCAATGAGCTGTAACAGAAATAAAGTCCTGGGAAAAAAAAATTATGCACAACCAATAGAAAAATTATTATTAAGGAATTAAAGCCAATTATACTCCCAGAGTATAAAATAACAACTCTTCCTGCCTTGAGTGTGCAATGTTTAATTGAGATGCTTAATGCTATTAGGTGGTAAAGCACTTTTCCGAAGAAATCCTCTTCTAGTCCCTCTTTCTCAATGATATAAGAATTGTCTTTGGATTGTACTGCTGCCATGATAAGAACTGCAGCAAGTTTCTGAAAGAAAAACCCTTCTCACTGGTCCTGAGTTCCATGTTGGCCTTGGTTATGACATCATGCCTCAGTGGTGACCACACAATTTGCAGGTTCCCCAAGGGAAGCAGGGAAGGGAAGTACCTGATCATTATGAAGGATCTGATCATGGCTCAATAGTTAAGGTGGAAGTGAACTTTGCACTTCAAGCAGAGATGAAATCTCTCTGGTATGTGTCAAGAATAAGTTGTATCTCTCTCAAATTTACAGCATGTTCTCCAAGTACAGCAAGTATTTCTGAGAAGTTACAAGTCAATTTATTAACTACCGGAGCTGCTCTTGCAGATGAACTGCCAGGCCATTCGACTGAAGACTCCAGTTCTAGACAGAACATCAACATTTACTACTGAACATGTCTTCCCGTCAATGGGGAAATGTGCAACTTCCTCTGCTGACATACACAAAATGTTACAGCCATGTCTCTCTCAGCTGATGTTGTTTATCTTCCTTTGTAGTCCCACATTTCAAAAGTAACAAAAATTTTCCCTAATGGAAGAGGATGAATAATATCTATATTACGTACAATTGCCAGGGTCTCATCCTTGTACCTGCCAAGCTCTGGAAGGCAATCTCTAGTCATGCAGTTGCCATCAACAGAGAATCTGAGCCCCTCACAGTCTTTAACATAGCTATCCTCACAAAACCCCTCCGAGGTAGGGAAGTGCCATCATGCCCATTTTACAAATGGGAAACTGAGGCACTGAGCTGCTCAAGGTCACACAGGAAGTCTGTGGCAAAGAAGAGAATGGAACCTAGATTTCTTGAGCGCCCTGCCCACCAGACCATCCTACAGTGTTTGTTTCTGCTAGCCAAAAAGAAGCAGGCAGGGTTCTAAATGAATGATCTACAACCAGCTGTCTGATATAAATATTAGTCGTGGAAGAGCATTTTATCCCTTCTGGAAAAGCCGTACAAAATTGACTCCAAAAATATACACTTTCTATAGAGTTTCAAGCCAATCAATGGCATTTAAGAACTATTCTAGATATAATTCCCTATTAAAATTCACTTATATCTCCACTGTGGAATGGTTTAGGAAGTCTATGGAAAATACAGGATAGCGTTCTCCATTCATCTTTATAGGGGTTTCACTGAGTAAGTTCTCTAAAATGCTATTTGGTTTTTACAAAACCATGTTAGTTTCATCCTTATTTAATTCTTGGAGCTTTTTCCATAAGGGTCATAGAGCAAATACCAGTCGCCTCGATGCTGAATGGAAAACATCTAGGATTGCTGGGAAGGGGAATGGATCACCATCATTCAAATCACACCACTCAGGAACCAATTTTTGATAAGGTAGACCTCACTTCTAATTTTGCTCTAGCTCCTTATTTTTAGCTATAATAAAATCCCACTGCATCATTGTGCTGTTAAGCTGCAGGATATATAGCCAATAAAAACCAAAACAGCGTTAAAGCAATATGAAGGGTTCAACTTAAACTCAAGTGAGTAAAGAAATCCAGAGTGAAGGCTGTAATTCCATCCTTCGCTCTCTTACAGTGGCAGCTGCCCTGTCCTCCATGTTTTGTTCTTACGTCCCAAACGGGGGATAATGGCATTCACCCAAACGAGGTACAACAGGGTGAGTTAAAGACCTACCCAGAGACATATGAGTTGACCCAAAGAAGTGGTGAAAGGTTGCAGAGCCTTTGACCCCCAAGTCACCAGTCTGAATTCAGTCCACAATGATAACCACAAAACATTTTGAATACCTAAGGAGTAAAATGCTAAATGGAAGTGAAGGAAACATTCACAGTAACAACAGGAGTTTGGGATTAAAGGAAAACTCCCACTTAACAACAGGCATCTATCAATAACCTTGAGATAAAACCAGGGAACACAATATTTTATGCAGGAAGGTGTTCAAAAGAAAGTTACATGCAGCGTTTAGGGGGAAGTGATACAGGAGTTCCATGGGATGATGTGGAACTGAACATACATAGTACATCAACACAGACCCTCTTTGGGTAAACACCTACTTCGGGCAGTAGAAGTTTATACTAAAGTATGTGCTGTGATGGTCTTCTAGACAAGAATGCTCTAGGCCGCAGCTCTGTGATATAACCCTCAAATCTGACCTCTTACTTATAGTAGCTTATGTTGTAACGGTGTCATATAACTCTCCAATGCTTTCCAAACTTCCTAGATTGGTCTAATCTACGTTTATTCCATCTGTATCACCGGGATCCTGCCTCACTCCAATCTTGCAGTGCCAATCCATTCTTCTGCCTTCGGATTTCCTTTTACCAGCCCACAGTAGCTCTAGGACCTCCTGAATTTCAGATCCCAAATACATTTACTTGGGAAGCCCCTGAGGATTGCAAGACAAAAATATTCTTCAGCAGGACATAGAGTGTAATGATATAAATTGATTCATGAAAAGCACCTGTCCAGCATGTTCGTTTGCTATTTTTCGCCACAAGTATATTGAGGTGGGCATTTTTTCAAATCTGAAAATGCCCTCTACCCTGGGTTAGCAGTATGTATAACATATGGCAAGAGTCCCCTCAAACTCCCAACAATATCCATTTGTAAAGTCTCTATGTAATGGCTTAACCGATTTTGATAAATTTTTATAAAAGCATTTCCTATAGGTAGCTAGATGGACATTGCTTGTTGGATCACTTCTCAGTGCTCACTACTCAAGCTTAAGACCAGTGTGATTTGAGACAGCCAAGCTATAAAACCTCTGCAAAATGGAATATTCCAATAGACATGACAGACGGGCACTATAATTAAAGTCTTTGGTAAATGACACTGCACAGACAAAATTTTCTATTTCAAGCTATAGCATTGATCAAATTTTGACAAGCAAGATTAACTGGAAGGATCCTTCTGGACTGAAGAGAACAATAAGACACCAAACATCTGTTAATTTTCACTGAAACATATGCATTATGCATTTGACAAGATACATGCATCTAACAAATATTGATCTAAGTTTTCTATCTATAACGATACTGAGCAAGTGTCCCTCCCTCAATATCCCAGACTATCAAAAGATATTTCTCTGTGCTCAAGCGTCCAGCGATTATATTCTTTCCTTCCAGATATTAAAGTTTAAAATATCTGCCAACCTTGAACTTCCAATAAGAAATCCAGTCAGTGCAGAAAACTGGTTCTCCCAGAAAGAAAAACCGGTTTTGACATAACGCGCTGTTTTAAAGAGAACACTAACCAGCCCATAGTGGACAAGGTGTAGGGACATAACAAGAAGCCTTCCTGTACTCCCCACTCAGAAAGAACAAGAAAATATTTTAAAATTAAACATCCATCCTCCTTCCTGTTTAGCAGACAGTTTTCGGTTCACTTGCATGCGCTACATGATCCTACCAAGCTGCAAACCAGTTAGGTGGTTCTGTTAGGTAACATGCCTTTAAGGATTTTGTCCTTACAATATGTTCATGTCTTTGGAGGTTTTTCCCAATGCCCCATTCCTCTCTCTCTCTCCCTCACATATCTGCATCATACCAGAAGCTATATAAAGGTTCCCACGGCATCTGATTGTCTGCAATTATTTTAAACACGCAATCAAACAAAAATGAGCATTCGCACAAGCTGGTCAAGTTGCCACTCCTATAGCAGCTGAACTGAAACATCCCTTTGGCAGTATCCATCTCCTCACCCCGTTCTATAAACCTACAGCCTCTCTGAATAAATGCAGCTTATTCTGTGCCCACGGCTGCCACTCTCCAGATTAGGTGAACGGGGAAGGGGAGGAAATTCCAGAGGTGAGGGCTCTTGGGTACACCTTGGGTCCCTGCCCCAAAGCAGTCTAGCCAAGAAACTTAGTTGCCATGAAGGGAGATGGGGAAGATGTGCTATTTCTAATGAATAATTCACCAAAGTACACTTCTGGGGTTCTGATCAGTGCAAAGTGAAAGTTTTAATTTACCTTACTGCAGTAAGTTCCGCAGGATGCAAGGCTCCCTGACAAGAAAAGAAAACTATTGACTCTTCACATGCTAAAGTACATGCTACAACAGACGCAGTGTGAACTTTTTAGTTCACCCCAGTGTAGATGGTACAATACTGTGTTAGCACATCCTATTCTTCCCACATTCCCTAACAAGAGCAGAGGGAATGGGACAACAGCGAACACCAAACCTTCCTGTTTGAAAAGCAGAGTCGATAAGTCTACAGAAAAGAGGAATTACCCAGTAAAGCTGTTTGAATATGTTGCAATTTGAAACGTGGGTTTACTCTGAAAAATAACTCTGTAAAACTGCACTTCTTACTCGGTCGCTCTTCTTCTGTGATGACTGCTGACTTTCCTGGCTAAAATGGGATTTTACTACCTTTCGCTAACTTGAGGCCTGCAGAAACAACCCAGCTTGGAAAGAGTGACCTGGACTCTACTGCTTCTTATGCAGCATCAGCCGAACGGCTTACTGATAAAGGTACTGATCTTCAAATAAAAGCATAGAAAATAAAACCAGATTAAATGTTACACAGCGGTTTTTAGCTCCGATATTGAATACTATTAGAGATCTACTCCTTTTATGTTCCTGGAGTTACTGCTTTCCTACAGCAGGAGACGTCACCAGCTCTAGCTAGGAGCTATAAGGTGGGCAAGGACCATAATCACATACACACACCCCCTGTTGCGGGAGCAAGATTTCGAATGTGACCCAATCTAAGAGGGGCTTCTCAGCACACCCACCAAGTCAGGTCTCAGATGTGACACAAGCCGATGAACACCTATCTTTCGCAGATCACGGATGGCACTGGGGCTTAGACAGGGGATATAGATGTCCAGACACCTAATAGGAGGCAGCAGCATGCTTGCCCAGAGGCAGAAACACAGGTCCTAAGGGAACTGACAGCTTAAGAGAATTTAGGTGCCAAATCTGGCAGCAGCCAAGCAGGGAATTTTATGTACCACTCCACACTGAAGCGTAAAACTGGGCTTTAAGTACCTAAATCTGGGGGTTAGGGTCCTAAATACCTTTGTGAATCTGGGCTCAAGAGATTACAGACAAGAGAGGGAAAATCTGCTGTAAACAAGGAATTAACAGCATTCTTTCAGTCATCAAATCATTCCTTCAGTCATGCAAGACAAATTCATTTTCGTGTATGTGCGTAGGTAAACCTGTAATTTCACCAGATTAGAACTATTTCACATGTCCTTGTTTGCAATCCCAGGAGCATGAATAAAGCCATACTCTCGGTAGCCATTTATCTAGAATCATCAATATCAAATTGTTTTCACACTCCTGTGGTAATTTACTCTGGAAAAAGTTCAACAAAGAAGAGAATATGACCCAAAACCTCCTCATTGCAAAATCCACTCCAAAACTTTCTGTAACTAAATACTGATTCTTTTGACCATAATTAAATAGCTTCTAGCGCAAGGATAGCTCAGTTTTGTTACCTCTGTAACAGCTCTATCTTCTGACCCATATATTGATGAACCATAGCCTATACTTCAAAAAATTGATAACATCTTTTTTCAAAAGCAAATCCCTGCATGTTCCCTAGACTATTTTAGTAACGTATTGTCATTTATAACAAGTGACAGTTGCGCCACAATTCTTTTGCTGTTTGAAAATGCTGAGCATGCTGATTTAAGAGGTTTTTCCACTCCTATACTTTGATTTCCTGTTCTGAGAAGACAGCTACACTGAGTAACCAAAGGGGACTACTCCCATTGGAACGAGGTCACATGCAGCATCTGCTCTACATTTTGGATCAAGATTTAATTCAGCCCAGTACAACCCGAACACAGTGTTGTACTACCTGTTATCTGACAATTTTACTGCATGTGGACTGGAAAATTCCACGTGTTGAACTGTGAAAGGAACAGAATCCTCTTACCATTACATTAATGGACTGTGCTGTTGTGCAGACTGATGTTAAGGCAAGATTCTGCTCTCAGTTATACGTGTGCAATCCCATTGACTTCAGTGGTATTGTACAGTCGTAAATCAGAACCGAATTTGATCCTTACTTTTTGTGAACTATAGGATATGGCTAGGACATTAATTTCTTTTGGAGAGCTACAACTTCTGCTTTTCAGTTTATTTTGTTACCTTACCTTCCCAGCCCACACTCTCTCCCTATCTCATGTGTCACTTTATCCATTTGTTGCATCCTGCCTAGCATGTAGATTGTGGTTTGCAGAGTTGTTGTAGCTGCCTCATTTCAGGATATCTGAGAGACAACGTGGGTGAGATAACATCTTTTATTGGACCAAACACCTGTTGATGAAAAAGGCAAGTTTTCATGCTTAAACAGCACTCTTCTATAGATCTGAGAAAGATACTCAGAGTTCACCGCTAAAAACAAGGTGAAACGCATAAGGAACTAACACATGTTGCAAGAGATCAAAGAAGAGAAGGAATATCAAGTCTCACAGAAATCATCCTCAAAGCACTCATCACATAACGAGACAGCTTCTTTCAGAACACAACCAACTTCCTCCAGAAACATTAACAAGCATCCTCAGGATACCATCCTGGCCACCATGAATGATATCTTCTGACACATCAACATCCCTCATGACGACGGAATCCCTAACTGACTCAAATATCTATGAGACAATGGACAACACTCAAAGATTCACCCCAAACACATCACCAAGAGCATTCCTCTCATCCTCACCAAGAGCAATTTTACCTTCAACAACACACTCTTTCTCCAAACTATGGGCACAACCATGCATACTAGGATAGCTCCTCAATACACCAACCTCTTCACAGGCCATCTTGAGGAAGAATTTCTGGACAATTGCACCATAAAACCAATGATATACCTGAGATACATTGATGGTATTTTCATCCTCTGAACAGATGACCTAAACTCCCTGATAGATTTTCACCACAACGTCAATCACCACCACCCATCCATCAGACTCTCGTGAGAACATTCCCAACACAAGCACCAACTTTCTAGGCAATCTGATCAGCGTCAACAATGGAACCCTGCAGACAGCTACGTACAAGGAACCTACAGATCACCGCACTTAACCTTCAAAGATTCACTAACCACCCAAACATACAAAACAATCTGTTATCAACAGCCTAGCTCTCAGATACCACAGTATATGACCCAAGGAAAAAAATGTAGGGTGCACACCTTAACACCCAGGATATTCCACTTCAGAACTCAAGTGTGTTACAAAATGGCTCACTATACACCCCGAGAGAATCTGCTTCAATACCAGGGAAAAAGGCAATCTGTTGCCCAAACTCAGTTATCACTTACCACCTCACATTGGAACCATGCAGGGTATAATTACACAATCATAATCTATACTCAGGAAATCTTTCCAGTCATAGTCTTCTTTGATTTGAAGAGGGGATTTGGGAAGGAAGCTCAGGAGGTATATAGACCAACCTCCTGCTCAAAGCAGGACCAACCCCAACTAAACCATTCCAGCCTGGGCTTTGTGAAGCCAGGCCTTAAAAATCTCTGAGGATGGAGATGCCACCACCTCCCTCAGTAACCCAATCCAGTGCTTCACCATCCTCCTAGGGAAAAGTTTTTCCCAGTATTCAACTTAGACCTCCCCCATTACAACTTGAGACCATTGCTCCTTGTTCTGTCCTCTGCCACCACTGAGAACAGGCTGGCTCCCTCCTCCCCGGAACCCCCTTCAGGTAGTTGGAGGCTGCTATCAAGTGCCCCTTCACTCTTCCTTTCTACAAACTAAATAAGCGCCGCTCCCTCAGTCTCTCCTCAGAAGTCATGTGCCCCAGTCTCAATCATTTTTGTTGCCCTCCACTGGACTCTCTCCAATTTGCCCACATGCATCCTGTAGTGGGGGCCCAAAACTGGACACAATACTACAGAGGTGGCCTCACCAGTGCCAAACAGAGGGGAATAATCACTTCCCTTCCCTGCTGTCAATGCTCCTATTAATGCAGCCCAATGTCCCGTTAGCCTTCTTGGCAACAAGGGCACATTGTGGACTCATAGCCGGCTTCTTGTCCACTGTAACTTCCAGGTCCTTTTCTGCAGAATTGCTGCTTCACTAGTCAATCACCAGTCTGTAGCCATGCATGGGATTCTACCATCTTAAATGCAGGACTCTGCACGTCGCCTTGCTGAACCTCATCGGATCTCTTTGGCCCAATCCTCCAATTTGTCTAGGTCACTCTGTATCTTATTCCTATCCTCCTACATATCTTTCTTTCCCCCCAGCTTAGTGTCATCTGCAAACTTGTTGAGGCCATCATCCAGATCACAATGAAGATGTTGAACAAAACCGGCCCTAAGACCAACCCCAGGGGCACTCTGCTCTATGCTGGGTGCCAAGTAGACATCAAGCCGTTGAACACTATCCGTTGAGCTGTAATAAAAATACTCATCTGGGAAAACAGGATACTGAACAAGAGGAGAGTGGACAGTTTCTATATTTCTTTTACAATGCCAGCTCCTGGGAAAGTAAGTGGGCCATGAGCACTTCCACTGGAGGTGCAATAGATGCAGTAAAAATAGTCATTTCCACTAACACAAGCTTCCATTCAAATGAAAGTGAAAGATGGCACTGTTTATTTAATAGGAATTTCTGCTTTAACATATTTTCAACAGCTGCCTTCTACTTTCTTACCATTTAAGATGTATTCTTGGAAACGGAATATGACGAAAAAGGATAAAACCAAGGAAATCTTAAGTCATGGCTACCACTATGCCTCGAGACCCACATATTGTGCATCTCAGCACACAGGCACAGTTTGCTATTGGAAACGTCGTAACGTTCGATGAACCATATGCACTTAAATGTCTAGGTACTACACAAAAATTTATTTGTAAGTGAATTTCTCATCAATAGATTTTATGGAAAACCAGCTGTAAAAGAAACCTTGTCAGTACTATTTCACCATGGCTAAAATTATATTTATATATCAGAAGACTGCTAACTTTAAAACTGTCCTCAAATTTTATGTGCACAGCCGCCATTACACCTCAAATCCATATCTTGTGTCTTCATGTTTCTATTCCCATGCTTTCATGTTCTGCATTTCTACAACAAAGTATGAACGGTCTTCTCAGGAAAGTACTTGGTGCCCTTATAGCATAAATCATTCATTATTTCAGGTCCTTTATACTACCAGTGATACTGACATCACAGTGAAAATACTAAACTTTCGCCAGACGAGTAATGCAGTAAAAGCCACAGGGCAAAATACACTGTTGTTATTTTTCAATGCACGTTATTCAAAGTTGTATTAGATTGCCTTCCTGATAAATTGTTTCATCGGAGGATCAGACAGGACAAATTAATTTCACAGCTGCACTAGAATCAGAACTGATAAGATGAAAAAAAGATGTAAGAGTTAAGATTCCCCCGGTGATATCACCCTAAATGGGATTTTCAGGAAGCGTTGGGGTCGAGTAGTGAGCATTTTGAATGTTTATTAAACTTGTCCCAGGGAACAGAGTCTGACTGTATTTTGACCATTTCTGACCTGCCATTAGTTCTAGAAACAGGGACGATCCTGACCTTTCATAGGGACCCTAGGACCACATAACACTATCAAACCAAAAGCTTTCACAAGCCATGAGAATACAGCTTTCTGTTCCTCTACACGTTTCCTCGCTGAAATAACCCCACACGCCTTATAAGTTATGAAAATCAGTGGCCATGTGTATTCAGACACTGAGATCAGTGCAACACCGTGGTGGTTAAAACAATAACCCTCTGATGCTGGACTTCTAAGGGATAAGAAGAAAACAAAAAGTGCTTACATAGGGCCTAATCCAAAGACCGTTGAAATCCACGTACAAAGACTCATTATCTGCAATAGGCTTTGGATCAGGCCCACAGTTATCTGGGATGGGAAGGACCTTTATTGGGGCAATTAGGCCATTCAAACTGGATGTTTCAGAGCAGCAATTAAGACAAAAACAGGGAAAGGATTCCTCACAGCATATATGATGACAGGCTCATTTCACGTAGGAATATTAACAAACGAGACTTCTGTAATCAAGTTCATAAACAGTTAATTGAGAAAAGGAATATTAAAAATAATTAATTTTTTTCCAAGGGCAACAAGAGGTTAAATTTTATAAAGAAGTTTAACCAGTTCTCTCAGAGATCTATTTCTGTTAAAACCAGACCTACTTCTGAACTGTTCCTCTTTTTCAAGCAATATAACAGCCAGTCAACATGCGAGATGTTCAAAATTCACAAAAGTATATGCACCATTGATGTAAACTGCTACTCAATCTCTCTTTATAGTAAACTCGGGAATTAAGAGAGACAGATTTACAAAATTACAAACTTCTACAGAACAACATCCTGTGTGTCATATTTAAAGGTCCCACATATTAATACTATAACCTCTGATTTGTATATTTTCTCTGTATTTCACAAAAAATAGAAGCACACAAACCAAATGTTAAAAGACATAGATACAGGTTGAATGGAAAAATATCACGGATCTGTGAGAGACACAGGAAATATCTGCATTTCTAAGAGAATGACCTTCAAAGCTCATTCGCTGTTCTCCAGCCTGTAAGTTGACAGTGATTTTCACATTTGTGAGATATTATAAATTTCCACTATAAATGCTTTAATTTCTCATGGAATTTAAATATTTTTGCTTAAAAGTCAGCATGAAAGCAACAGAAAACAATATTTAGCTGCAGTACCCTTGATTGTTAAGATATTAGAAGCTGGCTCTTTTCTTTTTACCTTAAACCATGCATACAACAGTATTTACTGCTTACTGCTCCAAAAATCATATAAGTGGTGAAATACAGCATCAAGTGGCATTTTATGTCACAGTAATACACAGTATAAAGATACCATATTTTAATTCTATTCCCAAGCAAATCAAAGAAAGACGATCTCTCTTTTTCCCCAATCTAGTTTACCAGTGCTTTCCTACCTACATTTTTAGCCAATTAGCTTATATTAAAAGCAATTTCCCAAAAGAATAATTGATTTTTGCAAAAGCACAAGTATTTTGACTGCCATTACAACCACTTTACATTTGAAGTGGCGGAGAGGAAAACAGGGGAAGAAAATCAGTAACGTTAATAGTCCTAAAAATTTTGTTTGCACAGAACAGCTTTTTTAAAAACACATTTTCCTTTGCTTGAGCAAAAGTGAGGCCTCAGTCTGCAATATTTATTTGCAACCAGTTCTTTAGTATGAAGTATGCTTCTGCATCTTAACGATTTTCTGCTTGCCCAAGACCTACAGTAGAGTCAGAATCAGCAACACTCAAATAAATCAATTGAGAAGTTGGAGTTATTTACATGTTGCATCACCATTATCCAAAAAACTGGCCTGACTTTTCTACGGCTTACCAATTGGAACAGTGCCAATTGACACTGGCAGGAAACAGTAACAATGCATTAGGTACCAATCTGCCCTGGAGGTCAAGGATTCTGTGATTTTAGGAGACCACCGCGACTTCTTGAAAATTTCAGTAATTCAGCCGCGGGCAGCAGGGCTCAGGCTTCAAAACTGATGTGGCGAAAACTGCGTTACTGTGTGAACAGTTCCATGATTTATTGCTTATTGCCTGCGCCCTCTTCATGACTTTTAATAAAAATACATGTGCCATATCTTAGCCTTAATGATGCTTTGGTATACATTCAGTCTGCATGGTATCACCTGGATGTTCTCTTAAATGTATTGTTATTATTTAAAAATGTAAATTAAAAACTGTCCCTACAAAATGGAAACCTGCCAGACATATGTCAGCCACCCTCAGCCATAATGCTATAATTCCTAGCTAGTTGTTAAGAAAATAATGTTGTGATTCGGTTACTCAAGTTCAAAACATTTTGGTATTCTACAGTTTCTAGGAACCTAATGATATCATCACTAAATCCTTGCTAGCAAATCATTCATATCCAGCCTGGAGGGAAAAAACTGATTTCAACTCAAATACATTTCATTACAACACATAATATATGAACACTTATCTGGCCTAGAACACACTGAAAAGTGATCTAGACGACTTTAAAATGAAATCAGTCATTAGAGCAGGGGTGAGGCAGTGCAGCTAATAACTAAAATCAAGCAGGACTCTGAGATATCTCCTAGTCTTTCTGTTTAGCTCTGACAGCATTTACTATACTTTAATTTGGACCAAAATCATTCTTAAGAGCACTTATGAATTCTATCGCGCTCAGCGAGTCACCAGCACAATGCTACAAGTCTCAGAGCACCATTTTTACTCAGCCAGGGGTATAAATTACGCTCTTCCTCCATCATCCAACAATATTTACTTGATTTGATTACACCCTACCAACGGAAAAGCAGCAGTGCCAAAGCTGTTTTGTAATCACATTTGCAGCAGGGCAGGTTAGCGGAAGTTGAAGGCTTTGGTTTTGAACACAAAATAGAATGGCTTCAATAAAACTTGCAGCAGTTTTTCCATGTTCTAGTTCATTATAAAAAATGGAACCGGGGTAATATATTATTAGTTCTATAAAATAATATATTACTAGTTCTATAAAATAATGAACATCTATCCAATACTAAGAACACTATAGGAAGGGATGGAGAGTAAGGGGACACCAGTTTAGTCCACTGAAATTCACTAGATTCCATTTGGGGGGTGGGCGGGTTAAGCGCCTTGCTAAGAGCTAGAGACTGTCCCTATTTCATGAGGCCGGTTGGCCTGTGTGGAGCTGTTCTTTTGTGAACGCTGAGAGCCCTGACTCACATAAATGCTGATCAAAATGATGTGAGACGTTATTTTCCCCATGGAATCAAAAAGCTTCTGTGTGACTAAACTCCCTCCCCTGAGCACCATCCCAATCAAGCTGAGCAGGCTTTTCTTTCTGAGGGCTGAAAACCTGGATAGATCATTTTGCCCAGTTGAAAAAAGGAGGACGCATTTCAGAATTAAAGGTCACCAAATGAGGTAGGAATTAATTTGTTTCTCCCCCGCCCCCGACTATGTGTGATGCTTCCAGCTGTTACCATCCACAGCGGCTGTAATTCACTGAGGAGCGCAGGATTTATACCCACACATCCAGCTGGAAAGCCACAGGTTTGTCTTTGTTCCCATCTGAAGGAGAAACCACAGCATCCTATATAAACACAAACTTTACAGCGGGAAGCGGAGAAGTTGCTTTAATGCTTAGAAAACCCTGAACCCCTCTCTGCATCCCATGTGTCACCCGCAGCTTGCCTGCCCTCCTAGCAGGAGAAAAACGGGCTGGAGGAGCTGAGAGAGGGAGGAAGCCAACAGCCAGCCCTGGATCCCTCCTAGCAGGAGAAAAACGGGCTGGAGGAGCTGAGAGGGAGGAAGCCAACAGCCAGCCCTGGATCCCGCCTTGCTTTTGTTTGCAGTCCTCAGACTCCATTTGGCAGCCAGGATTGGAGGAGCTGAGATTGCAGTGCATTTGGGCGACATGGGGCTGGTTCCCTCCACCACCGATTCCCCATCACCAGGATTTTTATTCACCGAACAGATTACTTGCCACAGCATAGGAAGGAATCTCCCGCAGCATCTCAAAAGAGAGCTGAATATCGTTGCCAGCTTGTCAGGCGTGTGAACTGCAGTGTTTGCACAGAGACGGGCATGCAGTCTGTTCTTAAAAAAACCTCACACCAGCAAGCGCCTTAACCCCCCCACCCCCGCAGGCGCCTCTACCCCCCCACACCAGCAAGCGCCTCTATCCCCCCACACCAGCAAGCGCCTCTATCCCCCCCTCCTCCCAAACTAACAGTTTCCCCAGGGAGCAACACATGCATGTCTCTAGGCTGCACAGAGTTTTTCAAGATCCGACCACCTTCCCAAGCCCGCTGGCTGTGTGCAAGTTTCTGGAGAGCCCCCTCCGCAGTCTCCTCGGAAAGTCATGCGTGGGATATTTTATTCCCCTGCATCCGCAAGCCCTGCCCGACTCTGCCGATGGGTTCCGCATACAAAGAGCTAAGCCCTGCCGGTGCCCGCTCCGCATCTCCCTGCTGCCTGGCCGCGGGCGCGCCGAGGATTCGTGCGGTTCCCTTTTGTTCCCTGGCCGCGGCGTGCGGAGAGCGGAGCGACTGCGGGAGCGGCAGCGGCCCCAGCACAGCCGCCTGCCCCGCAAAGTGAATGCGGCCGGGAGCCCGTGGCGCCCGCACCGTGTGTGCCGAGCTGGCCGCAGGCCCCATGCCACGGGCTGAGCCCGAGCCGGCGGGGACACGGACGCCGCGCAGCCTCCAGAGCAGCTGGAGATTGTATAGGGACAGTCCCGACATCCAGGGACGGTCCTGACATATGGGGCACAGAGATAGGGACAGACCCGACATTGACGGATATAGGGCCAGTCCCGCAGCGGGGGGGGGGGT
>ML685765.1:33196369-33284143 GCA_007922175.1 Pelusios castaneus | reverse complement strand
GGGGGACACCCTCCCGCCTGCCCCGCTCCCTGTGCCGTGAGCCGAGGGGAGCCACGCACGTGCCTCCCGGGGTGATTTCTTCTCCTGCGGAGCCCCCGGCCTTGCCTGTCAGGCGACAGCGTGCCCTGGGGCTGATCCGGTCTGGTCCTTCGTGTGGTGCTCAGCCGACCTCCTTCCCGGGCATGGAGCACCAGGCTCAGGGCTCACCTGGGGCCACAGAGGAGTTCACATTCTCGCTCTTCTACCAGCTCCAGCCCTGGACACTGAGCCGGTGGTTTTCAAACCTTTTTTCTCGGCACCCAGTTGAAAAGATTCATGTATGCCCGTGGCCACCAGCTCCATCCCGAGCAATGCAGGCCAGTCCCGCAACCCAGTCCTTGAAGGGCTGCAATCTTCAGGAGACCAGCCCCGAAATCTGGCAGCATCGGGGCCTCGGACCAGCTGAGACCGACTCTGTAACCGTGGAGCACACGATTAACCTGCTCAGTCGTGAAATGGAGACAAGATGAGGCAAGGGCCACAATGTCGTAGCAGAGCATCGATACACACAGGGTGTTAGGAGTGACTTGCACAGTGAAGTGTTAACTATAGGAGATCATTCTCGGAAAAGAGACCAGAGCTCAGCACATTGCTGAAAACAGGGGTTAGAAGAAGTAGGTCGGAAGCTTAGCCTGTGGAGTGAGAGGGGCTAGCTTGGATAAGACATTATTCAAATGCTAATTGGAAAAAATAATGGCAGATCATGGGTGTGTATGGGACATCTATTGAACAATTTGAACCTCAAAGCGCTGCAGAAGATGTAATTTCCCTTTCACCCAAGATGTGACTATAGGATTACTGAGAACTAGAGATCCTAATTAAAAAATGCAAGTAATCTTCCTGCTGTTGAAATATACCCACAATGCTATTATTAGCAATTGAGACCTATTATATATCTTCTGTTACTGCTCAGAGATGTTACAAAAGAAATAACAAAAACACTCTTACATTAACAAAAGTTGGTCCAATGAATCATATTTCCTCACCCACCTTGTCTCTTTCATATCCGGGGACCAACATGGCCACAACAAAGCAGCAATATTGCATCATGGACAAAGAATCACAGAAGAACACTTCCCAGCCAGCTATACAAGGACGGAGGCTACATTGGTATTGGTATTTAGGGGGATGCACTGGCCAAAGCTGAGGAAGAATGAATGAGGGTAGGGAAAGTGGGAGATAAGTTCAATCAAGAGCTAGGGAGAAAAGATGGTCTTCAAAATGGGCTTGGAAAAGAGTCAGAGGGCAGTCAGGTTAGGTACCTGTGGAGACTATTCCAGTTCCTTGGACAGTGGGGGAAGAGAGAGATCAGAAAGCTTTATTGAGTGGCACGTGGGCAATGAGTGCAGAATTGAAAGAGTGCAGATGGGGAGGTGGAAGCTGGAGCTCAGGGAAAAAGCCTACCAGAAGGAGGTCATAATTACTTTCCCACAACTTTCAAAAGGCTCAGAGTGAGGGTTTTGAGATGAAGTTTGCACTATTTCCCATACCCTCCAAGCTGGCTGTTTCATCTTTAAGGAATTCTAAGTAGGTTTTGCAATGGCAGGCCTTTGCTATGTGCATGTGATAAAAGAGCCCTGACTGGTCTGGACTGGACTCTGAGATGTCATACCCAGGCAGTTTTTTCCCCAAGATATTTTTATATTGGGGATATATTGGCTGTGATTTCCCACTGTCTTGCACATGCCTTCCCCTCCTTGCAAAGCCTGCTATCTATTGAAATGTACATAGTGCCCATTACCTGCATAAACAGAGATCACTGTATCTTATTTCTTTCTGACACTCCCTGAGGACCCACCAGCTCTAAACTCCTGCAGCCAGCGAAGCTCTCTCATTTGAATTGCCCTGAGTTCCTTTGAGGCCACTGGCTAGAACAACTGTCTTGATAGTTTCATGCCAACAGCTGTAGTGCTTGCAGTTTGGTTACCAAAATATGGCCTTGGATGTCTGCGTGGTTCAGAATAGCCCAAATTCATCTCTGGACATATCCTGATGACCCTGTAACAGGCAGCAACCATGGCTTCTTTTGTGGTTCTACAACACATACCGCACTGTGAACTCTAAAAACAACTACACGGACCTTTAAATCAAGGTTGAGTGTCTCTTTCTAAAGCTCTTCTAGCTCTACAAGAAGTGAGGGGTTGGATGCAGGACTCACTGGGTGAGGTTCTCTGACCTCTATTATGTAGGAGGTCAGATTAGATGATCACAGGGCTCCATTCTGGCCTTCAGATGTGTTACTCTATTAAATTAAAGCTGTAATAATTGTACAAAATACCATGCTATACATGAGTTAAGGTGTGCCTCTCTAATCTACATAACACACCTATCACAAAAGTGAGGAAATGAAAAGTTAAGATATCTAGTAGCACATCCCCTCCTCTATCCCATGGCACACACCTCACCACCACCACAATAGCTACCATACCACATAGCCAGGGGTTCGCAGACTGGCAGGACTGGATTAAGGTAGGATTTTCAGGGGCTGTAGCCCTGGGCCCTGGCCTAAAGGGGGGGCCCACAGCCCCACCAAAATCTGGCCCTGCCTGGCCAAGCGGCATGCTACCATCACCTACCATAGGCCTGTCCGCCCCTATACCGGGCTGGCTGGCTGTTCCAGACCAGCAAGCCCAGGAGCAGAGCAGGAATGCCACAGACTAGAGCCTCTGGCCTGAGGGCCCTCCTGGTGGCTGGCTGGGCCACGGATCCCTCCCCTACAGCAGCACCGGACTGCAGGCTTCAGACCCACCCCTTCCCCTGCCGCACCATCAGGCCACAGACCCTGGACCCCCTCCAGTGCCATGGGCCACAGGCTCATCTCAGCCCTGGACCCCCCCAACGCAGCACCAGCTGGGCCATGAGCCCAGACCCCCTCAACACTAGCTGGGCTACCCTGCTTCCATGCTGGCCACCACCCTGGTGCGGGGGGCCACAAGAGTGGGCAGCCCCAGATCCCTGGGGTCTTGATCAGCCCTGCAGTCTGTGGTACACATACCCTTTAGGGTACTTCAAACATCTCTGGGGAGAGGGCATGCAGGAGAAATTGTGTAATGATGGATTTTATTTATTGCATTTTCATAAATGGCTACTCAGACAAAGCTGTAAAACTTGTAGGAATTTGTTACATAAAATATGGTGATTAACTTACCTCAGGGTGTACTGATAAGAAAACAGGCACACAGAGATGCTGACTAAGCGCCTTCTCTCCAGTCACCATACAGCATGGGTTCAGTTACCCAGCCACTGTCCAGCCTAACTGAGCTCAAACTTAGGGGTCTTTTTCAGTTGTATACATCACATTATATCTGTAGGCCACAGTAAGGACAGGAAGTGTTCAAAAGAACACACAAAGTATCAGTGGGGAGAAGGTAGGGGTACATGGACAACGGGGAGATTTGGAAGGGGGTTATGCAATAACAAAAGTTTGGGAACCTCTGACATAGATAACACACCACAACCTTAATTCTGCCCAGTAGCCCTTTGAGGCAGGGACCGTTTCTTTGTTGTATGTTTGTATTTGTACAGTACGTCGCACAATGGGGCCCTGAACTGTAGATGCTACCATAATCTTCATAACATAATAATAAATAATAATTAACAGCAGCTTTTCTGCAAACTCACCATGACCACAAAAAGCCCAGACTTCCCTCCCCTGCTATCTTTTCTGCACAGTTCTGGAAACTCATATTTACCTCTATGTAGGAATGGGGTCCTGTAGCAACCAGATGGGGGCAAAATTAAGGTGTGTTGTCTGTGGTGTAGACTGGTTGTTCCAGCTATTAGATGCTTTAACTTTTCATTTCTTTGCATTTCCTTTCCTTTAGTTTTGTGTTAAGTATGTTATGTATTGAAAAAGTTTAACTCACTTCGTGTAAGCGCCCTTTTCTTGAGTTCTTGAGCCAGCTGGGTGGTTTCACAAATACCCTATTTGTGAACAGCAGTAGCTGCTGCTTTTTCAAAAATCTTCCTCTACAAATGCAATAGAAATGCTCTAGAATAGTGAAACTTGGTTCCTGTCCAGCACGTTGTGGCCCAGTTTTGGAAGGAGGGCACACAAGTTAGAGTAAATGCTAACAGGCCATAGTATATGTCTCTTCTTACTAGTTTCAAAGGAGAGCTGGTCAATGATTTTTTTAAAGGAAAAATGTGCATTTTCCTTTCCATAAACTAAATTTTTCATTTTCTCCCTTAGGTAAACAATGCGCATAAGAATTCAGCTGTGGGGTCTGATACTAACAGAGTAAGAGACTCTCTTTGACATAGAATGTTCATTCACAAAGAACAGGAGCCATCTCTGAAATGACTTGGCACTTTCATGAAGATCCTAATATTTGTCAAAGTTGCCACTACTTTGTCATAGAGCCTGTCCTTCATAAACTTTTCATCTGCCTCAAAGCTCCCCTTCTGAACTGTTCATGAATAACAGGATCGTAATCATTAGTGGTTGTTGCTTTCATAAAGACCAGGAGCTCATGACCCAGCTAAACAGTATAACAGAGAACAGAATTTGTGACACAGCAGCCATTGTTTCGTCAAGGATCCGTTCTTCTTGCTACTGCTCAGACGTTAATTAGGTTTGCTCCAGAACCAACTGAACAGTTTCATTGAGAGCGTGGTCTTTGATAAAGTAGCTGGGTTTTGGGGGGGAGGGTTAAGCTCTTCACTGATGCAATGTAGGAACCTCCTGATGAGTCAAACTCATTCTCATCCACCCTGTCAGTCACATTTTTTGGATGCAGAGAAAATTACAGGGGGCATATTTCAAAATCAGTTTTCTGTCATAATCCAAAACCATTTTTAAAGTCTTCCACTGTTTCAGAGAACAAAAGTAGTCCATGAAAGTTTTCATCATTGTCTGATTGTAGCAAATAAAAATTGAATTTTGATTAATAATGCAACTTCTTTCCTTTTTATTAGAAAAATAATTCCATAACCTCAGTGTCCTGCAAACTCTCCCTATGAGTAAATTTTTGACTCTACAGTTTATAGTTTAAGTTACAGAAAAAAATTATGAGACTCAGAATGTGAATTTTCTAGGGCCATTTATTAATCAATTAGATCTTGGAAATGAATTTGCTTGAAAACCCTCGGAAAATTCAAGCTTTGCTCAATGATTATGGGCTGAAATTTTTGGGCGGATATACTAGCACCTTTTTATACCCCAATCAAAAAATTGTGGTAGAACGTGAAAATAACTTCCTCATAATAAAGATACCAAGCTTCCCAGAGCTGCAAAGCTTCACTTAAATAACAGAAAAAAGATTTTCCAAAGCCATACATCAGGCAAAATTTGTCCAAATGCAATCATAAACTTCATTTCTGTCCATATCTAATATATGCTAACTGACTTAGGCTGGCTTTGAACCATGGATTGAAAGGTGAAAAGTCTATATCCCATTACCAGGCCTATAAGCCAGTTAATACTATTGATTGGACAATTTTCATCATCCCAATCAATAGTTTTATAGACAGGATTTCAAAGTATCCCTCAGGCTCTGAGTTAACCATACCCTTGCATCCATTACATTTAGGTCCCAGTCTTTTCCCTTTGATATATTTACAATGTAAGCAGCATAGCAGCTAATTATATACATTGCTTTATATTTGTTCAATGACAATCATACACATGCATTTCTAGTGAAAATTAACTATGTAATTCAGTCTGGCAAGTTTACAGATATTTCTAATAATCTGACATTGACAAAGCCAAAGATTCAATTGCCATCTTAAATTTTAAAAGGGACAATTTATTACCGTCTTTCTGTGCACGATTGAGCCATAGGGATTATGATACATCTTATTTTTATGACACATAATAAACATCTAACATTAGTATAGAAAGGGGGTATGCTTGCAAACAAGGCTCAGAGAACAGAATCTTCGGTGTCCTAAGGATGAATCTAGCAATCAAGAGAGCTTTCTGTTAGTGGGTCCCTAGATTTTTCATTCTTGGGGATTCCTCTCTTCGAACAGGATTCTGTGTTTACTCAGTAACAACACTCATGAATGGCTGGTCTGACACAATTTTAAAGGGTAACTGCTTATTTAAAAATCATGTTTTTAAAAATTCTCCTAACATTTGTTATTAATAACATATTTATTTTAGTACTGAACGGAAAAGACATATACCTGATTCAATTTTCACCTTAACAGTTTGTTTATTTTTTGTATTTCACTCTCTCGTATCTCAGTTACAACAACTCAGCAAACAATGTTGACATTTACATTATTAATTATTGTCATCAGGCTTCTGTGTTAACACCCATTGAGATGAACTGGAGTCATTAACACTCCTCTGGGCTGTTCTTTCAGGCAATCTGTGCACAAAGTAACTGCCCTTCTTTGGTTTACTTTTTCCTAGCCCAACTTTTTTTTTTTTTTTCAATGAGAAGGGCTACTGGTGGTCCTTAATTTTTTTGACTCTGGCCTTTAATTTATTTGTTTTAAACGAAAGACTCTAGAGGCCAAGACACCTTCTCGTCCTCCATTTTACCAATGCAATTTCACACTTGAAAGTAATTTGTGACAGGAACCAGGCACTTAGACTCCTGAAGTTACTTGCAAGCACAGAACTGTGCCTGTGAAAAAAGGGGGCCAGTGATGACAACCTGGCCCTACCCCACTAGGGGCTGTCAGGGAAAATAGCAATCCCCATTTAGTTGAACAGTTACATCGGGTCTGTTCTTATCCCACAAAGTTGTACCTCATTCCAAAGACAAGGTGGGAATTCTTCTTTCCTGGCAGGAAACACTATGAAAGACTGATGATGAGACATCAGTGTCCGAGCGCTGCTAATGAGACGGTTAATGATGTGACATGACAAGGTGGCAGGGTTGGTGATACACCAGATGATACACCATCCATGGTTACTAAAGAAAAGAAAAGAAAAGAAAAGAAAAGAAAAGAAAAGAAAAGAAAGATGACCTGGCTGCTGTGACCAGAGCATTTTGTGAACATCCTTTCTCTGGCGCAAATGTTGTGGCTGGAGTTTTAATATATTTCTTTTAACATTGTCTGATGGGGGCGGAAGCTGCTCTACGGTGCGGATGGTTTGATTTGCTGCAAGGGAAGAGCATTCCTTCAAGTTTTCCTCTGACCCAAAGCCAGGTGCCTGAGTTGGTAAGGGAAGGCTGATGGTTCTTGACCTTGAGGTTGGCAATACCGCTGCTGGCGTGTACAAATGTTGCAATGCTAAATGTTTAGGTGCAAGGAAAAAAAACAGAGTCCACGGGTGGGATTTGCTATGGGACCTTAAAGGAGTGACGTCTACAACTCCATGGGGTTTGGGCACCTACCTCTTTGGCTCTGCTGAAATCCCACCCTAAACTCATAAAGTACAGGTGGGACCATTACACCGTACAGCATACTTTCCTCACACCAGGTTCCTGTTGACTCATTGGGAAAGGACTTCTCTGAGTTATACCTAATTTGGAAAGGAATAAAGGGAACTGACAAAGCTATTTGAGCTAATATCAAATGCAGGAACAAAAGAAGTGGTAGGGAGCACGAATTATAGAAGGAGTAGAATTTAGATGGTTTTCCTTTACACAAAAAATGAATATATTAAATAAACTACTGAGGGCAGACATAAGAGGAACCAGTACACGTTTTTTAAAAAGTCATACATGAATCAGAAGTAAGGTTATATTGTAGAGTCGAAGTGTTAGCTCAAAGGAAGGGCCAGGTGCCTCCATTTCTAAAACTGCACATTTTCCTTCCATCTTTATAAAGGTGCCTCTGACAAGGGCTCCTCGGAGGGGTAACTGGTGGGATTGATTTTCAAGGAAAGATTACAAGAACTAAATATAAGAAGGTTGGCCAAACAATGCCCTAGGGGCGAGCTGAATTGTTTAGGGTAGACAATAGGTTATATCTAATGTGCAATAATTAAGCAATGGGAAATTTAGGCTGAAACAATCTTTCTATTAAGATCTGTTAGAGAGTGGCATGACTTCCTGAATGAGTTTCACTGGAGTCATTTCAAGCTGTACTGTACAGATCAGTCAGGGATACAGTGCAGAGATAAATCTTGCATTGGTAGGGGGCAGATGAAATAAGGCAACAAGCCTTGTCCATCTCTAATGATTCTGGACCAAAGGAAAGTTGAATAGTTATTCATCAGCCCACAGCCTTAAAGATACAGGCTCAGGACCCAATGCAGAGGTGTTGTAAAAAGTGGGCCACGGGGATGTTGGTGAAGTGTCAGTGGGTGTGAGTGATATGCAGAAGCGAGAGGGAAGCAGAACTGTTTCGAGAAAGCAAATAAAAAGACAGAGTAAGATAAAGGCTACCGCCTCGTCACCACAACAACTCTGCCCTAGCTTCTGCCTACTCTGTGCGGAACCTGCACTGGAACTGAACTATTGACGTACTGTATGCATGTCTAACCCATTTGCCTAACACAGGCCGTCTCTTCAAGAGACCTATTCAGGGTGGGTTACTGCTGCTGGGCAGATTAGCTACCCACAGCTAGGAACTTCTGGAAGCAGGGAGTGGTAGCATTTTGAGCATGCTCCGCAGGGTTCCCTGCTGGTGTGGTCAGAGCACATGAGAGCAGCAGACTGCGCAGAGAGCAGGCAGGAGCTGCAGTGAGAAGAGCCCATGTGCTCAGTGTTCAGGAAAGAAGCTGTTCTCTCCCTCCAATGGAGTCTTCTGCAGCAGAGTTTGTGCACAGGCATTTGGGACTGAGGACTGGTAACCAGGGAACTGACCGGATGGCACTGGTTCCCGAGGAGAAAGAAAAGCCTTCATGGAATTCTGTTGAAGATTTCTGCAACCAAAGAAGAGGATAGCTACTCTCCACTCAAGCCTTTGGAGCTGACCAGAAATTGTAGCTGAGATTTTGGGTGAACTCCACCTAGACTTCAGGACTCTTGGGGATCTTTCTCACGGGGTTTCTGTGGGGACTGTTCTGTTTAACTTCATTTTGTTTTCTTAGGATAAGATTTATTCAGTCAGTAGTTAATAAAGTTTATTGTTATGTTTGTTTTTAGTAGTATTTTAATGTGGGAGGGTAGCTCTGAGCAAGCTTTGCTGGGAGTCCCTTACAGACTGGATCCTGGGTCTCCAGCTGCTTCTCCATAGGGATTGGGGTTTATTTCTGTTAGGCGCTGGAGAGGGGCAAGTGAATGAATTTTAGCTCGCCCGAAGGTTATACATACTTATATCGCCTCAACGTTTCTTACTGGGGTTGGCCACTGTCAGAGTCGGGATGCCAGCCTAGCTGGACCACGAGTTTGGTCTGTAATTCTCTCATTTCCTGCCAGACCATCGAGAGTAAAATGTCCTAACTGGAAGTCCACAACCTAAAGGTCCATGGACTAACTCCATGGGCAACTCTGTAGTAAGACTGAGAGAGCCTTGTGTAAAACCATCTCACCGCCAAAAGTCAGTGTTATTCCAGCCTACACAGCAGCTATACGGCCACAGCCTGCGTCGGCAGGGCCATCGGCCTGAATTTTCAGCTGACCCAGGCCTAATATGGTAGCCTTGCCCAGAGAAGAGTCAATCTGGCAGACTTCCTGCAGAAGAGCTGTGGATCATTCCCCACTATTAACTCTTGCCTGCACCCCGTTTCCATCAGGGGTGACAGAATTAGAGCCTTAGGGAACCTTCCGAAAATTTCTTTTTCCTTGAGATAGGAAGAGGGAGAGCTGCCCTTAGGGTAGAGTAACCCTATTCAGCAGTAGCCTGAGGCTATTAATAGGAATAGCCCAACAGTCTGTTCCATCCACTTGTGGTAATATCACACAGCTTGACAAGCACTGGATTTAATTTGAATTTCATCTAAACTACTTAGGGCATTTCTGCTTCGAACTCAGCCTGATTCTTCCACTGACTGAGTTAGAAGAAGCAGGCGGGATGGATGTCACTTCAGCTCACACTTTCCATATGCGCGAACCATACGTTGTGATTTTCAGCTTGTACAGCTTTACTGTGATTATGACAGTGTACTAAATGCCTCATCGGGCAGCATTTGCAGTGGTTAATGCAGAAGACAGAGTCAGGAAGTCTGGATTGCAGGTCTGATTGTGCCATATGCCCTTGGCAAGGGACTTGCTCTGTGCCTCAATTTCCCCCATCTGTACAATGGTAATATTTTTTCCCACTTTTGTAAAGCACTGTCAGATCCTTGAATGGAAGATGCCGTCTGACCATGTATTCCTTGCACAGTGCTAGAAGTGTGCACAACTTTTTAGAGACAAATGCAGGATGAGGAGCTTCCAACCCCAAAGAGCCCGTAACCTCAGCTGCCATTCTGAAGTCATGTTGAGGATAGTATCTTACTCCACAAGACTTCAATGGCACCACTTGCACAGTAAGTCACTACTGAGCACCAGGGCGGCAACATTTATTATTTGTATTCCTGTAGCACTGAGGAGCCCCAGCAATGGATTATGGTAGGTGCTACACAAATACTGAACCACAAGACAGTTCCTGTCACAGGGGGCTTAAAATCTACCTCCAAGATAAGAGACAAGACATGGCTATAGATAGATGGGAGAACACAAGTAACCAACGAAACAACCCTGGGCAGCATGATAGCACAGATCTCTGTATGCTACTAGTTGAATCCTTACCATTTTTGTACAGGCCTCATGGCAAGGGAACGGTACATATACCCAAAGGAAGTGGGAAAGGGTACAACAAAGTCAGTGAAATATGCACTGCTGAGCGTTGGGGCTTATCTGGTAGGGTCTCTTTGTTGGTGTGGTCTAAAATAACACTGACATAGGCAAGAGAGTGGGAGAGGATCCTTAGGAATAGAGGGCTAGCCACAAGGGGTGAGTATTTGGGAGGTACTGTCAAGGAGAAAAGTGAAGCTGGCTGATCCATTATCGGATGTTCTAGTCATAAGAACAGCATGAAAAAGACATAAGGGCAAAATAGTGATGCTTTTATTAATTATTTACTAGGTAGATGGAAAGGAGTGTTTTCTTCTCCCTCTCAATAGCATTTGAAATAGTTCTTCTACAAAATATTTCTGGTTGAAAGTTTGAAGAAAATGGTATTGTATGGCAATTTTACCTCTAAAAATTCAATACTTTGGGTTGAATGTTTATTGGTTGCTACCAGCAATTCTACATGCAGAATTTTTGATAATTCCATCTGCAAGAAAGCTGCATAGAAGATTTTTGCATTTACAGATTAATTATGGGTTTACTGATAGAGGTCGGATGATCTCTTATACTGCTGTGAAACATACACAGGTCCACTGTACATTGTTGGTGGAATGGGACCACGTGGCCTCAGAGGAGAAAGAACACAAGCATTTTCTCACTGGTCACCTATCTGAATTTTCATCAGCCTACACAACAGATGTGACAACACAAAAATATTTGACCTCTTCAGATCACACAGCCTTTTAAGAGATGGCTGGCAGTTAGGAGGTGGTTTCTAAACAACAAAGGAGTGAAGTTCCAGAGCACCCTCCAAATAGAAGCAGGGGTCATAGGGATGGACAGGGGTTATAGCAGAAGGAATATATTCTGGGGCAGACTTAGGGATTCCAGGGCCCTGGGAAAAAGTCAAGGATGCTGCATTGGGGGGAGACCCATCTTTGACTTTTGGCCCCCCTGACCTCGCCAGGGCCGCTGCCAGCCCCCCTGGCATCACTGATTATATCCAGTATAGGCAAAGAGAGGACTCTCCCAACCAGCAATATAAAACGGGGTGCTTCAAAGGAACTAATTTCCCAAAACCGAGGAAAATTATGAGCAAAATTAACTGGGAGGAAAAATTTTGTCAGAAAAAAGTGAATAAAAATTGGGAGCTCTTTAAGAAGAGCTTGTGAGAGGGCCAAAAAGCAACAAAGCCACAACCAAGAAAGAGGACAACTTTGAGTAAAAGCCTGATCTAGTCAAGAGGCTGAAATTAGAAATAAAAAAGAAATGGAAAAAAGGGAGAACAGATTGCAACTGATATCTTAGAAGTTATGAAGTGTAGAAAATTGATAAGGGACATTGAAGGACAATCCATGACTGATAAGACTTAGGGGAGTAAGAAGGTTTTTTAACAATTAAAAGTTATAAATGTAATTAATGCCAGTCATCATGATTTTATGGAAAATAACTCTTGTTGAACATACCTGATTTCATTTTTGATGAGATTTAAGCCTGCTCAAGTAAACTTAATTTACAAGTGTAGACGCACCCTTAGGGATTGGTACTAGGCCCTATTCAATATTTTTATCAATGACCTGGAAGTAAGTATAAAACCACTGCTGATAACATTTGACGACTCAAAATTTGGTGGAAAGTAAATAAGGAAGTGTTATCTACTCCTCCTAACATAAAAACTAAGGGCCACCAAATGAAATAAATAGGAGGAGGTTTTAAATGAACAGAAGGAAATATTTCTTTATTTCCCAGATGTTATGAAGGCCATGTTGTGGGACATACTGTGGTTATGAAGGCCAAGATTATAACAGGGTTCAAAAAAGATCTAGATAAGTTCTTGGAGAATAGGTCCATCCATGACTATTAGCCAGGATAGGCAGGAATTGCTATTTGCCATAGGTTGGATCATTTGATGATTATCTGTTCTATTCATTCCTGCTGCAGCACGTGGCACTAGCCACTGTCAGAAGACAGGATACTGACCTGGACGGACCATTGATCTGACCCAGTCTGACTGTTCTTATGATCGAAGCTAAAGTTGGACACGTTCCAATTAGAAATAAGCAACCTCACCCCCCCACCCCCCAAAGAAAAAAAGAGAGAGAGAGAGACCAGTGAGGATGATAAACATTGCGACCTCCCAAGGGCAGTGGTGGATTCTCCATCTCTTGATGGCTTTAGATATAGACTGGCAGATTTTCTGAAGATGCTTTTTAGCCAAACACAGTGCCATGCTGGTGTGACTGGTCGAAATGTAATGGCCTGTGATACACAAGAGATCAGATCAGGTGTTCTCATGGGCCCTTCTGGGCTCAAAATCTGTGACTCTAAGAAACCACACAGTAGCTTGCATGTGGCTGCACCTTGCACAAGGTCCCAGGAAGCCCTGCTCCCTCTGTAGTTTTGACTTTGATGATCCACCCTGTGGGCCAAATTCAGCTCTCAGCACCACCGATGAACTCCACTACCCTACCTACATGCAAGTGCCTTGGATAGACAGAATTTACACTGGTGTAACATAGCAGACTGGGCACAGTGTCTCCACCCACTAGCCATGTTTCAGACATCTGCACTCATTCCCTTACATGGCCTGGGGCACACTGGAACGGAGTTGTGCACAATGGATGTGCACCTAACACCCTTCTCTCTCTCTCTCTCTCTCTCTCTCTCTCTCTCTCTCTCTCTCTCTCATAGACTCTAAGGTCAGAGGGGAACAGTATGATCATCTAGTCTGGCCTCCTGCACAATGCAGGACACAAAACCTCACCCACCCACTCCTGCAATAAACCTCTAACCTAGGACTGAGTTATTAAAGTCCTCAAATCATGATTTAAACACTGTAAAATACAGAGGATCCACCAGCAAGTGAGCCATGCCCCATGATACAGAGGAAGGCAACACACACACACGCACGCGCACACACACACACACACACACACACACACACACACACACACACACACACAGGCTGCAATCTGTGGATGCACAACACCCCTCTAGATTTGACCCTTGCTCTTGGTAAGTTTTTCTCGGGACACATACTGACCTTGTGTCCATTCTGGTGAATGAGGAATTTTCTAACATGTCACCAAAAGACATCCTAGAGTCTAGGGCCTAAGGTTAGGCACCGAAATAAAGGCAATAAAGAAAGTGTTCTGTTTTTCCGATGGACTGAAACTCAGTGGGTCCAAGGTCTCTTTTAGTGAGAGCTCGGTTTTTGCTTCTCTCCGAGATAATCGGATTAAAAAAGTACCCGTTTCAGCCAGTCTGTGTGGGGTTGCCTACATTTACCAGGTGCTAAGAACTCTGAGAATGGCTGAAATGTCCGAACTCTGAATTGTACCTAGGGTGGCCATCCATCCCAAAGTGGGAAGGACAACTCTGAAATGCAGCATTCAAGTCCCAGTGCGGGGCTGACTGATTCTGGGACATTTGGCCCTGATTCCCCGCGGTAATGCTCCGCACCTGCCCAAGGCTCAGGGCCAGCAGCAGCCTCTGCCGGTGGTGGGGGCAGGAGAATGAGACAGGCCTTAGCTCCTCTCCCGTCCTTTTGAGGCCGTGCCCCGGTCAGGCTAGAAGCCAGAGCCAGGCCATGGTAAGAGCTGCCCAGAGACCCCCGGCCGCTGTGGAGAGCCCTGGATCCTCCACCTGTCCTGGCAGGTGAGCCCTGGGGGGGGACGGACCATGAGCTGGGGACTGTTCTTGGGCACTACAGCCCCCTTTCTAGGCCTGGTGGAGGGTCCAGGTCTCCCCACGGCAGCCTGGGCTCCATAGGTGGCTCTGACTTCTGGCCCGGCCAGGGGGTGGGGCCTTGAGGGAAGAGGAGGGGCAGGGGTGTGACCTCAGAGAGGAGAGGCGGGGCAGGGGGCAGGGTCACGACGGGGGCAGGCTCCTACGGGAGTCCCACTCTTGACTTTGGAAAGGGTGTCCACCCAATGTTGACACTGGATGGGATTTTCAAAGGGGCATTGAAGGCCCATGGGATTGAGTCACTTGACTCCCTCTGAAGACCCCAGCCATTGACGACAATGGGAGCCGGACCATGTTCTGTAACGGTGTGGTCTGGCCCGAAAGCTAGCGGGCCTTTCTGTTTGCCAGGTGGGTATGCAGGATACCCACTGATACAACCCTTTCCTCTTTCTGGGTCTCACTGGTTCTGAATCCAAGGCTGTTTTGGAACCATAAAGAATGAAGTTCTAAAACCAGCTCTTCATGAAAGCCAAAGAGAACATAAAAGCAGAGATATTTAAGAATGAAACAGAGGCTGAAATGCAAATACTAATTAACCTTCTTGTTCAGAAAATCTGGCTTCTGAGAGCCCAGGCAAGCCACTGTCTAGATGCGGGCAGCCACCTGACTCTGCTTCCGCACAAGTCATCTTCGGACCAGACAGGAAAGCTGCCCTTCTGCAGGGAACATAATGCAGTTTTAGCGGCTTGTTTACACATGATCGTCCCTGTGCTAATTAGTTATTTTAGAATATGCTTGCTGGGGGGGGGGGGGGCTTAATGTCATATTAGTGCCCAAGCAAGACTCTGCACACGGTCAGTGAGGACATGATTTTCCACATGGCCCCACAGTGTGCTTCTGCCATTGCGCAGGAAGGATACATGTGAGAAATGCTCATCCCCTGTGCCTATTCCATACTGGGCTTCTCTGTTACCAGTGCCAACTGGGATGGAAGCGCCTGCCTGCTAGAAGCTAGCCTGAGCCCCCAAATTGCATGTTATGTTATTTCTGAAGGGTGTTAAACATTGCTGTGGCACTCTAGTGCCAAAAAGGGAGAGGGAGAGAGAGAGTGATCTATGCCCCCCTATTACTGAGGTTTGCAATATTCCTCCTTCCTGGCCATCCATTTTAAGAGGGATGACTTCAGTGAGATTGTATGCGGTTTTGACATATGCACATGTTGTCCAACCTTGATTTCCGGGTAACTGCTAGCAGACAGACCATGACATTTGACCGGGGGGGGGGGGAAGAGGTGGGGGGAGACAGTTTTAGAGCCACAGACACTCAAATATGCTGGAACTAATGGATTTTTCCTCCTTAAAAATAATGGGAGATTCTGAGCTGCAGACTCCCTTTCTTCCTCTGTACTTCCCTCTGCTGCAGCCTCTTGCCATCCAAGTGACTAGCTCTTCCCAGGGATTTCATCTCTGGCACACACCTCTGCAGCAATTTTATTATGCAATGCTGTGTTTTATTAGTCAGTTGAAATGATTCTATTCTACCCTGGCATGACAAAATCTTCACCACTTTACCCCTGCAGGAAAGCCACACAGCGAAACAGCATGCTGGAAGTGCTTCAGTGGGGGAACATTGCAACAGAGTCAAAAGCCAAAGGCAGCAGCCATGGCAAATGAAAACTGGATCTTGGAGGAACCAGGAGATAGGCCCCTGGTGTCAGAGGAAACCTCTGATTTGGAAACATGAAGCAGGTGGTCCAAAGGATCTGAGAGCTCAGCACAAAGACTCAGGGCTGTTTTGCAGCCCCTCATCCTTTTCTCACCCATGTGACAGGCGTCAGCAGAATGCAGATGGGAGATGCAGGAAGGGAGACAGAAACTGTGGGGACCCTCCATTGAAAAGTGGTATCAGAGGCTGCTCAAACTACTGCTGTGATCCCACTACAGTGGGAAGCCTCTATCCTGGCACCACAGAAGGTGAGGGACACAGAGAGTGCCCAGCTCTGGGGCTCACGGCCCAGCCTCCAGTGAAAGGCTGCAGTAATGGCCCATCTTGCCCCTCAGCAACAAGCTGTGAGGGAAAGAGCTGAGCAGCAGCATTTCAGGGAGGGGGCTGAGAAGTTGGCGTGTCAAAGGTCATTTTAATGCTAACTCGCCCTTGGAAAGCAGGAACAAGCAGAGAAAACTGGAGGTCAGACTGTCCTTTTCCTTTCTGTGAGGTCGTCCACTGTCCGGGGGTAGCAGTGTGAGAGCTCATGGGCCAGAACTAAGGGGACCTTCCATTCAGAGAGTGATTCTTCTCAGACTGCCAGGGCTGAGCCCTGGCATACTTCTAATAGCTGTGTGAGCACCCGACTGGCCGGCTGCAGGAGCATTTCTCCAGCTCTTAGTGCAGAGTGGAGCAATGGAGCAGGTGCCACCATCTGTATTCACACTGCCTTACTGTGTGAACAGGACTAAGGGTGATCCTGCGTCGCCAGCACTTACCCAGGCACAGGACTTTGAAGTGGAAAGCATCAAACGCTCACAATGAAATAACTAGGTGAATTGCCTAACACAGCACAAACCATAGCGGCAAGAAAACCCCGTGGAAGTGACAAGACCCCAAAAGGTTTAGGATTTCCTCTGTTTTGACCATAATCCTGCGTTCTGGTAAGTAAGGACGACTCCCACTGAACTGAAAGGGAGCCATGCTTGTGTGCGGAGTACAGGATCCGGCGCTGCATCCTCTGGAAACAGCATTGTCTCCCTGCATCCACAGTGGGATTCCCATCTCAAGCTTCCCTGGCCATGTTCACAATGCCAGAATTCCCTACTCACCACACCCACAATCACAGCATCCCCGTGTCTTTGTGTGGCGTGCAATACAGAAAGCATGTCACAGTCACAGAGTCTAGGTCGCCGGAGACCACCTGGTCTGAGCTGTATATCTCAGGCGCCTGCCAGCAAGACAAGAACCAAAATTAGACGAAGGAATTACAACCCTCACTACGTTTCTCTACAGACCAGCCCAGCCTACTTCAACTCCTGTACGTCAGCAAGGTCTCAACCAGGGGCCATGCAGAGATCTTCTAGGGGACACCTCATCACATCTAGATATCTGCCTTGTTTTACAGCAGGCTGCGTAAAAAGCAGTAGTGATGCCCGCAGGAACTAAAATTCCAGACAGACAGTGACTTGTTTGTACTGCTCTATATACGACACCAGCAATTCTCAAACTAGGGCCGTGTTCCTTTAATGGGGTCACTGGGGCCAGGGTTAGCCTTGATGGGGCTCAGGGCAGAGCCCTACGGCTGAGTCCCCCTGCACAGGGCTAAAACTGAAGTCCGAGTTTTAAGTGAGGTGAAACGTGGGGCACACAACACAAACCAGACTCCAGTTGTCTGGAGAGGCTGGGAGCCATTGCTGTAACTAGTCCAAGAGGGTCAGTAATTTGTGACAGCCTCTGCAGTACCTTTAAATACAAGGTGAAGTGGGTGTAGTCATAAGTGCAGAATGAATGAATACAAACACCGGCTCTAAACAGTGGAAGATCTGTCAATCCTGCTTGTTCTGATACTTGCTGCAGTATCTGTCAGGGGCTTATACCTTCAGTTCGTGTGTATCACCGCCTAGAAACAGTCCACCTTTTAAAAGGGTATTTTTAATTACTTTGCAATGAAGAGACTTTTTTTTAGCCTTGTTATGGCACTAAGCCCACTTCATGCCTCCTGAATTACATTAAGGACTGTCACAGCACCATCTCAGAACTAGCCAGTGGTCTACAGCTAATATTTCATCCTATTGTTCATGACATTTATAGTCAATGGATCTATTCTTGCTTCCATGTATGTCAGGAGAGTTTTGCTGTTGACCTTCACAGGAGCAGGTTTTTCATCTTGTAAGGATGATGTGATGTGCAGTACCCCACGTAGACGATGTGATGTGCTGCACCCCACGTACACCCTGTTGGTGTGATTTGTGTATCACTCACGTTCGCCTCTTACCGTGTAACTTTGTATTGCCTGATGCGGAGTACGTTGTGGAAGGTGTTTTTGGAATACTCATGACATACTGAACATTACGGTTATGGTAGCGTATTTCCTGCAACACCAGACATGTGCACAAATAGGAAATTCTGCTATGTCATGTCCCCACATATGTATCTCACATGGCTTGAATGGATCCAGACAAACACAGAGCTCTGATTCCATGCCCTGCATACATGAACAATGGACTGGCCAACTCACCTTGGCTCAAGAGGGAAAGATCATACCCATCGCCAGACATGGATGATCACCTGACCCAGGGGAGGTTGAGGAAACTTGTTAAAAGAAAGAGGCACCCTTATCTTGAGGCTCTTCCCTGGAATTCATCTTCTAAGCAACACCGAAGATTGAGAACCTGGCCACAAGAATGGGGGCATTTGGTTGCAAAATCCAGCACAACCATCTTGTAGAGTAAACCAACATCATAGAAAGAGATTGGAATATTAATCTTCGTTTAGTGTAAGAGTTACCTTTTAGTTAACCATGATAAACTCCATGACTTATTGTTCACCTTTGGATTTATATTACTCTTAGAATCACTTAAAATCTTACTATAGTCAATAGACTATTTGTTTGTTTTATCTAAAGCAGGGCATGGAAAGACCTTACTCGGAGTGATGGAGCTGGTACATGGCAGTTTCATAAATTGATGGACAAGCATAAATGAGCTCGCAGGGTGCAGTGGGCAGCGCTAAAACCTGCAAAACAGTAGTTCCCAGGGTTGCATGAGGGACTGGGGTGTTTGCTGGGGTCTGTCCCATTCGTGGCTAGCCAGAGGGCTCCTCCACTGGGTGAGGGACTGATTACATGCAGGAGGCTGGGCGTGAGCTGACCCAGGAGTGGGGGTTCACACAGCAAAGCAGGGAGGGGAGAATTGGGGTGACAGCTGCACACCAGTACAGGTTGCAGGAGAGAAACACCATAAATGGGCTGGTCTTTGAACTGGTGGGACAGCTCAACGTTGAACTTATGTGCTCTGAATGGGCTTCCTGCAGCACACCTAGCATCTGACCCCCCCGCCCCTCCCGACTGAGGTCACTGGGAGTTGAATCCAGCCCGTCAGTGATTGCAATCACCTTCTGATCCATTTCTCATCATTAGCTGCCTCGGCTGAACTTACCTCTGCAAGTTAAAAGCCGTTTCATTTGGGTTGTCCCCTCAGCTACGGACTGTGATCATGGCTGGAACGGGTAACGCCTTGTGATGGGGTAGGTGACTTCAAGTTCACAGAGTTGTGAGAACGTTACAGTCAAGGCTTTTTGTCAACCAAGAAGCCAGTAATAACAGACCAACGGCAAGAAAGCCCACAGCTACTCCACTCCCAGTATCTCTACAGACGATTTGCTGCTGGCAACAGCAAAGACAAGGTTCCCATGGGAACTGAGAGTGCTGACAGCTCTAAACTAAAAAAGGAACGAAGGAGCAAAGTCTCTGGTCTGCAAAATCCTATGGACATGGATGTATAGAATATATTTCTCTCTTCCCAATAAGGAGCTTTTCTGTGCTTGAAGGTAAGATGTCTTTAAAATAATCCATGTGTTAAGCTATTGGCACATTTCATCTGAAGGGCAGGATGCAAGCGAAGTTATATTTATCTATTTATTTTTGCTGTGAGATGTCCTGGAAAGTTAATTTTTATGGGGAGACTTCCCCTGAAAGTACATCAAAGACAGAGTGCCAGTGCAAAGTCACTCTGACCCATATCTTTCCCATGCAAAATGGTTCAGATAAATAAGACAAATTAAAATGCCATATTGGTGTAGTTAAATGATTTGTAAGGGCAATGCTGTATTGTATTGCCATTCACTTGCTGCATGAGTTTCTGATGGAATCACTTTTTGGCTTGAGTAGAGATACATCATTCTGTCAGTTCAAAATAATATTGAAAGGACAGACTGATTCAGTGGCGAAGTAGCCCTTGGTGTCCTCTTGCTAAAATCGTGATTTTAGGCTGTGCCTGATGTGAGTCACAGGTGAGAATGGCAAATTGAAGACAGATTGATAAAAACAGGGCAGACACACCTCAAACTTGTGGTTATTCTAACATTAGAGTTCACCCACCAATAACAAAATAAGCCCCTATATCACCACACTGATTAACAAAAAAATAAAGATACAGTCACCTTATGCAATCCAGCCCCTACCACCACCCAGACCTCAAGTCTTCATGACGAGAGATTACTGAAAACCAGATTAATCAGATATAAAAGTCTACTCATCTCAAAAGATCAGCCACTTCCTCACCCCAGGTCAATATATAACTCAGATCTTATTAAAAACTCACGCATGGAGCCAGTCCCTTAGTAACTAAAAACTAACGGTTTACTTACATAAAAAGAAAAGAAGAGAGTTATTCAATGGTTAAGGAATCAGACACATTAGTATTGATTTTTCAGGGTTCGCAGGTCAGGATAACAGCAGTGATGTTAAATCTGCTAGTTTGTAAAGTCTCCCTGCTTCACCCAAGCAGGTCGGGGGTCAGTTAGCCCTTGGGTTAAAGCTTCCTTAGAAATCACAGTCCAGAGACGAGAAGCAGGAATGAAGATAAAGCCGCGTGCAATTTATGGCCAATATAGCATCCGGGATCACATTAGCATGGAGAGTTACTGGGGAAAGACGGAGTCTTCGCCACACAGCCTCACCACATGGCCTTACATGCTTTGCTGGATCATAGGGGAGCCATTGGCTCCACACTCTCTGACGGAAGGATTCACTTAAGAGCTGAGACCTTTCAGTGGCCCATCACCTCCTGGATGGCCCATCAACCAGTAATGGCTAGTCTAAATATAAATTTGTTGGAGGGGCATCAACCAGGAATATGACACATTTAAGATACAAATACACAGTAAATTTTCTTAATGTCAGATACAAAGCCGAGACACACATATAAACAGGATTCCCATATTTGGCAGATTATGATTGTTCCATCGATTCCCTTACGGGCATACATACTTTTTATCAGCTATAGTGCGTCAGTGGTGACTCAGTAGTGACGGGAACATCTGGTTATCCTACCGTCATACAACTTCAGGGCGATTGACACCACCCTTCTCCCCGACAAACATCACCGATTGACGACTTCACCGGTGAGCACAATCCCATTATTCCACACAGCAAAAAGTAACACCACAAATTAGCTTTATTATTTGAAGTCCAACAAATTTTTCCACAGGACTAAAGGCTGGAGGAGAGGGAGCATATCTGTGACCTTCTGCTCTTCTTAATACAAGATCCTTGAAAGTGAATGTCAGGAGATGTTAGGAGACATACTTACACAAGTGGTAAAGGCTTTTGAAAGTGCCTCACTAAATATTCAGGGGCAGGAAGAGAAACACGGAGGAAATACTAAATTTTGTTGATTGGCTGGGTAAAAATAGATCTTTATAAAAAAATCAATGAACTACATCATTCTGGGCTATCAGAAGAGCATCATCTATTGTAGGTGGGCTGTTGATATACCTGACAGATTTATGGTTAGGCCTGGAGGTGCCTCCATTTGACAGCCATCTTCAGCATTTGTAAATGTGTCAAGCATTTGAAAAGGCTGCTTACGGCTCTGCAGTGACCAGAAAGGCATCCCTCAATGTAAGGCAAAGAAATGAGCCTGACTAAAAACTTCCTTCAGGATTTACAATACAACTGCAGACTCCCTCCTATTTAGCGATGCAGACTGAACCGCAGGCTGGAATGGACAGGGAAACTGATGAAATCATAACTCAGCTGGGAAGAAAGAAAACCTCTAGAGAGTCCATGGACCCATGGACCCAACAGTGAGGATAACACATCAACCACGGAGATTGATGACAGCTGCAGAGAGCTGGGAAGTGCAGCTGCAGAAATGAAAAGTAACAAAGATAATGAACCACAGGGAGTGCAAGACACGATGGAAACGATGGAGGAGCAAACAGCCCAAATGACTCAAGCGATCAATGGTTTAGAAATCATCAGGAATTCTTCAGCAATGTTAAGTCTAAGATCATCATGGAGGCAAAACAGAAAGGAAATGGAATAGCACCAACCAACAAGTATTAAGTATATGCATCAGCAAATCTTCACAGCCCAGGAGGGGAAGGTGGGGAGGTTCTGAGTTGGAAGTCGGCATGGCTCGATGGAGTTAGTACAATTCAGGCGGAGCATCTGGCCCTGAATCTGAAGTTCTTGGAGAGAGTCAAACACATACAAAGAGAGTATTCGTGATACTTGTGAAAATGCACCACCTGAGCGTAAAAAGGTGTTTGGGCAGCTGACACTTGTTTTGGGACAGATCCTGCCCCTTCTCCTGTGGGTATGATGAGCCCCTCCCACAGGTTTGGGACCAAGATGTGGAGTGTCCATACCTATTATTATTTTTTATTTGTACTGCAGTAGCAGCCAGATGCTGCACTCAGGATCAGGGCCCCAGAGTACCACAGACAGACAGCTGAAAGACAGCCACTACCCCAGAGAACTCACAGTCTAAGGATATGTCTACACAACTGTAATTTCCAGGTCTCAGCTAATGCCTAAAAATGGCCACGGCTACCCATGCTGGGAATTATCCCTTCCCGCTCCCATAGAGATGTACCTTAAAAGACACGGAGTAAAAAGCAAGTAAAACAAACAAGAGAGAGGAAAGGAAGGTGATCATTAACTGTCAAGATGGATTTATCAAGGGGAAGTCATGGCTGACCAACTTGATGGCCTTCTATGCTGAGATGACTGGCTCTGTGGACATGTGGATGTGATGTACCTTGACTTTAGCAAAGCTTTTGATACGGGCTCCGACAGTATTCTTGTCAGCCAGATAAAGAAGAGTGGGTTGGATGAATGGACTGTAAAATGGATTGTAGTGAGGGGGTGTGGCCTCCCCCAGAGACTGACAGGGAGGGACTGTCACTCCAGTCCTGGAAGGCAGAGCCAGGGAAGCCACACCCACCATGTGGGAAGCAGAGGGGTGGAGGAAGGACAGGAGCTGGGAGTATAAAAGGCGGGGTCCCTCTACCTCCTCAGATGGGAAGCAGCTGCTGAAGGGTGTTTCCTGCCCTGCCCACTACTGGAGAGAGGTGCCGGTGAGGACACTGGCTACCTGAGAACTCACCTGATCCACCTGAGCCACTGGCCAGCCCAGACAGTGAGGGCTTGCTTGGACTACCACTGGTGATGGACCCTGGAGAGCCCAGCAATGAGGTGGAGGATGTGGCCCGGGGTAGCCTATTTAGGGCGGGCTGGACTCACACCTGAGCCCTTGTCAATGAGTTGTGAGTGGAGCCTGCTGACAGCCGTGGAACTCTCTGCCCTCCTAGGGCCCTGGACTGGGATGTGGCAGAGCTGGGGGGGCCCTTTCGACACCCCACCCCTTCTGTTGTAGCCTCTCCCTGGCCATAGACCTGACGCCTGCTCTGCCCTGCCTGAGGGCCCAGGAGAACACACTGCTTTGCCTGAGGCCTTGAAGCTATAGGCTGTGAAAAGTGAATCCCCTGCCTAACGCTTTCCCACACAGGTGCGGCAGTGAGGGGGCATGAAGGGAGGGCTGCCACCCACGAGAGAAAGCCAGATAAATCCTTGGGCTCAACTGGCTGGGATCAACAGCTCGTTGTCCAGCTGACAGCTGGAGACTAGTGCCCCGGGGCTTGGTTCTGGAGCCGCTTTTCTTCAATATCGTCACGAGTGATCTAGGGGACGAGGAGCAAGTTCACAGGTGACACTGAGCCGGGGGGAGCGGCAGACAGAGGGCAGGGAATGGAGCCAGAGTTGGGGTCAGAAGAGATCTGATGAGGTTCAAGAAGGACAAGTGCAGAGTCCTGCACTCCGGCTGGAAGAATCCCGTGCGCTGCTGCAGGCTGAAGTGGATTGAAACAGGAGCGTCGGCTATCACAATGCACCAGCCAAAGACCCAGTGGAGTGGGCGCTGGTTGGCCCAGTCAGGAGAGACGCCCCACGTTGTTTGCTCATTATTTTAACTCCTCCCGTGTGCCCCTTGCAGACTGTGGAGCCCTGCTGTGCCGAGGTGTCCTGTGTCCCAGTACAGCAGGGCCTGGTGATGGGCAGAGTGGGGTGGGACATGGTGTGCCTGTGAAGCCCCTGCCCCACTTGTTGCTCTGCTAGGGAAGCAGGGTCTCCTGCAGTCTCAGCCGCGAAGGAGAGGTGGGTTTCTTGCCTGTTCCCCTCCTTCAGTCCTGCTGGCGCTAAGCCCAGCTTCCCAAGGTGCCGTGGTTCCGAGACAGGATTTACCTTTTAGTGCAGTTGTGTTTTTGTTCCCCCACTGCCCCCCAAATTCACCAGTAGTAGCAGAGAAAGGTCAGTCTGTCCTGCCAAGAGTGGGTCAGGGCCTCCCTGCGTGGAGCAACCTGCACAGATAACAATCGTTTTCTTGCCTTCGTTTACATTTTCCTTAGAACAATTACAATATATTTTAGGGAATTAGTACAGAAATCAACAGTTATCAGCCCCAAATTCACCTCAGTGCTCCTCCCACATCTCCTCTCTGCTGCACTCCCCCAAATTTCCCCTCAATGCTCCCCTTCAAAGCCCCCAACCCACATATCCCCCTCAATGCTCCCCCTTTATACCTCCAAATACCCCTTCCGTGCTCCCCCTCACATCCCCTTTCACCCAGACTCCCCAAATTCCCCCTCTGTGTTCCTCTCCCAGCTCTTTAAAATATCAGGATATAGTTTTGATTTGTTGCAGACTATGGGGAAGGGGGGTGAAATATAAAAACACCACCCAAATAAAATATCTTCCATGTGTGCTCGTGCTGTTCTCATCAGCTGCCTCATTCAAAGCTCCCTGACTATTAGCTAATTGGCCCGATTTACTGACCAAGCCCCTTTCCCAGCTCAGGTTATTTGCCATTTCAAACTTGTTGGGAAAGAAAGAAAGAAAGAAAGAAAGAAAGAAAGAAAGAAAGCTCATCTGGGAGACAGAGGAAGGAAGTCTTTAGCCCTGTATACAGTCAGTAGAGGGGAAGGGGAGAATGGCTGATGTTTACGAAAATGATGCCTCTTTGGAGCCCGAGCCAGGTGCCCACCCGCAATCCCAAGCAGTAACTTAGGGTTTTGTCTACACTTGGAACGCTAGAGCGACTGGAGGTCATAGGAATAAATAAAGACATGTCATAGGAATAAAGGGCCTCAGTGCATCTCATCCAGTCCAACCTCAGTGGTAGTTTTTAAAAAGCAGTGAGAGTTGATACAGGAACTAAAACTGGTTAGGAATAATTTTTGCCCCACAGAAGTGCTGACTTCGTCGGTACAACCAACCAACCTTTCATTTGCAAACCAAGATTTTAGTTTTCAGTCAGTATTTCCGACCCAACCCAAACACTTCTTAGTTTAGAAGCTTTTGTTTTTTCAATGAAAACTCAGTTTTCTGTGGGAAAACAGACACTTTTGGTGAAAAACTTAATATAAAAATGGTTTGATGCAAAATTTCTGAGATTGCTTCAGCTAGTTCCTTTAATACCATTGCCTGAATTTTGATTAAGATTAAGATTTGATTAAGATTAAGGTTTGCATTGTTACATCTTTATCTGATTTTAAGAGTAAGCATTATCAACATTATCAACACAGTTGAGACCTTAGCCTCATTTTACATTTAGTCTGTAGCAAAAGCATGCGGCTCTCTGCACCTCTTTATAGTCTTTGGTATAATTTAGAAAGAAAATGAATGCAGATACTTGAACATGGCCCAGCTCCATCTACCACACAGACATTGCCAGCAAAATGCCAAGAGGGGAGGAAAATCCCTAGGGTGGAGGGAGCACTAGACAGTCTGATTAGGAAGATATATTATTAATAGCAATTATGTTTAATTATTATACTTAATCCTTTTGCATCAGTGGTTTCTGACATGCCTTTTACTAGATAGGAAAGTAACACTTCTTGCTCTAGGTCCAATGAATGGAAGCCTAAAACCTAGGGGTCGCAGAATATTTCCAGGTTTACTACCAGCTAGGTCTAAAAATGCCTTCTACTAGCCAGAGTACACCGTGGGCACAATAGGAAGGAGTAAGATCATATGCAATACATTCTGTGAATGTAAGACTTCAAATCTATCTTAACTCTTACTGATCCCAGTGATGTTTCTTCAGCCCAGGTGTGTTGAGCTGTTATGGTCCGGGATGTAGGCAATCTTCCCTAGTAGTCAGAGCAGAAGTCAGGTCTAGTGGACAGAGCTGGCATCCAGGTTGGGGGACAGAGCCAACATCTGCACCAGAGTTAATTGCCAGTTACCAGAGGCAAGCCAGAGTCAGGGCTGGAAGTCAGAGAGCAGGATCAGAGCCAGGACCAGCGAGCGATGATTGGAGACAAGGCACAAGGGCAGGAACTGGAGGAGAGGCGAACATCAAGCAAGGGAACAGGATGGCGGAAGAGGAGCCGACGGGTAAGCTTACGTAATATTCTACCATAAGAAAGCAGACGACCTTTTTCTGTCACAATTTAACCCAGGGTTTCTCTACCTCTGAGTCACAACCTGAGATTGGGTTACTGGGATTTACTGGGATGTGTCGGAGGGTCATGACTCATAGGGCTGGCTGGGCTCAGCTCCCCACTCAGGGCTTTCGTTAGCTGGTGCATGTCCCATTGCAGCTGAGGTTTGGCCAGTCACCCCCCAGCACTGGGACAGGGGACTGGCCAGCCCAAAGCTGAATGCTAGTGCTGTGAGCCCATGGGCCAGGCTCTGACACCACTTGCTCTGATTCAGCCTCACTGGCTCCTCATGGGGGGCAGGACAAATCTGAGCACGGCTGTGACCCTGGAAGCTGCAATGCCCAGAACAGGGAGACAACCTGACCCCAGTCAGCCCCCTGGAAGAAGAGCCAATTGGGAGCAGTTGGTGTCACATTTTGGGGTAAGAATCAAGGGGGCCCCCGCATACAGTCCCCCATGCTGCACAGCTGGATGACACCGTGCCTTCCATCCATACCCTCTGTCCTGGCCCTCAGCCCAAGCCCTACAACATATCTTTCCCACAAAGCCAGGTGACTCCCCTTGTCATAACACCTTTCCTGGCCTCCAGCCCCCCAGATCTTCCCTCACTGCTCCCCAGCCCCTTCTGCCCTCCATCTCCTCCCTGCAGGCTTCCCACTTTACTCCTAGGACCTCAACTCTCCCACCCCTTTATCCTCTGTTCCTAGGGGCTGGAGGGACTGGGGTTCTTGCAGAGCTATCAGCTTACTGCTCCTATTCTGGGCTGCTCTACCTCCATACCCTTCCCCCATGCCCCTCTGATCCCCACCTCTTTCCTCCCTACACCTCCAGGCCCTCCAATCTCCCCACTTTACCTCCAGGCCCCCAAATCCTCTTCACTACTTATTCTCAGATCCCCCACTGGCCATGAGGGTGGCTATCTTTGCTAATCACCCCTCCTCCCAGTTGCCAGTGTAGGGTGGGTTCCCCAGCTGTCCATATCTGGCCAGAGCCCTCCCCCGAATAGACTCCTACCCGGAATGGGAGGAGAAGCATTAGGTCCAGGAGTGTCCCAGGGTTGCAACAAGCCATTAAGCTTTACAAATGTGTGTTTGATTTCACTGTTTTGGCTATTTTACTAGCGTATTCAATTTCCCAAGCACCATCAGTGCATATAGTTGTTAAAAGCAAAAAGTGATGCTCTTGAGTGTGAGTTAAAAAATTAAATATTAAAAGTAACTAGATCTTCAAAACATTCTATTTGGAGTCATTTCCCAATCTTGCAGATAGATAAAATGCTGAATTTTATTGAAATATGATAGAATAGAGTACATTTTTGTTTCTATATTCTTGCTTCATTGAAATCCACCTATTTAAAAGTGTCTTAATGCTAAAAATGAATCCTCTTCCAGATTTGAATAGAAATGTCTATCAAACCACTGCAGAGCAATTGACCTTTGCTCTGAAATTATTCATAAATCCAAGGTAGAAAAGTAAGATTAGTTAGTGTATCTCAGAACTTCAATCTTTACCAAAATTTAAATGCCTGCTCCAAATTAAAGAAACACTAAGGTCAAATTTGGTACAAAAACTTAGGCTTTATAAATATAATCTTTTAGACAACTAAAATATACTTTTTCCATGACATTAAAAAAACAAACAAACAAAAAAACCACTTTCCAAATGGATTTTTTAAAACCATTCAACATTCATCTTGAAGCATTTGCAACCCAAACATTGCAATCTAATGCCCTTACAGAAATCTCTCTTCTTGTTTACTTCCTTCAGTTTCTGTTCATACAAGTCTGAAGACAGAATTTGGCCCTCAATATGTAGTTCAGTTAATTTTTCTCGTTAGTGCCTTAATCAGCTTTGCACCTGTCATTATACCAAATATTCCAAGAAAAAGATATCTATAATTTAGTTATATGTACAGTTTCATGTTATGCAAGTGTCACAGTGAAGCAGAGGAAACTGGTCCACTACTTTTTGGATCAATGGTACATTTCTTGGCAAATAAACCACTCAGATCTGTATCCCCTAGTCTCCCCAGACCAGATCTCACATGCCCCTCAAACACCATATGAACCAAAAGATCCTTCTTTGTTACAACAGGATACTGTGTGGTCTACATTCTTAGGTCTCTTTCATTCCCTGTCCTGCCCTTGTGGACCGTGAGAACAACCAACCTCCCAGCTGGTTATGAACTGCCCTCTGTCTAGACGGTTGGTGGATGCATTTGAGGTCTCTGGATGATGTTGCCATAATGGTCACTCACCCAACATCTACATTGTGCCACGAGAAGCCACATGCCAGAGCCCCCAGTCATGTCCTCACAGGCTGGAACTTTTTCTAACCAATCCATTCAACAAAGAAGTAGAGTTTCACAGCATTAAGAGTTGATGGTAGCAATAAACACGGTGTTTGGTTGGTTTTATAGCCCCAGCAGAAGAGGAGGAGGAGGTGGTTGAATTCCCCCTCCAGACACACACTTTTCTGTAGAAGTTTGCCATTGCATGCAATTATTAGCATTTCATGATGAATGGTGCTTTAGAAATACTGGTCAGGTCCATGGCAGGAATTCCCAGCAGGAATCTTTGCCTACATTCCTCTTAAGAAATCTACATCTTGCAGAATCTTCCAATGTCTGTTGCCTGGTACCTTCTCTTCCCCAACCCCAGACTGTTTCCCTTAACACAGAGCCCACCCCAGAGATCTTACATGAAGGGGCTTCTCCAGAATCTAGGTGTCGAAGGAACGTGCTACAAAGGAATGGCTTCCTTTCCCCCCAGTAGGGTCCATTTTTCTCCTCATTGAAGTGTATGAAGTAGGAGACTGTATGGCCTGTGATTAGCAGTAAAACAATAGTTTCTTACCACCACTGAGACCAACATCAATAAAAAGAATTATATAATACATGAAGGCTAAGGAAGGGTCAGACTAAATGCTGATTTGGAGGTGAGTAATTTAAAACTGAGAGAAAGGTCCCTCACCAGCATTTCCAGTGGCAGGTGAACAAAACGTTCTGCAAACACAGGGTGTCAGGATGCTGAAGCTCAGATTCAGCATATAGTGCAAGATGAGTGCTTCTAAAATCTGAATGTGGGAAGCTTAAAGCCGTGAAAAGAATAGGAATTAAAGAAATCTATTTGAGAAGTGTAGGGGGTGGGAGAGACAGACAGACTGCTACTCTTCATCTTACCGAGTGTAACTGAAACCAGTTCGTGCTCAGGGTGCCCCACAGCCAGGCATGGCTGTGAAATAGTTGCATGCCTCGAGTGTAGTGCTGGCCCTGGGGATCCAGCTGTCCCTTCACACCCTCAAAAGTGGCGGCTGCCCCACCATGATCCCCATGTTGGAGCCTTGCCTCCTGATCCTGAGAGTGCTTAACACCTGCAACTCCCACTGAAGCCGATGCTGGAGATGTTAGGAAGCGTTCAGGCTGGCAAGCGAAAGGGAATGACCCCAGGGCGAATTAAAGGCACAGGACAGTTTGCATATAAGAAACACTTCCAAATGAGCAGCGAGAGCCTGTAATACTTTCTTTAGAAAAAGGGTAGATGGTTATAACACACACTTTTCTGCCTGGGTTCTGAAGATCAGACTTAAGATGCTGTATTAAAACCATTCCACGAAAAGCCCTCCGGACCAGATTTCCAGCTAGCTAATCAGACTATTCCCTCAGTTCTGCCCCAGGGATATGGTACAATTTCTATTATCTGATCCTCACTTTATCCAAAATAGGGTCACATCCCTGGTGGCTGTTCCTTTCACTGAAGATGCCAACAACTATGTGAATGTATTAAGTGCCCCCATGACATTTGGAAAATCAAGGTCAGGTTTGCCCATCATCAGTTTGCATTGAGTGTTTTGATGCGCAAGGGAAAGGTATATGTTATGAAACATAATATGCTGTTAAATATCACGGTTTCTATTATTTTAATCCAAGTTGCTCAGGAGGAACTGAATTTTCCAAGTGTTAGTTGAACCCAATTAACTGATATAATATACGAGTGCAGCTATCCTGAGGGAAGAGAAACATCTTGTATTCCGATCATGTCTGGCTACCAAGGTGATTTTTTTAATTTAATTAACTTTTTGGGACTGAGAATCTGATGAAAGAATGTCATTGACGAGGGCTGCCCGTTGCTCTGAAGTGACCAAGCTTCTTGACATACTGTAATACTCAGGGAAGAAAATCTTCATGACCATGATGGGTGAACACTTGGAAAAACAGAGGCTCAGGCAGGAGAGCACGCATCGACTTCAGGATTGTAGGTCTTCCTTCGCTAATCTGTTCGAATTCTTTACAAATATTGTGGCAAGACAGAGGAATCCTTAAATGTAAATTTTCAGAAAGCATTTGCTAAACTTCTAATCAGAAATTAACGGCTAAGGTAAAGAGATGCTATTAGTGTGTATCTAGGGTTGTAGGAAAAAATGTGGAACAGGACATTTCTCAAATAATAGCTACATTAAATGATTGTTGTAGGTTGGGGATGTCGGTAATCCATACCCCCCAGATATCTAAAATGGAATCCTACAAAAAATGTCAAGTTGCAAAGTAGGAGAACAAAAGAATAGGAAAACATCAGAAAGGCTAAAGCGCAAAATGAGTTACACTTAGCAAGGGACATGAAAGGCAATAAGAAAAGATTACTTAAATGTATTAGGAGCAAGTGAAAAGTGTGGGTCCTTTACTTATTGGGGAAGGAGAGTTAAAAACTGATGATGTCAAGAAAGCAGAGTTGTTTAACATCTATTTTGTGTCAGTCTTCCCTAAAAGGTTAAATCGTGACCATATATTCAACATAATATCAACAAGAGGTTAAGTAACACACGCTAAGATAAAGAGAGAACGGGTTAAAGAATATTTAGGTAAGTTAGATGCATTCAAGTCAGCAGAGCTTGACAAAATTCATGCAATGGTATTAAAGGAACTAGCTGAAGCAATCTCAGAATTGTTAGCAATTATCTTTGAGAAGTCCTAAAGAATTGTTGGGATCCCAGAAGACTAGAGAAGGATAAATATAGTACCTGTCTTTAAAAGGGGAGAACAAAGAGGATACAAGAAGATGCCTTGGGTTAACCAGCTATGACAGGCTGTAACAGGTCACGGTGGGTGGAAAAAAGGAGGGGAAGCCACCTTGCCCGAAAAGGAGACAAAGGGGTCATGGCTTGGGGTGGCTGGCTAGAAGGATGGTGAGCAGAGTCCAAGAATGGTACTCTGAGGCTCCTGGGTTGGTTGCTGCTGTAACTTCTAATTAATCTTCTAACAAAGTCTTCTATGCTGTGAGGCTGAGAACTAATAAACCCTTCTGACTGCTGCATTGGCTGTGAACTGTTTCTGATGGTAAGACAGGTGCATGGCCCCTTTGGGGGTGGGTAAGAGCTCCCCAAGAGTGCTAAATGCGCCGTAGTCTGATTCAGGGGTGGCTGCACTGGTGTGTGGAGACGAGGGGTTGGGGAAGACCCCCAGCCCCAGAATCCTGACTGGCTATGCACCAACTGGTTCCATCCCTATGGGGCTCCATGACACTCTCCTCCAGTGAAAGGGTCTTTGAGGGGTGGAGAAGCTCGCTCCACACCCAGAAAGCTCAGGGACGAGAGGCAGGGGGAAAGAGACAGCAGAAAGGAGAGGGAAGCAGGTGGGGAGGCATCCCACACAGAAAGCGTACATGTCATGGATGTTAAAAGGGGCAACATGGCCACCCAAGGTCTATAGGGGAGGGGTCAGTAGAAGAGCAAGGGAAAGAAGCCATCAGTGTTCTCCCCCACCCAGGGCAGATCTTGAGGGTGTTGCCTTTGTATTTTATGGCCCTCTGACGGAAAGGGTCAGCACACTCGTGACTCACCAGCAGACCCCAGTTTGGCCTGAGAGGAAGGAGAGCTAGTGGGTCAGAGCTGCCTCGCAACAAAAGATCAGCAGATGAGAGCTTCCAGGAGAGACTGAGAGGTACAAGGAAAAAGCGGAAGAGCTTCCTGGGCAAAGGCTGAAGGCGGAAGAGGACCAAGAGGGGTTTGCTAGCCGACTTCTCAACATAAAAGAGTCAGACTTAGAGAACAAGAGAGAGGTTTACCTGCTGACTTCTAGGCCAGAGAGCTGAAGCTTGCTGCTGGAGAGGACTGAAACCAGGGGAGTGGCGGAGGGGCTAACCTGTTGACATCTCCACAATGGGCAGGTGGATCCAGAGGGCTGGGAGGGTGAGGGCCAGTAGGAGTGAGGGTTACTCCTTTGGGGAGGATGAATTTCCATCAGAGAGGCTGTGGGTTCCCACTAGGGATAGCCAACTTGCAATCCAGTAAAAGGACAGGAGAGGACCAAGAGATTGGTGGCAGAAGGATGCTGGGGTGTGGCATGTGCTCTGCAAATGAACTAGTGGACATGGTATTTTAAAGACTACATGCACGGGGGTGATAAATGGTTTATGTCTGGAGACTTGCTGTGGACTATTTTGCACCATATTTTTGTAATAAACTGGCCCCAAGGAGGGTAGAGAATCAAGCTGCTTTCAGTGTCATTACTGGAGACTGATGGAGGAAAGCTGAAGCTTCAATTGATTGGTCTTTCCTAAGTGGAGCACTTTGCATTTGTCCTTATTGAATTTCATCCTATTTACCTCAGACCATTTCACCAGTTTGTCCAAATCATCACCTTTTCATTAACAAACTAGGGAAGTACAACCTGGATGGAGCTACTCTAAGATGGGTTCAACCTGGTTAGATAACCGCTCTCAGAGAGTAGTTATCAACAGTCACAGTCATGCTGGAAGAGCATAATGAGCGGGATAATGCAGAGATCAGTTCTGGGTCCAGTTCTGTTCAATATTTTCATCAATGGTTAGATGATGGCATAGACAGTACAGTTATAAAGTTTGCCAATGATACCAAGCTGGGAGGGGTTGGAAGTGCTTTGGAGGGTAGGATCACAATCCAAAATGATTTGGACCAACTGGTGAAATGGTCTGAGGGAAACAGAAGGAAATTCAATAAAGACAAGTGCAAAGTACTCCACTTAGGAAAGAACAATCCATTGCACATGTACAAAACTGGCAATGACTGCCTAGGAAGGAGTTCTGTGGAGAGGAATCTGGGCACCATAACCACAAGCTAAATATGAGTCAACAGTGTAACACTGTTGCAAAAAAAGCAAACCCCATTCTGGGATGTATTAACAGGAGTGTTGTAAATAAGACACGAGAAGTAATTCTTCTGCTCTACTCCTTGCTGACTGGACCTCAGCGGGAGTATTGTGTTCAGTTCAGGGCGCCTCATTTCGGGAAAGATGTGGAGAAATTGGAAAAAGTCCAGTGAAGAGCAACACGAATGATTGAAGGTCTGGAACACTTGACTTATGAGGGAAGGTTGAAAGAGCTGGGTTTGTTTAGTCTGGAAAAGAGGAGACTGAGAGCGGACATGATAACACTTTTCAGGTACCTAAAAGGTTGTTATAAGGAGGAGGGAGAAAAATTATTCTCCTTAATCGTCAATGATAGGACCAGAAGCAATGGGCTTAAATTGCAGCAAGGGAGGTTTAGTTTGGACATTAGGAAAAAATTCCTACCTGTCAGAATGATTAACACTGGAATGAGTGGCCTCAGCAGGTTGTGGACTCTCTGTCATTGGAGGTTTTTAAGAGCAGGTCAGACACACACCTGTCAGGGATGGTGTAAGATGGTACTTGTCCTGCCATGAGTGCCGGGGACTGGACTCTGACCTCTCATGGGCCCTTCCCGTTCTGTGATTCTATATCAGGGAGAGATGGGGCAGGCAGAAAAGGGGAGACGGGATACCTTGATGGGAGGCGGGCCATCCAGACTTCCAAGGAGATGTGCTGGAGCCCTGGTTAACAGCCAGGTTAGCGCGAAGGGAGCAATATGTGAAGACCCTGGCTGCTGCAAGCTGCGCACTGTGTAACCAAGCCTAGAACCAAGGTAGCCACACTTACTGCAGCAGTTGCTGTTTATGTGCTGCTAATATCAGTTTTGTCTGTGACTGCCTCCTAACATGTGCCAAATAAACTTGGCTTCTATTTACAGTGCCCGAGGCTTCCTCCCCCCTCCGCCACGAAATGTGAGTAACTTATTGACTCCAAAAAGCAAACAGCAGGGGAAGCTCAGCTGTACTTAGACGATTGGCTGAGTAACCTGTTGACTTCATGTGTCCAATTCTCCCTCCCTAACATGTTAGATTGCCACTCAGAGCCAGCCTGTCTCTCTGGAGATGTGTGGGATGTGTCCCATTCCCACACCATTCCCTGCTTGGAATATCCCTGTATCACTTTAATCAGGAGAAGTGGGGAAGCATCTACCCCATTTGCTGTCCTTTTCACAAAGGACTCTGTTTTCTTCAAACTTCAACTTTTAACTATGCCAATTGGCCATCACTGAGGGGTGGCTTCCTGGAGCACAGCATGGTACAGACTTGCTCTTTCCTTACTTCACCCCTCTCAGCCTTCACAAGGAGGCGCTGCGAGCAGAGTGGCGCAGGAGTTGGGTATCCCATTACCTCAACTGGCTCCCAAACCAGAGAATCCCCCATGAGGAAGGCCAGGCTGCTTTCCAGTCCTTCACACTGGGTGAGTAGGGCAAGAATGGATCCTCAGCCTTGCTGTCTTTATCAGTAAAATGCCATGAAGAACTATGGCTCTCTAGATACAATAATGACTCATGCCAGTTACTATTTTAGTGACACATAAATGAGATCAGAGCTGAATAAAGCTAATATGATTAATAGGTTAATGCACAATCGATGTGGACAGTCCTTCTAAGCCTTCATTCAACAAACTGCTGCTGCTCCAATATGAACATGCAGATTCTTACTTAGAGTACAGAAAAGCCTCCTGAAATTCTGCTACGGGGTGATCCTTTAAATGGAGGTGGCTTTAGTGGGGTCCCTGGATGCAGTTGCACCCACAGAAATCAGGCCAGGTCTAATCAAACCTGAATTGCTGCAACATGATGCACGGGGTCAAAATGCTACTGTGAATAACAGCGGGAAGCTGGGCTAAGCTGGAGTGAAGGACATTGTGACCCTGTGTGCTAGGTCAGAGCCCACTCAGCATTGACACCCACCATCAATAGCCTGGACAGCAGCTCACCCACCTTGGCCGGGCCCTGATCCCGCTGTCAGCGCCTCCATCAGCGTGCTGGGCCCCAGGTGACCTGCCGAGCCAAGGCTCCAAGCTAGGAGCAGGGTCGGTGATGCCATTCCTCTCAGCAGCAGAGCTGGTGCTCAGACAGAAGTGGGACCAAGGAGCACCCTAGACACATGTGGGTCGGAGCTCCCAAACATTCCCACAGGGAGGACAGTGACCCCAACCTGGGCCCTGACTCCTGCACCCCAGCACACATTGAACAGGGAGATGCCATCCATGCCTGCCTTTAAAAATCTCTCTTTTTCTAGTGTGAATGAAGAATTAAATGTTTGTGATTCTTAAGTAAGACAAAAATATTTCCAAATCCATGTGCTATAACTGTTTCTCTTTTTTACGAGCTGGGCCAAAGACAGATGTTTCTGGAGTGCCAGAAACTCCAAAAGCCATGTATAGAATCAGTCAGTGGCACAACAGGTAACCTACTGCAGCAACAGTTCACCATGCTTCATCTGTGTTTTTCTTAGACTACAAGAAAAACCAGCCAGGAATCAAAATCACAAGCTAAGAATATCGAGCGCCAGAACACTGAACATTCAGGGAGCTGTATTTCTGCCCCCAAACCTGAGGATTTGAATCCCGTTTGATGCACACTGCTTTAACTATTTGAGTCATTAACTACAAATAAGCCCCACTCCTGCCTTCCTTGTACTTTTAACCACAGCATATTCTGCCTCCCTGGCCTCACAGAGATCACACTCACAGCTCCAATCTGTACCCAGGCGTAAGCTTTTCAGCAGAGAGGCCAATTGTGTTATGCAATCAAATTAATACATTAAGTTGTTACAGATAAGCCACACATCACTAAGAAAATTCAGGTATCAAGCCACATATCAGTAGGATAACCATATTCTTTTGATCTTTCATCCTCCTTGCTCAAAGAGCACAACATTCCTAAACTGAGTGCCCTCATCAGGAGTGCACTGCCTCTTGTGGACAGGAAGACAGCTGGTTCGTACATGCGGCAGAATGATAGTGCCTAAAATTAGGTAGAGTTGGTTCGTCATCACTTTTTGCTGAAATAAATGTAATGCTTGTAGAAGTCTGAGAACTGACAGTACTGTAGACAGACATCTACTATCACCAGAACAGGTCGTGGCTCTGCACTCTCCTTCTAGCCTTAAAAGCCTCTCAGTCTTGAGTTGGAGAGACTTGGGATCGGGGAGAAGTGAAGAATTCTCCTCCCATTTATTCCTTGGCCTTTCTGCTGAGACCAGGAACCACATTTCTTTGACTGGTCATGGCTTCACTCACTAGACACCTGGTCCACATTCATACCATCCAGTTGAAAGTGAAAGGCAACAGACCCATTAACATGATAGCTGAGGCATCCCAGTTCCATGTCTACTATTTTCTTGCATTGCAACACAAAAGTAGTCAGTAGTAGAAACCATTAACACAGAGGTTGGGAAAACCAAGTGTTTCACCATAATTGCTGAGTGCACAGAGTTCAGTGCTCTTTCACCGAATCTCTTAATCCTTAAAAAGGATTAATCAGTTCTTAACTGCTGATTAAGTTCATTTTCAACTAATACTTACACCATAATTGATGGAGATTGTTTGCAAGAGAGTTTTATAGCACTTCAGTCCAGATGAAAAGTCTGGCTTCAGAGCTGGTGTGATTGGATCCTGCGCTCATGAGGACAAGGCCGGGTGGAAACTAGCACCACACAGTGCCCAGATGCTGAACTGTGACAAACGCTAACAGAAACAAACAAGACAACAGAGTCCTTGGCACTTTTAAAGACTAACAGATTTGTCCCGGGACACTTTTAAAGACTAACACTTTTATTTTTCGCAGGAGCTTCCGTGAGAAAAATCCCACTTTGTCAGATGCTAGGAAATGGAAAACTTACAGTATGGGAGGGAAAGATAAATGCAGTGAGATGTAATCACAGGAGCAGCTCAGATTACTTCAGCAAATCAAACAAGTTATATAGATTAAAACAAGATATGTTGTTCCACACTGTTTAGTGTTTAGACAAGTTTGGCATAACCACAACTCAAATGGCCTAATCCTGTGAGGTGCGGAGTGTCCTCAACTCCTGTTGGTTCCACAGGAGCTAAGGGTGCTAAGCCTCTGACAGGATTGATACCAAACAAAGGAAAAGAAAGGAAAAAAGAGCCACTTTATGCAATCATACAGCGTGAGCTGCCTAAAACTTGCAGGTTGAACTGAGGCTCCCATAGCAAGGTAAACATTAGATGGCTTCAGGAAGATTCACTTCTCACTCATACACCTCTGACAGACAGAAAGGCCTTCGTTTTATGTCACATACAGGTATATTTATATTTATGGTACTATAAAGGAGCTTTCCAGGATCCACAATTTCAGGTTGGTGAGACTGCAACTGAGAACCCTTCACATGCATAAGAGCTGAATCTGGCCTTTAAAGTATATAATTTGATTTTAATTATTGATGGGCTTTAATTGTTAAAACAATTTTAGTTATTCAACAACAGGAAGTCTAACTTGGGTGCAGTTGCCTCAGTCTATTGGTGAACACCGAGAGAACTAGAAAAGTCAGCAGAAGTACAGCCTGAACATTTAACAGCCATGGCAGGAACTGGCTTCATAGTCCACAGTCAGGTATTTTAGCAGGTGACAGGAGCAAACTTACATATAGCCAAGTTAACAGAAGTGTGCTCAACTTGTCTACTTGGAAGCCTCAGAGAGGCCAACTCTTGCTATTTTATCATGTATCTCATTATATTTCATGCTTAACTTTAGAATTTCAGCAACTTCTTTGCAGCTTTTATGTATTTTGTTGCTAACACATTAATTGTAGGGTGAACTTGTTTTCTCAAACAGTAGTTTTCCAGATATACCAGTACTGTGAATCTGCTATTACAAGTTAGGGGGGGGGGCCATGTTAGTCTATGTCAACAAAACAAAAAGGAGTCCTGTGGCACTTTTAGAGACCAGCAAGTGTGTGAGGTAATTTCCACATATATAACACACTGGCCCTCCGCCAAAGAGCTTACAGTGTAAGTGATTGGAGCTTAGAAAATGTGAAGCAACTATTCAGTAGCAATACAGACAGGCACCTCATGCTGGCATTTTGGGGACCAGCTCAAGTGGGCGCCCCATTCAGTTTGTGCTGTCACTCCCTTGGCGTCTGTGGGTAGGCCTCCTCAGCTCCATCAAGGCCCACCACATCTTCCTCTGGCCAAGCCACAACTCATGGTCCCCCCCAGCCCTCTGGGGGATTTGACAGTCCCAGCTCTGCCACTTGCGTCAGTGGCAGCCCCCGTCCACCATCCCTCTACTGGTGGTATGGGGAAGGTGGAGAGGGACCCAGGCCCACCCACTACTCCAGGCCCTGGCCCAAGGACCCTGTGTGCACCAACCTGAACCGCCTCTTCCCCCAACTTTGTGCCAGTCTTCCCCAGGCCACTTCCCCACAGCCCCCAGTACTTCTGCTTCCCTTGTATCAGGGCCTTGTCTCCTCAGCCCTGGCAGTCACCCACTGCTCTGTCCAGGGTCCTGACAGCCGGACCTCCTTCAAACTCCTGTGAGGTCCTACCTTGTGCTGCCTGCCTGCTCCCTTTTATATGGGGCTCTCCTGCAGCTCCCTCCAATTGGCTGCTGCTCCCACAGCTCTTGTAACCCCTTCCTAGCCAGTATGGGGAAACGCCTTGGCACCCCTTCATCTAGAGATAAGAAGTCTAACTATGTGCCCTGTGAGCAGCTTCCCGTTACCACTCTGGCCCCTCTAGCATCAGAGCATCGCACTGCAGGGGTCATCATCCCTTTTCCCTACACCTCTGCTGACCACTTCCTAGGCCATTGTAGGGCCAGTCTACATCTTCCATGGCCCACCCCTCCAGCCACCTCACCTCTAATTTCACCTCCTTCCAGGTGAACAGATGTGCAACTGAAAATACAAATACCTCATTTTTCTACTTCTCTTGAGCTCTGCTGCAGGCCCTGGTTCTGCATTCCTGGTCCACTTCTGCCTACCTTCACCCCACAGCAGAAACTTGGTCTCTTCCCTTTCTAGGCTGGTTGCCCTGGCCCTCCTGGAGCTGGAATCACTACTTATAACAGACTCCAGAACAGAATCCACTTGGGGTTAACTATTAGGTCCCTAATTCCCCTTAAAGGGTTAGCCAGCCTCTGTTAAGCCCCTGAAAAGGAAGAAGTTGCTCACCCTAGGTTCCCTGCAAGCTCCAGGGTCTCACCCACCTCTGTAGCCAGTTGGTAGGCTATATACTACAACTACAGCACTCTCCGGCTGCTCTCTGCAAGTCCTATCAAGCACCCAGTCATCTCCTTGAAGAGATCTGACAGCAGCCCTGTTCTCTCCAAGTCAACCTCTGTTCACACAAAGATCCATAGCAAGACTTTCCTCTTCTCTGGCTATTCTCTCTGCACTTCTGTGTCCTCTTACCTGGCATACGCTGCTGGCTAGCCTGCAGTTCCTTTGTGTCCCACCAACCTACATCCACCAGAGAACACCTTTCTCTGGGCTGAACAGAGACTGTACCCTCCCTTCAGGACCCCAGAAGTTACATGTGACAAATTCTTTCCCAATGTCACTTCTTAAAGACAGCTCTTTTGGTGAGGCAGACACTATATTACAAATAAAGAGATTAAAAAACAGTACTACACCTTTTAAATACTTTATAATAATCTATAGTGGATCCTTTCAGATCTTGCTTTTCACACTCATTCTAGATATCATTGGTTACTGAAGGAATATCATAGGTACATTAATGCCTGGAGGTCTGGAATGGCATCCTGGTAATTTCCATTTTAAAAAACATTTTTCCTTTTTGCTAGTATGATTTAAGGAAGGACCACCACTTAGATAGTCAGACTCTGTACTGAAGCTCCCCAACCACTCCTCATAAACAGATGTCTCTCCTGTTCTGGATTGTTTGACACTTCAAATCAATTACTGGTCCCTAGACACAAGTATATCCCTTAGACAACTTTTCTCACCACCTTCTGTCACTTCACCTGATTCAACCTCATTATAACCCCAAATGCATCATTTTCATAATGTAACACATCAGTAACAATCCCCTACAAGAGTTCCTCGGGCCACTTATCCTCTGAAAGACTTCCAACCTCAACTTTCCAGAACTGTAACTCAATGGGGTGTCATTTACATTCATAAATTTATTGATCTCGTTCCCTTTGTCCCCCAAGCTGTTCCATGTATAATTTCATCCCTAGAGATACAAGCACACTTTCCCTTAGCAGAAAACATGCTTTAATACTGAAGGTTCATCCTGTCCTGGTGACTGGAAAACTCTTGTTTAGCTGTCCTTGAACCAAAAGTCAGAACTCAATCTACTTTCCCAACCTTTAGTTTTTGTTGTGGTGGAATGATGGGTCTGCTCCCATCCCTCCAGTGTTTTTTTCAGTATATGCTAACACCGGCCTCTTTTGCTCATTTACCAGCTAGTTTCTCTCTGTGATCTTTTCCTTTTATTTGCCTGCTGTCTTCCCTCCCTTCCTCTCTTGGCTCTTTTACAACAGTTTGTGTGGACACTGATCTTCTCATTGTTTCCAACGCCTATAGCTTTAATTCCTGCCCTTGCATCCAAGAATGAGTTGAGAGGAGGTTGATCTGGAGAAGAGTAGCTAGCCAGAGACTTATATGTGTGAACTGCTCCCCCAGCTGGTTACTTTACAGCAGTAATGGGAGTAGGGAGGCAAAAGTGGAAGGAGCTTACAAAGACAGTTGCTGTTTTACCTGCAGATTTAATTGCACATTTAAAAAGATTTGAGGTCCTGCAGCTTCCCCCCCCCCACACACACACAGTTGTTTCCTACAGCTTTCTCCCCCACCCCACACACTTCTTTCCTACAGCTTACTATACATACACAAACACACACGACACAGTTCTTTCCTACATGCTCCCCCTTCTTGGGAATAGGGCACCCCTGCCCCTTCCCCGGGTTGGGACAAGTTAACATAATGAGCTTTTCTAAACCTGTAAAGGACTGGGAGCCACTCTGGATTTTGACAAGACAGATTGTTTTTACCCTTACAGGCATGAAATCTCTTCCAAGACACGTTACTAGTAAACCTGGGGTATGTTGTATAATTTGAGTAATTTATTGTTGATAATGAGCTTTGATAAAGTTTCTAAATGCAGAAAGAATTGTCAGACAAGTTTACAATTAAGGGATGGATCAGCACGAAAAGCACACTTTACCTCTTAAAGGCCAGAAAATATAGGGGGAAACGGAGAACTTCCAAAAAAAAAAAAAAAAAAACCAAGGTAAAACTTTTCAAAAAAAATTATAATTAAAAATAAATGTCATGTAAATAAAAGGAAAAAAGAAGTGGGGCTGCCGACCACTGAGGATGGGATAGAGATTAAAGATTAAAAGATTATTCACTCTATGCAGTAACTGGTTTTCTTTGAGATGTGTGTTCCTCTGGGTGCTCAGCTTGTGGTTTGGCATGCCACAGCACCCTCGATCACAGATCTTCACAGCAGTATGTGCTCAGGCTGCACATGCGCCATTGCTGTCTTGCGGAGCTGTCGGTGCGTCTTGTATGGGCGCGTGCATGACCCAAACCCCTCAGGTTCTTTTCTACCGCAGACTCTTTTATTCAAACTCCAAAGCAGAGTGGATCAGGGGGGACAGTGGAGCACCCACAGGGACATACATCTCAAAGAAAACCAGTTACTGCACAGGGTGAGTAACCTTTTCTCCTTCCTCGAGTGATGTTCCTGTGGGTGCTCCACTTGTGGTGACTACATAGCCGTACTGTGTACTCGAGGAGGATCTTCAGCGTTACCCTGCGCAGATGACAGTACAGATACACTCACAGATGCGTCATTGGTAGATGCTTGGTCAATGGTGTAATGCTTAATAAAAGAGAGTATTGATGCCCATGTGGTGGCCCTGCATATGTCCATTATAGGGACAGCCCTGAGAAAAGCCACCGATGTAGCCATCGCTCTCACTGAATGTGTTCTAGTTCTCAATGGAATCTGTAGCCCTTTCTGTCCATAGTAAGTTCCAATACAGGATGAGATCCATTTGGATATTCTTTGACTGGAGATTGCTTTCCCCTTTGACTGTTCTGCTAGAGATATGAAGTTTGTTCAATTTTCGGAATGACTTTATTCTCTCCAGGTAGAAGGCAACAGTCCTTTAACATTGAATGTGTGGAGGATTGTTTCCTGCAGATCTTTGTGAAGCTTGGGATAAAAAGCAGGTAAGTGTATGGGCTGGTTAATATGAAAATCAGAGACTATCTTTGGCAAAAACTGGAATAATCCTGAGTTTCTTGTTTGTTTCAGAAATGGCTATATGTTGTAGCAACAGCATAATACAGCATTGTAGTCACAGCAGAATTGTATGTGGGGTTCCCAAGCTGCTGGCTGTATAAAAGAAAATAAAGGCAACTGAAAAATAGCCATAAATCTGTTCATGAACTAAAAAGAATTGAGCACTGGCAAGCTCTGCTCCACTGGGGTCACTGTGTCAGGCTTTCATCCTCTCAGCATGATACAGAGGGAGCCCTGTCAAATCATGTCGTCCTGGGTAAGGGCTCCAGCAGGGACTCCAGCCCAGCCAGCAGATCTGCTCGCATCCCTTCCAGTCCGGTCTTGAGCAGTATGTAAGACTTAACTATTCAACCCCTTATCTTCCTGCCCTAGATGACTACTTTCTCTCCTACCCCAGTGGTCATCTATTTCCAATCATGCATGTGCTAAACACACACTTACATCATCTGGTAGGAGGTAAAAATCTCTCTTTTGGAAGTGCATGTTTGGAGTTGGCAGTGGAAACAGCTGCTCAGCATCCAGGAAGCATCTAGAGCACCCAAGAACCATCTCCACTAGCTTCTCTCGTGCTGTGTCGCAGGGGCCTGTATGGGGCCATGCCTCACTCCCTGAAAAGCTAGCTTCTCTCCAGGGCCAAATGCAGGTGGCTTTAGCGGCTACAGCTCCAGCCCCTGACCATTTAGTGGTTGTGGCATTGACTGGAAACACACTACAGTTTGTGTTGTTGAGAACGAGAGAGTTATTTCTCACAGAAATGCAATGCTTACCAGGATTTCTCAGACACAAGTCAAAGGGCAGATTGACTCAGAACAGAAAAAACAGTCTGAAACTGACCATGCTTACTGGAAAGAGGTCCTCAAACAGATTGCTGCAGTTGTTAAGTTTCTGGCAGAACATGGGCTTTCTTTCAGAGCAGACAGTGGAACTGTTGGATTCCCCAGTAATGGGAATTACTTGAGCACCTGGGAATTACTGAGGCAGTTTGATCCTTTTCTAAATTAACATATACAAAATACAGGAATGCTGATAAAGGAAGGCTTTCATACCTTTCTTTGACAATTTGAGGAATTTATAACTTTAATGGAACAAAGCGTGCTTTCAGAAATAATCAGTTGCAGATTGCAAAGTACTTTTCAATTATTGCAGACTCCACTCCTGACATATCCCACATAGATCAACTTTTCATTGTCTGCTATGTGTCACAAGGGGGGCAGATTCAAGAGCATTTTCTTAAATTTCTCGCAATATCAAGTCATACTGAAGAATCGCTTTGTGATTCAGTTTTGAAAAAGATGGACATCGACATAGCAAATTGCAGAGGTCAGTGTCATGACAATGCTAGTAGCATGTCAGGAGCATACGAAGGTCTGCAATTACAAATTTGGGGGATACACCCGTTAGGAGAATGGGTACCCTTCCTTAGCTCATACTCTAAATTTAGTTGGGGTTACAGATGTGAACTGCTGCTTGGAAGCAAACCTTTCCCCTCCCCCTTTGTTCAATCCCTTTTTAATTTGTGCTTGAAATCAACCACTTGCTGGCAAAGGCTTACTGCAGGATTACAGTCTAATGACAACAAGCGAATTGGGACCCTGAAAGTTCTTTCAAATACAAGGTGGTCTACACATGCCCAGGCAACAAAATCATTATGGCTGAATTCTGAAACTATTCAGGAATCTCTCAAAAAACCTCCAATGATTCAAATCGGAACCCAAATATATGGAACGATGCTCAATCGCTGGTCATGAAAATGGACAAGCTGGATATTGCTTTCCTTTGCAAGCTCAGTTCTGCAGAGATTTCAAGAAACAAGCACTGCACTTCAGGTTGTTAACTCTGACTTGCCTAATGCTGTAAAGTTGGTGGGTTCTTTAAAAGATTTTGTGACTGGTCTATGAATTTACTTGGACAGCTTTCAAACTACAGCTAAACAAATGACGCTTCAAGTTTCTTAACAGTATAAATCAGAAAAGCACTCTAAATAGAAGTGTAAAAACAACATGACAAGTCTGGGGAGCCAGAATGGAACTTGTCAGGCCAAGAGAAATTTTGTGTGGAGGTTTTCAACATTATTTGTTTTGGCCCTTCTTATCTCGCTGGCCCGGCCAACCCAATGTCTCCTACCTTTAGGGTACTTTCCCCTTCTTATGAGTTTCGGCTTTACTTTAGGTGACAAATCTGAGGAACATCCCAGATTGGGTGTCAGAGGTTCTGAAACAAATTAATATATTAAACAGTAATAAGTCACCAGGACCAGATGAAATTCACCCAGGAGTTCTGAAGGAACTCAAATGTGAAATTGCAGAACTATTAACCATGGTATGTAACCTATCACTGAAATCAGCTTCTGTACTAGATGATTGGAGAATAGCTAATGTGATGTCAATTTTTAAAAAGGCTCCAGAGGTGATCCCAGCAATTCCAGACCAGTAAGCCTAACTTCAGTACTAGGCAAACTGGCTGAAAGCTACAGTAAAGAACAGAATTATTAGATGCATAATGAATTATTTGTTGGGAAGCATCAAAATGTTTTTTGTAAAGAGAAATCATGCCTGCCCAATCTACTAGAATTCGAGGGGCTCAACATGCATGTCGTTGGAATACCAACATTGCTCGGGTCAAGTGATATGATGCTTGAGCTTGGCTTCGAGACTTTATTAGGCAGTCATCCAGATATGGGTAAATGGTAATTCCTTCTTTGCTAAATATGCTGTGACAACTGCTAGAACTTTTGAGAAGACCCTTGGAGCGTTGGAAAGTCTGAAAGGCAGTACAGTATATCGGTAGGGGTCCATTCCAATGATGAACCTGAGGAATTTCCTATGTGCAGGATGAATAGATATATGAAAATATGTGTCTTGAAGGTCACGGGTAGTGTACCAATTGCCTGGATTCCAGAGCTAGGATTGTGGAAAGCGTCACATTTCTGAATTGTTGTGGTCTTATGAATTTGTTCAGTTTCCTGAGGTCCAAGATCGGTCTCCACCCACCTGATTTCTTTTGTGTGAGGAAATAAGGAGAGTAGAAGCCTTTTCCCTTCTATTTGCTGGGCACCCGTTCCATAGTACCTACGTTTAGTAGTCGTTGGGCTTATTGATGTAATAGTTGTTCATGAGTTGTGTCCCTGAAAAGGGACGGGGAAGGGAAGTGGGGAATTGGATCTGATGTGAAGGGGATGGTGTAGCCAGTCTTGATAATCTATAGGACCCATCTGTCCGTCATAATGAGTGCCCATTGATTGTAAAAGGTACTCAGTTTATGGTCGTGTATAGGGGATGTTAGGTTCTCTAGAATCTCAATGAGGTTTTGCAGACCCTTGACCACACCCTCAAAACTGTGGTTTTGATGGTGGAGCTTGTGAAGTCGAGGATTGGTTGTTGGATTGTCGACAACATTGAGGACGCTGTCTGCTGCAAGATTGGTCCTGCTGTCTGTTGTTGTACCCATATGGTTGCTGGAATTGATACCGAGAGTTATAGATTGGTATCTATACAGGTACCTTCTAATATAGGAGTGTATACACCGAAAGATCATAAGGTAGCCCCAGAGTCTTTGGGGGTATGCATCAGGTCATCTGTTTTTTCTGAGAATAACTTCTTTTAATCGAATGGCAGGTCTCTATTGTGGATTGAAGCTGCTTCAGTAAACTGGTGGAGTAGAGCCATGAAGAACGTTGCATGATGACTCCCACGTCTATGGTGTGGGCAGCAGTGTCTGTGACGTCAAGTGCTGCCTGGAGAGCAGTTCTTGAAATTAACTGATCCTCATGAACTATTATTAGAAATTGTTATTTTCTGCTATCTAGAATGTCCTCGATAAAGCCAGCCAATTTCCGATAGTTGTCATGGTCATAATTCGCCAACAATGCTGAATAATTGAGCCGTAATAAAGACAAACTCCCTGAGTTTGTAGGAATGGAAAAACAACAGCTTCTTCCTTCCCCTACACTCCCCAGGAACAGAGCCTCCTCTCTACCCACTAAAGAGCTCTCCTTCATCCTCAAAAAGTCCATTTTAACCCCAATCTGAAGCCTTCATGAAGACTAAAATGAGGTTCTCAGAGCAGGATTGGCTCCATCTCTCCCTCACTCTGGTTGCTATTATGTAACAGTCCAGTGTCCCATGGACAGTGCAACCTAAAATGAATGGCTCAGGTGTGGGAATCTCTCATTCTCTGCAGTAAAAACCAGTGAATTACTGCACATACTCTTATGTCTCCTCTTACTTCTCCCCTTCCCATGAGAATTAATCCCAATTTTCAGTCTCTATACATGAGGTTCTCCCGATCTCTAACAAGTCTCATCACTCCTCTCCTTCTCCCAGATCTTTTCTGAGACAGAATGACCAGCCCGGCAGGAAGTATTGCATATGGGGCTGCTTTAGGGGACAGCATTTTAGTATTTTCTCTTCTATTCCCTTTCTCTATCGTTTGCTTTTTTGACCCCAACTACACACTGAGCTGAGGTCTTCAGCGCGCTGTCTTCAATCCCATTTCCAGAGTTAATTTAGGAATGTACCACGTGTACTAGCCAATTAAAACTTCCCTACAGTGTGTTTTAATGTCACCCCCTCTTCACCCGCTGGAGCGGCTCCCACTGAAACACCTCAGGTTCCCGCGGCCCTCAGTCACCTTTCGTTCCTATCACCCTTAATGAGCCACAAATTCATACCGCCCCCCTCGGCCCTCAGCTCCCCGCCGCGCCCGCCCGGGGCCCAGCGCCATGGGAGCGAACGGAGCCGCCGGGCTCCCCAGGTGCGGGAGGGCCTCGGAGGCGGGCGCCAGAGGCCTGAGGTACCACACGGGGGCCGGAGCTCACAGCCCAGACCGCCGGCCCCGCGGCCGGGCCAGGCCGGCAAGCCGAGGAAGCCCTGGGGCGACCGCCCGCGGCCCCCCACGGGGCAGGCAAAGGGGGGCTCGGGCCGCACCACAGCCACCTCCCCGCCCCCAACATGGCGGCCCCCCCACCACAGCCACCTCCCCGCCCCCAACATGGCGGCCCCCCACTACAGCCACCTCCCCCGCCCCCCACCACAGCCTCCTTGCCCCGCCCCCAACATGGCGGCCGGCCGCGCTCACCTTCCTGCCCCGCCCCCAACATGGCGGCCGGCCGGCAGGGACCGCCCCGGCAGCGGCACTCTCGCGAGAGCGGGGCGCCATTCCTCGCGAGACGCCGCCGCGGTAACGCGGAAGTGGCGGGGCCCAGAGCCGCCGCCGCCAGGGCTCGGAGCTGGCGGTGAGGGGGCAGGACTGTCCCGTCCCGGCTGCCGTCGGCTCCCCGTCCCGCGCATCGCTCCCGGCGCCTTCTCTGCTTCCGCCCTGCGGCGGACGGCGGCGCGCGGGTGAAGCCCGGCCTGCCCCATGGTGGGGTTCGGGGCCAACCGGCGGGGCGGCCGTCTCCCCTCCTTCCTCTTCGTGGCGCTGCTGGTGCTGATCGCCGTCCTCGCCTTCAACTGCTGGAGCGCCGCGTCCCGCCAGGCCCTGCTGCAGGAGGAGCTGGCCGAGCTGCAGGGCCAGGCCAAGCGCGGCGAGGTGGCCCGCGGCCGGCTGGAGAAGCGGAACTCGGACCTGCTGGCGCGGGTGGACTCCCAGCAGAAGCAGCTGGAGCAGAAGGAGGCGGACTGCGGCCAGCTGAGCGGGCAGCTGCAGGCCAGGGACAGCCAGGCGGCCAGATGCGAGGACAGCAAGGTACGGGCCCGGGACCGCAGCCGCCCTTCCTTCCCCTCGCCCCGCTGCCGGGCCCGGGATGGGGGCGTCGCTGCCGCGCGGAGGCGGAGTCCGGCCGGGGGTTACTGTGGCTGCCTCCTCCAGGACTCTCCCGGCCGGGCAGCGAGCAGGGAGGAAACTTCCTGCAGTTGGGTTCGTTTATGGAGCGCACGAGCTTTCCGGGGAGCAAGTCCCGCTTCCTCAGGCGCTGGGCCTTCTGGGCCCCAGGGGAGTGGGATGTCTCCCACGGAAGCTCTTGCGATAAATAAGTGTTAGTCTTTCAAAGGGCTCCAGGGCTCCTGGTTTGTTTGGCTGCCCTCGACCGACCCGGTTGCCCCTCCGGAACGGACAGCCTGGGAAATGGGTTAATATGCTGCCTGCCGGGCAGCTCATTTTTTCTCACTCCCTTTTCTTGACAGTTTTTCCCTCCTATCTGATGTGTTCCAACAAATGAAAAGGATATTCACAGCTTAAAAGCTAGGGAGCTACTTTTCTATCTATGCTTATGGGTAATGGTGCGTACAAATAATTTTTTGACAACACATTGAAAAGCCAAGTAGTGCCTGCTTGCGTGCTTTTCTCAACCACTTAACTTTCAATAATCCTTGTAGCACAGTGGGTTTCAACCGGCACGCTGCAGCACACTGTGTGCCATGAGAGCTGCCCAAGCGTGCCATGAAATGTTGTACAAAAGCAGTGAAAATCAATGTAAGACAAACATTGTTTCATTTTAAACAATATAGCAGCATTTCAGGTACCTGAAACCACTATCAAAGCTTCTCTAAATCTTTTTTTCCCCCCTCAAATTAAACATACCCAGTTACTTCAGCCTTTGCTCATGTGGCTTGCATTCCATCCCTTCAATCATCTTTGTTGCTCTCTTCTGGATCCTTTCCAGTTTTTGTACATCCTTTTTATACATTGGTGACCAAAATTGGACACATTACTCCGATCAAAAATGTCCGTCCCCCCCCCCCTTTTTTTTTTTTAAATTCCATTGCTAAAATTGGTCATGGCTGAGATTTAAACCAATTATGAAAAACATATTTATCATTTGGTTTGTCATGGGTAAGGTGCATATATAGATTTGTGCTAGTGCTGGTAAATTTTCAAGACAGCTTTGCAAAGCTGTAATAAACAAGCAACTGTCTTTAACAGAAAGGAACTCAGGATAATAGTTTGAGATCATTGATGTGGGGATTTGGAACTCCATTATGAGGAACGAATAAAGGAAGTACATATAAAGGCTCTTATATATGCTAATTGCTGTAACTGTTTGGGGAACTAAAAGTGCCACAGGACTCCTTGTTTGTTTTATAGAAGTTATATTTAGGTCAAACTTCTGGGACTTAACGTGCTGGTGACATTTGTAAAATAAATGTATGATTCTGAAAGCCCTTCACACAAGTTTACAGTACTACACTTTTACTTAATTGTGAGATCAAAATGCGTCCAAATGCACCTGGCTTATGTAAATAAAGATTTACCTCTTTAGAATAATTAAACTTCTTTCTTTGCAGATCAAGCTACAGAACAATGTATCATATCAAATGGCAGACATACGTCGTTTGAAAGGTAAGGAATTTACTCCTCACAGGTCAAGTCTGAGAATAGCATCCTCCGCACTAAAATCTTTCACAATTCCGTGAGTATTGAAGAATGTTAAGTTGCAATGTTAAGTGACAGCACACATCCTTCAACTGCGTAAATTTCATAAAACATTGTGGTTTGTTATCTGGTTTTGATAAGAAGGGCCAGATGGATTTTTAGGTCAGCCTTTTGATGTTATACAGTGGAGGGAGTGCATGCATTGAAGCAAAGACTTTTCCAAAATACCCAAAATCGTTGTCAAGGTAAAATGTAATCTGATATTTTAGGTACCAGTAATATCAAATTGGTATTAAGTAATTTGTCAAGTGTAGTAAAAATTGTGATAAAAAATCTAGGGGAGGAGAAATCTTCTGACTCTTCCATAACACAGAAAATTATCAAAATGGAAGAAGACCAGAAAACTCCATCGAGGCGGTCTTCCTTTTCCTGGTGTCTATTGGCAGGACTGCATCTGTGTGCCCCAAATGTTGTAATGCTGACTCCTAACTTGTGTAGGATCTTGGCTCTCTGTTTAAAGTAATTGATAGTAATTAGTGCCAATAAACAAGAGTCAGCATCTTTAATCTCATATTTGCACCCAAAGCAGCAAGGAAGAGGAACTTCTAAAGTAACTACCTGGAAAGTACAGTGTATGTTAAATGTTAATGTAAATAGGCGCCAACGTATAACAACATATATACTTTATTAAAAAAAAGTTGGTGTAAAAGAAGCACAGAATGTCTGCTATATGCTAAAGATAATATTTATCTAGTCTAAATTGCTGACTGTATAGAGAGAAAAGGTTCCATTTATATTGCTGTATTTTTCAAAACAAGGCAATAGCAGGAGGTTAACATAAAAATTATTTTTTACATGTAGATGCATCAGAAAACCCTTCTGACTGAAAAGTTAATACTTAACACTATATTCTTAGCATGAAAAGACACAAATAATATTCTTAGCATCAAAAATGTATATAATTGATTTCTAGTTTACATGAATAACTTATTTGGTATGTTATGTGAATACATATATTTTTTTAAAGATTCCATGGGGTGGGAATCAAGAAATATAGCAGAGATCAGAAACCTTTGAAAATGAGCCTTTTTCATACAAGAAGTATCAGTGGTAAAAGGTTTGGGGGGTAGAGAGGAGTGGTCTTTTTTTTCCCTGCTCATTTTGATTTTCTGCAATTTCACATTTAGAACAATTAGCAGAATTACGCCAGGAATTCATTCGTCAAGAGGACCAGCTTCATGAGTACAAGAAGAACAATACTCACCTCGTGAAGAAGTTGGAGTATGAGAGGTATGATGGTACCGAGTGTTTGAAATACAGATTTGTGTACATTTCTCACATCTGTGAACTCACATTAAAGCACAGACTAGTCAAACAGATCTTGAATCCTGAAACATAACTGTAACCAATAGTTAGCTAAGAAATGAAAGAAGCTGTCAGGATTTCCAGTGTAAGCCTTTATTTTCTGGCATTCTGTATTTTATTGGGAGTGGGAAATTCTCTATAGAAATGTGACTTCCTGGAATTATGCCAGATTAAGTGCTTTACGCAGTTTGACTTAAATCCTGTATTGTCTCAAGTAGGAGTTGAGATGGTAGAATGGGGTGGCAAAAGTGTGGCTTCTGAGCCTCATGTGGCTCTTTTACAGTTAGTGTGGTTTGCAGAGCCCCCTATGTCTCTCCCCCCATTCTCTGCCTACCAGACTGAGGTGGAGAGCTCAGAGCTTCTGCCCTGCAGCAGGGAGGGGAGTCTCAGGGGGGTAGGTTTGAAAGCCACCCCCCCAAAGAACTGGACGATGTAATCAGTTGTGGGTTATTGAAGTATTTAGGGTATGTTTATCAGGGTCTTCATGACAAATTTATTTGATTGGAATTTGAGGTAAAAATATTGTGCGTAGGCTGATATTAACTTGAAATGTCTGCTTTAAATCTGGAACCTTAAGTAAAATGTTAGGAAGTTATTCTTTTCCCCGCATATAATAGGGATGGGTGAGAGAGTAATTAATGTTGAGAAAAGCCTTGATTTCTGAAAGGACAGTTGATAAGTCTTTGGTTAAAAAGGTGTACATTGAGCACCTTTCTGGGCAAAAATGCACAAGAGTGGAACATTAAAGCTTTGCAGAGCTAGTACTTCACATTTTATCCCCAAACGCCTTAATTTGTGGACCATCCTTATTTCACTTCTAGGCTTCAAACTTTTATAATAATTAGCTGTAAGGGTCCTTTACTTCCGTATTTGTCCTTCTGTTCCTCCTTTCCCTCTTACAGCTGCTGTGACAGTCTCTTGCTCTTATCAGTATTAATTGGCTGTAGCTAGCACACAAAAGACCCTACCTTCCTCTCTGTCAACTCTTACAGGAGATAAAATTCAGAGAGAGAGTAGAGGGAGGCAGACATAGGCAGCCTTGGTTTAGCTCATGAAGCCTAATGGGGTAAACGAAGCAAATCTCCTTCTTGAGGTGGTAGATCTGTATTTGTTTGTTATATGCCCATAACTAAACAGTGCATGGAATGGAATACATTAAAGCTGTAACTTTGTACAGCTCTTTACTCCGCCAATATACATGTGCAGGAAGGAAGGAAGGCACTGTGATGAACCTTGGTTCCTTTTAACTTGAACAAACTCCTGATAACTAGAAAAGCTCTAATATTTCCTTCTGGATTGCAGTGGTTTGGTTTTGTTTTTTACAGTAACGTGCTGTTATTTTAACCAGATGAATGGCTGAACCTTTTCATCTCCTAGGGCATTCTTAAATATACTGTTAATTTTATAGCTTATAGGAATTTATCCATTTCAGTGATCAGTTTTTTAAAACTTATCCAAACATATTGAACTACTTTAATTATATATTCCAAAATCACCATTTTGAGTAAATAAACACAATTCTAATAAATATGCTTTCTCTGAAGGTAAGAATTAGTGTTCTTAACATGTGATTGGAGGAGAAGAGAAAATTCAGGTGGATGAGAGATTGTGGAAAGCTACTTTTGTTTAAATGAAAGGGTTTCTAAAAATATATTCAAGATCAGCATATTTACTACTGGTTTTGTCTATTATGAACCAATGGTGAGGCTCTTGCGGAGATTTTCTTTTCAATATACTCTCTACACAAAGTGCATTCACAGAACATTAAGCTTGCAAATTCAAGCACTCAACTTAAGAAATGCTGTAATTAAGGTTGCCTGTGCAACTGGAATGTAGTTATCTTGTTCATGTGCATTACAATTGTCTAATTATGCTCACACTTTTTTCCATAGTGCCTGAAGTCTGGCATTTCCTTACTTTTTGGTTGCTTTACTCTGCACTCTTAATATAGATTAGTCTAGTTTTGTGTATGTGGTTTTTTTCTAGTTTTAACAAAAAAGAATCTGTCAAAACCTACCATCATACTGTGTAATATTAACACGTATAGTTCATCGTCATGGATGGAATCTTTAAATTCACTACACACACCATATTACTTGAGCTCCTCCCAAGTATCCTCTATAAGTATGCGCACTGGAGAGACACTTTACTAGTGAGTTTCACAGATATTTGCTGATGGCAGAGGAATGGGGGACACTCGGGGATTTTGAACAAACAAGGAGTCTAGTGGCACTTTTAAAGACTAACAAATATATTTATCACATGAGCTTTCATGGGTATAATCCCACTTCATCAGATGCTTGACATGGAAAGTACAGTATGCAGCATGCAAAGAAGACTGAGTCACAAGGTAGGAGTTTTTTTTAGGCTGTAGTAAACACGCATTAAATAAACGTGTTAGTCTTTTAAAGTGACACGGTACTCCTTGTTTGTTTGTTAAATCAAATGTGTGACTGTTAATGTGCTTCCAATTCAGTTTGCAGTGTGGACAGCAGATCAGAGAAATGAGACTGCAACACGAAGAACATATGAAGAAGTTAATGAACCAAGCTGTACAAGACCAAAAGGTGAATAATGACTAAAAATAATGCTGTTGTTGAATTTGGGGATTTTTGTTTTAATTTAAGGATCTTGTCATCCTGAGCGATAAAATTGGAACTAGTTTGGATGTCTGGGACGCTGGCTTGGATTCACCAAAATGTATTCCAATTTACTTCTGGACTGGAAACACATTTAAGGTCTGTCTTGTGAGCCAGCTGTTCTAGAAATACATGTCGTATCTCTCATTGGAGCTGGATGCTAGATTTTTCTAGTGTTGTATGCAGTTTAACTATGTTAATCCAAGGCCTATGTACGGGAACTTTCTGTTAGAGATAGAATGGCAGGAAACATAGTACCCAATAAAATGAGCAAACTTAAGTTTTCCATTGTTTACTGTAGTGTACAATATAGTACAAGCAAAATACATGTATTATGATGAAGTAATGGTTTTCTTGCCATTCTTTTGGGGTAACTGTCTGATCTGGTTCAAAAATTGTGTAAGTAGTTCTACCGTTTCAAACTCGTGCCAGCAAAAGTTCTGTAGAACCACACAATCTTTCATTTTCTCTCTAGATATAAATGTAATGGCATACTTTCAGCAGGCAGCAGCCTAGCAGCCCTATTTGTGGATAAATTTCATACTGGTAAAATGAATTTCGGGTACAAATCTGAGTAATTGCACTTTAATATGCACCGGCAATCAGATGGAAGTATAACTACTCAGATTTTTGTACCTGTATTTTACTTTGGGAATATAAATATTGTTTCTGCAAAAAGGAATTACAGAATTAAGCTTTGTATGAACCAGTTAAGAGATGTCATGCTGTAAATGGGAGATGTTCTACTGGCCCCAGGCATTCAAGAATGCTTACCCCTTTGGTGTACCTTTGAGGGAAGAGAAACATGGTCTAAGTGGGCCCTTTAGAAACCATAAGCCTAGATTCACTCAGAGACTTCCTGTAGATGAAGTATGATTTTTGTATTACCTTTCTGAAGGCTCTTTTCCCTCTTGCCCTGAGACGTATTTGTTTGGTCTTACAATGTTCTTGAACTGACTTTTCTTTCTGATGGCTTGACCTCCTGCACAACTGCAGGAATTGACTCATATTTGGCAGACCAGGGCAGATGTTGCCCTGTAGAGGGTCTGACTCATGGTCTGCCATATTACCCATTGCTCTTAAGATTCAAAAAAAATTGAGCTTGGAGCTGACCATTTTCCCCTTAAGACATCGGAGCGAGAACTTTGCGAGATATGTTCAGAGAAGCTGAACTGCAAGGTGGGCGGGTGATCCGTTTATTATTATATTTTTTTTCCTTTTTAAGGATCATCTTTATTCACGTTTAATCTCTTTCATTAACAGGATGCGCAGAGAATCCAGCCAAGACACAACATTGAACAGGGTTTGAAGGAAGATCAGACAATATCTAAGACTGTTCAAGAGATGGATGAGAAAAATATAGTAAAGAGTGAAGAACCCTCAAGCAATCATCTCCCAAATGAGAAAGGTATTTCTTTTGTATCACTTCAGGTAAATGAGGATAGTTGGGTTCTATCGCTCCCCGTTAAACAGAATCATGGAGGGTTTTGTCATTTAAAAAAAATATTTATTTTTTTTCAGGGCAGCAGGGGATTGTCTCAGTTCAGTTGTGGTTGACTAGATACTCTGAGTACAGAATCATGGAGGGTTTTGTCATTTTTCAGGGCAGCAGGGGATTGTGTCTCAGTTCAGTTGTGGTTGACTAGATACTCTGATTACAGAAGCTGCTGCTGTGGTGCCCTTGTCCTTCTCAACAGAGAAGGAAAAGATTGAGGCCAAGCAGCCGGGCAGTGTGCAGAGTCTTCTGCTATCAATGGTAGCGTGCTGCGTGGCCTGTAGATAACTTACTTGATTCCAGTGCTAACAGCCCAGTGTTTTTCACCAATACTAAATTCGCTCTTAACTTCAAAAGAACAGTACAGCAGAACTTAATGTCTTTATTTTGACAGAAAAAATCAAACCAGGAGGTGATGCAGGCATGCCTGGAATAGAAGAGAATGACCCGGCTAAAGCTGAAGATACGCCTGCGGGTAGGAAAAAGCATGTTCTAATTTTTTAGGCTCTTGCTGTTTTGATATAATTCTAAGTAAACGTGTGACGTGTCAGAGAACATAGTCCAGATGATTTTAAAACCCATATATGTTAGGAGTTCGGTTTCAATTCAGACTTTTTTGGTCAGAAAACATTCTAGATTTTTGGTGGAGATTAACAATGTCAGGTGCTTAAATCAATGAGAATTAAGCTGCTTTGTCATTCAAGCTCTTCTGAAAACTTTATCCAGAAGTTTTAATTTCTCATTTGTAGCACTGGAATTTTAACCTAAAGTTAAAATAGAAGATCGTTACAGTAAAGCCTAGACTATAACGGTGGGTGTATTGGACAAAACTTATGAATCCATTTATTTTCTTTAGCTTTAAAGAAGTCTCTTATTTCAACTTCTCAAAGTGAAGATCATCAACCCAGTATGAATCTTCCTACTGTACAGCCCAATGTGCCAAATATGGTTCCAGGTATGAACTCTAACAGGTGACATTTCAAAATTTCATAAAGTCTTGTTCATTAGTTAACTTCTGTCAAATAATAGGTGCAAGCATCCACTGACTCTGACTTTTAAAAGCACAGTAAACTCTGATTGTACGCCTGACCGGTTAGTTAGTGCTTTTAATGTCAGGGAAAGAACAAGGATTCAGAGGACAGTGGTGATGTGGGTTTGGCTTTGCTTATACTATAGTTCAAAATGTGTATTCAAATGCTCTCCTTGTTGAGAAGGTGAAATGCAGTTTGTGTTTGTATAACTTGACCATAGAGCTTGAGGATATTTATTTATTATACCAGTAGCACTAGCAATGGCCAAAAGGAAAATATGTCCTTTAACAGTGCACAGCAAATTCTTAAAGGAATCAAACTTTTAAGATATTAAAACCAGTGGATTTTTATGTTCAAACTTTGCATAAATATAATTTGAAAATGTTTTTAATGTCCAAAGAGTGTCGTTAAGAAAGATCTTTTCCACCTCTCTTTCTATAACTTTACATGGCTTTTACTTTGCTGCACAGAGACTCTCATTCTGGGTAAAAGTGATTTTCCTCGGCTATGTAAGAAAAGCAGTAGAGACTCTGATATCTTGCCCTCGCTGAAGTCAATAGGATCTTTGCTATTGAAATCAATGGGGCAAGGATTTCACTTCTGAAAGGATTCTGTGTTCTCTATTTATGGACATCAGCCATCCTTATCTGCAGTGGCTTTACATTTAAATAATTTCTCTTGAAATCATAAATTCCGTACAGCAAGTTTTGATTAAAGCTCCTGGACAGAAGGCATAGGTGGGGGAGAAGTTTAGCATAATGTTACACTTATGGAGTCAAAAACTTTTCACTAGATATTTAAAAGCGTCTTAAGGCTAGTCTTCACGGATGGTGGCAAATTCGCCGCCCTCAGTTTGATCTTCCCAATCAACTGATCTGGTCTGTGAAGACCTGTTCAGCCGATCAAGAAGTCGATCTCTGAAGACCATCCTGGCAACTGGAGTAGCACTGAGTCGAAAGGAGGGCATTCCCTTCGACTCAGCACACTGAAGATGCTGCAGTCAGTAGGTGGTAAACAGTCGAAGGGAGATGCACAAGGTATTTTAAGTACTTTATGTATCTCCCTTCAACTGCCACTGAAATTCCGCTGCAGTGCAGGCCTGCCATCATTGAAGCGATCAGTGCCTTGCCCTCTTTGTTAACGGAATAATGGACTATGCTGAATTATCTTTGTAAGGAGTTCTGTAAGCTCCCTTTTATGTGATATGGAAGGAAAACTAAAAGGGCAAACTAACACATTCTTTCATGCTGTAGATTTAAATGATGACAATGAAGGAAATGTTAATATTGTGAAGCAAATACCTCCAAATCCTCCTCAGCTCTTGATTTCTGAACCAAACTTGGCAAATCAAAAAGAACACAAAATTGAAACAGAACTTGGAAAACAAACTCCAAAGGATAGAGTTGGTGAATTCCAGAAAATGAGGCAAAGTAAGTTAGTTAATACTATTGTGCTTCAATATATTGGGATGCATGCATCTCTTTTACGTTACATCGGTTGCAGTAACACCCTTTGTAAATAAAGTGAGCAGTCGCGTGGGTGACCGTATAGATATTCAGTGTGCAGAAAATGTAAATATGTAAAGATATTACCACGTAAAGTACTTTCCTTTAAACAATAATCTTCCTTAGTTTACATTATTAAGATATCTTTATGGGTATTAACATGTGAGTTTTGTTATAAATGGTTGCGTTTTAAATTGTTCAATATGAAAACTTAAATATTTAAATCAGTTTGTATGTTGCAGGTAAGCGGCTGCTTGTATCTATGTGATGTGACTTAACTTTGACCTTTTTTCTTCTTAGAGGCCATGTTTCGAATGCTGTTACAAGGAGGAGGGGGGATATTTACTCGGGTCGGTTGGCTTTTGCATATTGTTCAGAAGCTTGTTCTGTTCCACACGTTTCTTCCTGAAGAACCCTTGTGTGGCCCTCTATCTGTGGTGGGGAATCTTTTTCTTCTGACAGCAGGGAGTTCTACCGAGTGTAGCATGAGTTGTTGCCCTGCCAAGGATGGATTGGTGGGCAGAGTGTAGCTGAGACAAAGATGTATCACAAATATAATTTCATGTCATTCTGTAATCCCTCACACGAACATGTTGTGTGCTGTTGTATATAAAATATGCTTTGCTGTTTTAAAACTTTATATCTTAGTTTTCAGTCTTTGAAATCTCCAGTTTTTCATGTTAGCATTGAAGGCTGTCTTTGTTCTTAACTCAGGTATTTTTCAAGATCTAATTTCAACTGTTTTTAAGAATTACAATTCCTTTGGGGTAGAAACAGGCCATTTGATAGAGTAATTTAGAGGAGTAATTGAACACTAATTAATTTTGTCTTGATTTTCTAGGAAGTCTCTTATAGTAAATCTGTTTATATTTAGCAGTTTTAGTTTGCACTAGCATGATTACTTAAATTGATTTATATATTTCTTCTATGCCTAGTTTCTTACCTTAAAACAAAGCTATTCCTACTTTTCAGATGTGAAGTGTGGTTTTATATACTGGAGTACATTTTGTACTTGCTTCTAAAATCCCAGATTTGTGTTCTTTAATTTAATAAAAAACAACAAAACCCCCCAAACTGTTCAGCTTGGGGGTCTGAAATTAAAAAGCATTTTATGAACATATCTGTAAAAATAAGTGACTTATGGAAACTTAACTTTTGTTTACTGTTGACTTTTTAAAAACACATGAAGACACGAGAATTTTTGGCGATTAAACATTCTTAAATCTACTTCTAAAGCTTTACATTTATAATAATGAAAACTAACTTGTCTAGAGTAAGTCTGAATCAATCACTTGGGTTGCTTTTAGCCTGGCAGGATAGAATACTGGAATAATTTGTTTTAAGCAAAGCAAAGTCAATTAAATCCAGTGAGCTGACTTGATTCAAAGTAATTATTTTGGACACCCAAGAAAAGTGAACTGGCTAATTTTCTCCTACAGGGGAGACTGTTCCTATTGGAGTTTATAAAGAACAGCTTCTTATCCAAAAGCAACCGTTCTTTCGCTCTTGATTGATTGTTCATATGTATTGCAAGCAGTGAATTCGTGTTCAATGCCTACTGAAGAATGACTGTATGAGAGCTCTGCCAAAGTAGGTGCCAGTTCTGGAGACTTCTATCCAGGATTGGTGCTGGCTAGAGGTGTGAACGGAGCTCTGTGTGGCTGTTCTACACCTCTGAGACTGCAACACCATAGTGAAGCTGCAGAAGCGGAGGACTGTGTAGGTGGGCACCAGTGTGCTACCTTATAACATGCTCTAGTGTAGTCCAGATAGTCTTTGGGTTGCCCTCTCACCCTGTCAGAGGTGAAGAACGCTTTAGGTGAGTTCCTGAATGTTCTTCCATTTGGCCTGAACAAGGAGAGGGTCCTCACTAGCTCTTAGTGTGAGATCTACACCCTGGACTGGTGTAAGGCTTGGGGGAAAAGTAGCAGCTGGATTACTTATTTAGGTGAAAGTTGAAGACAAGAAGAACATGGGGTAAGGTGAGGACAAGAAAATAGATTCTGTGGTTTTCTCTGCACTGTCATACATGCTGATTGGGGTGTGGAGGAGGACTGGGTAAAAGTTGTTCTCCTCTGGGACCTCTGCTTCTTCCTTGGAGGCTCAGATCTCTGTTGACCTGTACTGCTTGCTCCTAGCGGTGGGGCTGTCCGCCACCGAAGAGCATAATGTGGCTTGTGAGTCTTTCAGTGCATATATGAGGCTTCACTGATGTGAGAACTGAAAAGGCTTTGGTCCCCAATGCTCATTCGGGCCTCCTTCAGAATATTGGAGAACTGAAAGAAAGATGTCTGCATGCAGTAGTTGAGATTGCCATGGACTGTATTCCCACCTCTGAGACATTCTAAGGCTGCTCATAAGGAAGTGCAAGTTACCAGTTGCTCTTCAGTAACTAGTCTTCAGTTCCTCCCTATTTTCTTGAGGGAGTCTCTCAACAAACTGATGTTCTGGCCCAATTCAGGAAGCTGTATTTAGCCAGGAATATTTGACAGCTTGATGGGTGCATCTGTAGGTTGACTGAGGAATGGGCTTCACAGCCAAAGAGGTGTAACTTTGGGTGGCTTCTGTTTCGACCTTTCCTGTACAGCTTCAGCCACCAAATATCCAGATATGAGTTGTTTTACAGAAATTCTCCTACCCAGGAACACTCCAGTGTGACTTGATAGTGCATGTCTGTCTTCTGTGACGTGGGTGTCAATGATGCTGGGGTCTGCCATAGATCCCTTGCATGTTCCAATAATTCTTTCATTCTTTGACATTGCCAGTCTTCTGGAAATTGATTAATAGGGGTTATCAGAAGGTATGTGCAACTTGTCTTGCACTTTTTCTACTGGAATAGGAGCTCCTTGGAAGATCCTGGCTGAGTTGGAAGCTCATTCGGTGATATTGCCATTGGGATAGGCTGGACTCTGTCTCTTGAAGTTCTTTTAAGTCTAAATCCTGGTCCTGATGTTGAGAAGAGTGGTGGATCAGTTGCCCTTCTTGAGGTGAACTAAGAGGTGAGGAAGGATCTGGTTTTGGAGGCAGGGGCAACTGACGAAGTCTTTTTGCTCTGGTGGATTTCTGAGGGACCCCAGCATGGCTGAGCGTGCCTGAGTGGGATCTGGTGCTGTAGGCCAGAAAGCTGGTTACTGTTACGTCTCTTGCTACTAAAAGATAAATCTGTTCAGGGGATGCATCCTGCACGTTAGCAGGGAACATGGTATGTGCTCTGGGGTCAGAGGGTTTGGTGCCAAAGCTTCAGTGCTAGTCAAGGTGTGCACCAGCTCACAGAGCAGTGCAGCAGCCAACTGGAAACCTGCTGGTGATGAGATATGTGGCACATCTGAATCTCAAACTGCCTCCCGCTCTACTCAGTGCTGGCGAGGGAGATCTGCCTCCCCTCTCTTGCTTTGAGAGCGGTATATTCTTTCCTCCCTCTCTCCTCAGAACTCTGCATCAAGGAGGGTTTGGGGGGTTTTGCTGATTCTGTGCTGGATGGATGGGACTTTCTTCATGAGGACTGGACCAATCCATGGCTTTTAGGAGCACGGACTGACACGGTCTGCTCTGACTCAAACAATACCCTCAGGGACTTTCCCATGAGGAAAAATTTTAGGTGTGAATCCCTGCGTTTGTGTCTGAAAAAGCATGATATCGAAGACTTGAGCGACATATATATTTCCCTGAAGCAGAAGAGGCGCCTAAGGTGTTGATTATTTATATAAATAGTGGCCTTGCAAGAGGGGTAGGATTTAAATCCTGAGGATTTTGATTTCACCATGTCCAGGTGGTCCTGTGCTGGAGCGCTTCCATCTAATTTTTATTTATTTTTGCCAGTAGGTTTTAAAATTATACTAGCTCTAACTCAGAACTGTAACTACAACCCTAAAGGAAATTGCACTGTGCTCAACTTGGGTTCCAGCTCGTCTTTGGCAGTAAGACGGAAGCAAAAGGGGGTTGTGACTGTCCAACCCTTGTGTCTTATTACCAAGGGCATTGGGGGACATGCAGGGCACAAGTGAAGCCCCAGGGGACGTTGCTGTTCAAAGAAGTACTGTGGACAGTTTCCTAAACAGTAATGTTTTGTAGAAGTGGTTACGTAGCTCATTTCTATGTCTCGCTGTAGTCGGCTCGTTCAAGAAAAGGGGCAGATGATGGATCATGTAAATATAATAATTTGGCTGTTGTGCTCTGGACTCAGAAGCACCTTAATGAATATTAACACAATGAAACACCATGTTTTTTTCAGGGCACATGGCAAAGAGTGAGAGTTTAAATGAAATCTCCAGGAAATCTGTTAATTTGTGTGGGGTTTTTTAATAAATTAACAGGATTTTCAGTACAAGCTTTAAGTGGAACAACTCATCACCTAACCTACATGAAGAACTTTCTGGAAGCCGTTGTTTTCTTGTTGGATGCAGTGGTCCCTTATTTATGTAATCTTTTGAGGTTTTTCTGTCACACCTTTTATTCGTCATATCAAAGCCTTTAATTCTTGCGGTGCAGTGACAGAGTACACCATTGTTTGGCTCTGGGACAAGGAACGTGACTCATACAACAGGGCTTTCATCTCGCTTGAGACCCCTGCATACTTCCATAATAGAAATAAATAATAACCTTGTCACAACTTGTCGGAAGACCTGGGCATGTTAACTACAAACAAACCAAAAAAGAACAAAAACCCTCATGCCAAACTCAGACCCTGCACGCTGAATTTTGAAATATTCTCTACGTTGCGTTGATTGGAAATGGTATGTCCTTATTTTAAAATTGTTGGGACGCTTGATGTGCAGAAGCAGTGCAATTCATTTTTTGGATCTCTTTAAGGACTTGAATGATTTTCATTTTTGGATCTCTTTAAGCATTTCATTTTGTTTCATTGTTTTTTATCTCTAAGGATTTGTATGGTGATGCTAACTTTGGCTGACTAAAGTCGATCAGTTCTCTTCTTAGTTGAAAACTTTCATTTCTTTTTCTGTAGCCTGAGCATGATCAGTTCTTTTCCTTACAATCCTTTATTTTCTCCTGAGTGCTGACCTTTATTAATTTAAAATGTATTGCCACAGATGCACAGTAATTAATTCAGTGCTAATTTAAAGCAATTGTTGCTAACATTTGTAGGCATTCTTGAGTGGGAAATGCATAAAGTTTCAAAATCTGAATTTCTGTTTGAACAGGTCGTAATTTCCTCTAACCTGTTGTCTGAAACTATTTTTGTGAGTCTCCTCAGAACCTCTCAAAATGAATCTATTTGTAAGAATAGCCAATATAGGTCAGAGTAGGGGTGTACATATGTACTAGCTGAGATTGCTCAAAGAAGAAACGTTGTCTCTATTTGCTGGGTGACTTTCTGCAGACACTTGTGCCATTTAAAACTCAGATTTGCTTTCTGTGAATATTAGCGCAATAAAAAAGATGTACAAACATAGCTGAAGAGAACTCACTTGAAAATTCAAGCAAATATTTGTGGAAAACCTTGTTCAGTATTTGCCAACCTCTATTAATCACATGCTTCTGTAGACAATGAAGCATTAGCTTGTCTTAAAACAATGCCACTCTCACAGTCAAATCATCCGCTTCACCTGCATGTTTCTCTGATGCTAATGTCAGTGGTATTCTCCCTTTAATTTTTCTGCATTTAATTGCTTTTTACATGAATCACTGTACATCTGTCATGATTGATTTTTAGCTCACATCTCCAATTTGTAAAGACTGTACTGCATTTTAATTTAGTCTCCAATTAGTTGCAATCCTTCCGGGTTCATATTTGCAAATATGATTAGCATATTGCACACTCTCTCCTCCAAGCAGTTGACAAATTTATTGAATTGTATTGGACTCAGACACCCACCCCCCCCGGGTACTCCACTGAACACCTGGTCTCAATTTGTCATTAAACCATTAATCTTTCCTCATGTATTTTTAGTTTGTATATCCATTTTGTAGTTCCAACTAATTCTTATTTTTTCTAGTACCTTATTTCACTGAGTGGGACTATTCCTCACACCTTGCTTAAGGCATAAGACTACATTTACTACAAACTTGAAATTAGCAGGAAAGTTAGTATAAAGATATTGTAACAACATAGTTCAACAAAAATATTCCGAAGACTCCAGACAAATCTTTGTTTGACTGGGCCCATAAACAGCATGATGCACTCAAGAGATTAGCTGAATTCATTTGAAGTATTTATAACTCACCACTGTGAATAGAAAATTACCAATCCTCTTTCCAAGGAGAATATCTTCAATTTTTACCAATGTGGTGGTAAAAGTCAGGCAAATCTGAGTTCAGAATTCTTCATTCTCATGGATAACTCCTGGCATTTGAGGAAAATGTGAATGGTATTTCTGGATTTTTGTATGGGGAGCCTTTTATTTAAATTCCCCCTCCCCCTCAAAGAATGAAGCCCATAGTAACTCTAAACTAGCTGGCCTGTGCCATAGATAAGCAGAATTCTCAAAATTCTTAAAATAATCAAGTAAACTTTTTGCATGGAGATGTTTCATAAGAGTATTAATTTTTCACAACTGACTTGACTACGAGGACTGAAGATTCTCGTCTATCATCTGCTTTCAGTTAGTCTTTTTCTTTTCTTTTCTTTTCTTTCCTCTTTGCTTCTGACTTAATCCTTTGCCTACTTCACAGGCCGATTCTTTGATGAGAACGAATCCCCTGTTGATCCACAGCATGGATCTAAATTGGCAGATTATAATGGGGATGATGGTAACGTGGGTGAGTATGAGGCAGACAAGCAGGCTGAACTGGCCTACAATGAGGAAGAGGATGGTGATGGTGGAGAAGAAGACGTCCAAGGTGAGCTTGGGCCTTGTCTCCATCCCACTAAAGAAAAATTCAGACTGAGTTTACTTGTTGAATTTGTGTGCAGCTTCAACATTATCATCTCATCAAAACTGCGTTAACATTTTTAGGCAGTCATTGATTTATGTTTATACTTGCTGCATGAACTGTATATAATCAACCGTACTGCTGTTTTTAATACAGAATATTTTATTTAACATATTGTATACAACTTCAAAACAGTCTTTGTTTCGTTGCACTATTAAAGTCAAGATGACTGAAATTTCAGGAACAGTGTTGTTTCCAGTAACCAAGAAGTCTCATAGCTAGTGACTTTGAACACACAGCTTCTGACATTCATTAATTTTCAGATGTATGTTAACATGTATTTTGAGAACAATACTTCTTTGTAGTATTCACAACTGCCTTGAGTGCTACACATTTGCTAATCATAAAATTATCAGCATTTAGCAGCAAAATGGTACAACATTTTTGTGCTTAATACACAGATTCAACAGACATTCAGTTTATCCTATTAAACTTCAGAACTAGTTAACTCGGTCATAGTCTAATAACCATTTATATGTGCATGCCTCCATCTCTTGTTCTGTGCACTTCAGTGTATTGACCCTTCATTGCCCTACGGTGGTGTAGTAGTATTTTGTGGTGAAATTGTTTAGGGCACTAAATGTATTGAAAAGTTCCATATGGGTCCTGTTCTTAATCTTCTTATTGTAACCACTTATTCTTTTCCGGAAAGTTCCCAGATAACAAGGTTCATACAGCAGGAAATAAACTTTAGTTAGTGGAGACCTTAAATATGGTTAGATATACATCATGCTGTGGCTGTGTTTTGTATGGGGAAGCTAGTGCACAGGTGAGACAGCGTACATAAATATATCAGAACTTTGGGCAGTTAATTTACTAACAAATGAAGATAGCTGCTGCTCTTCAAGCATGATGCCCCTGTTCTTGCAGTTTCTAAGTGTTCTGGATTATGGTCTTCAGTTTCTTCTGAATAGGGCCACTGTGTCTTCAGTTCTAATTGTCTAGATCTGACAGGGTACACCGCCTGCTTGTTTTATTTGTAGAAGTATGGGATTTCTGCTCTTAACCTCACATCTTGTAAAGTTAAGGAAAGAGTCTTATCTAGACTCTCATCTAAACCATGCACCAAGATTTTTAAAAAATGGGAGCCTAATGTGGCTCCTGTCAGGTTTTTGAAGAGATGAGCATCCAACAGCTCCCATTCATCTCATTAGGGACTTGTTGGATGCTCTTCTCTCTTGAAAACTCAGGAAGGTGACTATAAATGACTCCAGGTTTGTAAAAACTTGGCCATGATGCCCAGCTGTTCACTTTAGCCAATACAATACTATGACTGCTCCTTAATCTTCTCAGTGTGCTGTATTCTGCTCAGCGCAGGCCTCTCTCTCTCCCCTCCCTTACTGTGCTCGATGAATCCTAGATTAGAGGGAGGAAAATCTCATCTAGTCTAACCTTATAGGCCAGTGCAGGATTGTTCCCCTGCAGTATGTGCAGCTCTTGCTCAACTGAGTGTCTTGATATGAGAGTTCTTGGGTTGGATTCAGTCTTGACTGGCTGACCTTTTAACGCTAACCCACCATCATAGAGTTTTCTTAAAGAACAGTTCTACAAGGTATGTTGCTGGGAAATTGAAAAGTCAGAGGCACAGAGAGCTGTGGTTAAATTGTATTGAATCAAATATATATTGGGTTGTAAATTGCTTTAACCTGTTTTACTTATTATTGATTTGGATCAGCTGGTGGTAAAGAGAACTAAAGTTATGACTTTGTAAAAGTCTTGGAAACTGACAGATATGATGCTAGTCAATTTGATAGTCTGGGGTTTTGGACTTGACTTAGAAACGTGAGATTTTTGGGACTCCTGCTATCTATATAAACAGCAACAATGGGCTTAATTTTTGTCAGTAGAGGTCAGTGTGTTGACTTGTGAGAACTGAGAAGAAGAGAGAGTAGCAGATAGAATGATGAAAGAAGGGGCTTGGAACTGAAGCATAAAGGAATGACAGTTGGGCACTTAACCAACACACAAAAGAGGGCTTTTCTCAGGTTTGGTGTATAGATCAGTGGTATGGAGAAGCCAACATTGCATTGAGGGGAAGCATTGAAACCATGTTTAGTCTACACATGGTTTTGCTGTTGGAACGAGTGAAAAGAAGAAATCAGAATGGCTTCTGAATAAAGTGACACCAAACAATTTTTGGAAAATATGCAAAACATGGTACTGTAGATGCAGACCAGTTGGGCAGCTTTTTTTTTTTCTTGTCACAATATAAAATTTGGGGTTCCAGATTGACAGTGGTGTTAAATACGTCTGCAGATTTGTTACTCAGGTGAGAGATCGCCTAGGGGATGCAGACTTGTTGGGTGGCTTTAATATGCCAGAAAGCATCATTTTAGACCCCTGCATTACAAATCTTTGGTAAGGGTTCAACTGAAATACTCCTGTACCTCTGGCAGCCTGCATATGTTCTGTATTAGTTACCTCTCACGGAACCAGAGCACATTTCACAATTCAATTTGAGATTTGGACTGGTGCAATGTCAGGGTAAGACTTGATTTGTTACAGTCCTAGAAGGTGCTAGTTCTTAAAACTGAGATTCCAATGTGCAAATACCACGTTCTTTAGGAAAGGGGATCTGTGTATGTTTAAAATGCCAAAAGAGTTCAGTGTTAGACACACACAAGGGAAGACATCATTAAAGCTCTTCTAACAGTGAAACTTGCCCATGTTGCATCTTTGAATGGGAGGGATGTAATAGGTGTGAGAAAGGGGAACTGTAAGCTTTGAAATACAGCAGCAACAAACTCTGAAAGGTACTTGGAACATCAGCTTTCTTGGTTTGAGAGCAGGAGGCACAAAGCCCATGGGAAGGAAAAGGCCAACACCCTATGTTATGTTGGAAAGAGGAAGTAGAACAGGACAGCAGTTTGGTGAACCTCATTCTAGTTTGACTCTGCCATTTAAAAACATTCATCTTTCTAATATAAGGACAGGTTTGCCTTCTAGACAAATTGCTATGGATGCCAGTACGATAACTGTTAAAGGTAAATAGTTCGCTGCTCTAGTTAATTTATACAATTGGAAAACGGAACAGCAGCTGAGAGGCTGGAATTATTTTGAGGGGGAAAAAGACCCAAAGAGTCAATGCTGAAAAGTCAGAGGAGTAGGGTTTTGGGACTCCAGAAGAGAAGAGACAAAACTGTTGCTTTCCAGTGGTTGACGAGGAAGTTACAAATCTATCAAAAGCCTACCAACCAAATGTTGATATGAAAGATGCATCCACCTTGCAGTGTTCATTCATGATATCTGATTAGAAATTCTACCACTTCCCAGCATCTGTGCTTAACAGCGAGAGTGGGCATTCCCTTTGGATCCCCTCCTCCAAAGAAATCTTTCATATCTATCTCTGGGTAATTCCTGGCTTAACACTTCTTCAGTCCTGAGCAGACAAAAGTCATAAATGAAAGGGTGGGTATCAGCCATGTTTTCTGGATAACTGCGTTCATCTTTTGGGCATAACGGGATAACTGACAATTATATCACATGCAGTATTGACATTGAAAATGACCACGCAGCAAAGACTGAATTGAACTGAAGAGGAAAGAAAGCGATACAAAATGTGTTACAGACAATATATTAAATACAAGCCTGAAGCCTGGAGCTTGCTGTTTAAAGACTCCATAAGACACTATGCCCTGTTGTCTCAGTTAAACAAACTTTAAAATAGTAAACGCCAAAAACGTTGATTAGAAGTACAATTGAAATACCGGGTATGGATTCCACTGCTGCAAAATTGACTCATTCCAAAGCTTTTACTGTTCCTCCTTTTTATGCTTATGAGATAAAGAAAAATGTATAGCTTGGTTCATTAACAGACTCAGAAAATGTGGTGAGAGTTAGAGGCAGGAGTGAATTTTTTTCTGCATGAGGTATGCAGTTACCTTGTACACCATCTTTTAATGTACTGTCTGTGAAGGGTGGGAAAAACAGAGAAGCCACAACATATCAAGAGTTCTTCTAAAAAGGGTTTGGATCTAATAGACTTGTCTGGCGGTAAGGGGCAGTCTCAACTGGTAAATATAACCTGTCCTAGAATTTCTTAAAATTAATCAGATCTCTGAATCTCGGCCCTTCAAAACAAGGGTATCTAGGACTGTCAAAATTCTTCTTCAGCAGAGACGATCCAAAAAATGAAGACAGTTGGGTTTGAGATATACTGATCCTGACATCAATGTACTTCTCTGACTACTTCTGTTCTTGTGAGAAGGCAGATTTAATGTGGTGTGCACTTATGTCTGTAACCAGATGTGTTCTGGAAAGCTATTTTTAAATTAACTTCAATGGTGACCATTTCATGATGTATTTATTTTAATCTGAATATTTCAATTGCAGATGATGAGGAGAGAGACCTTCAAGTGGACCTTGGAGACTATGGAAAGCCACGCTTCAGTGATGTACTTTAGAGCCTGAATTTAGCTTTATCAAAGAGAATTTGCAATAGAATTGAAGAGCTGGAAAATGGGACCATTTTTGTTTCAGTATTCTTTAACTTAAGATGGTAATAAAGAAACAAGAATAGATTACGTAAAATAAATTTACTTAATGTTTAGTTCATAATGGAAGGAGACATACAATGCTGTATATATGTACATAGTTGTACTATTGCAAATTGTATTATCCAAATGACATTTCTGTTCTGTTAGTGAGCCAATTCAGCGTAAAGACTGTACTTTACCTGTAATCTTTGCATTTAAAACAAACCAATGTATTCCCACTTTAGGTTGGGTTGTTTCCACAAATTAGGAAACATTGTAAACTGGAGAACTTTAATAGTTTTATCTTACATATGGAACAAATATACTTTGGAAACAAGGGGGCAGCTGAAGGACTCCTTTTATACAGGAATATAAAATAACTGTATGAATGAAAATAGCCCTTTTTGGTTTCCATGGATGCTGTATTTGATAGGTAAGATTGCTGTTGAAAGAACTGAATGAAAATGTGAAAACCTATTTATGGATTGCACCTTCTTGAATATAATTAAGGACAGAGGTAGATGACAAACATTCTACAATGACATTCCAGAAATCAGCACCATAATCCTAGCACACTGTGACCAAAGTTTATATCCATAGCTGGAAATCAGTGATTAGAGGAATAATTTTGATACATGCTGGAAGAGGTAACTGGTTTCACCAGTCAAACTAAAAACAGTATTTTATCACTTCCCTTAACAAAAGTGTAGGAAATCTATTTGCTTACGCTTCAAAGGATGCAAGTGTTCCTTAAATTAGAAGTAGTCTATAACAGTTCTGTACAAACAGCTCACCTTAGAGAAAACTAAAGGAAAGTATATGCAGTCTTCACAATCATTAGATATAATTGTATGAACCCTCTAATTTCATGAACAGCTCAAGTCTGTCATTTTAATTTGTTTAATGCAGTGACAGATCTCGTCAAACAAGACATCTGCACTGTTGCTTTTCTATCTCAGAAGAGTTTGTAAGGTGGATACTTTTTTGTATTCTGGGTTTAAATACTTTCTGAATTCTACAGAAATGGTTTTGTTTATCTACAGTCTGTTCAAATTTAAGGTTATTAATGCTACTTGTTTCTCAAAAAGGGCTACTGTGAATAGAATTTATGGGGCCTAGGACAGGGGTGATAGCAAAGAACAATCTCTGTACTCAGGTTCAAATTTAAAATAGCATCATATTACATTTGATTCATATTCTGATGGTTGTGAACATTTTGAATAAATTGAGAAAGTGATACCAGTTTTTGACTAGAAAGATCTTCAGTAACAAGTCTTAAATATACAGTAACTTCTTCATGGAGAGAAAGTAACTTCTTCATGGAGATAAATCGTTGAAGATTCCGCTTAAGCATCTCATTTTAAATTTCTTCTTTTTTTTTTTTTTTTTTTTTTAAAGACTTGAGCTTTGTACAATTAAGCCAGGACTGTTCATTACACACTTAACATAAAAAGTTGCATGGAGTTAGAAAATATTTTCAACTTGAAAATAAAAAGCTGCCCCGGGTTCGTAAGATGCCATGGTAAGACCACAATGCTCCACAAATGTCAAAGCTCTAGAACGAACAGTCTTCAGGAGCCAATACTGTTACTTGCACAGGGCAAGGTTTTACCTAAAATACTTTCAAAATGTCATTTGTCATGAATGAGGTGTTCAAGATTGTTACTGAAACCAGCGTTTACTGGGGTCTAATAAAATGTTGTTAAAAATTTCACTGTCTCTTTATTGGCTATATGGGTTATTTTAGCCAAATCACGTTTATCTCAAGTCTAATTCTTGCTCCCCTCTCGCCTCCCCCCTCCCACTAGATTAACGTCTGCATGAAAGGGAGTGATTGCTGAATACTTAGTCATGTATAAGCAAGTGTGGTGAAAACTGCTGTTATATGCTAACCAGAAGATATTTTGGATGAGATCACAACTCAAGACATGCTTTCTAAAAACAGTATTAACCTAGACTTTCCTGTGTAGAAAGGCTAGGCCATTGCAGAACCTAGCTCCCCTTCTACCTTGGTTTAAGAAAGTTACAATTTTCCCTTAATGCCAAAATTAAATGTGGACACTAAATATTTTAACAGGCGGATGAAAGAGTAATCTAAATGGTAAACTGATCATTATACTAGCTTTGAACCTAGAATAGACAGGTGTATAAGAAGTCAGTAGGGGTGTAGAGTAACTTTACTGATACGTCTCCTTTCTTCCATCCTGAAACAACTGGACCAAAGTGCAGATGCTATGTATCCCTGTTACGTAAGTGTCATTGTGTAACTCAATGTTCATTCTTCATATTGGACAATTCAGTCCTATCTAGTCCTAGTTTCTGTGGTATATGTAACTATGCCTAGCACCTGCATTAATTTTCACGTGTGGTGGTCTCTCCATCACAACATTGAGTCAAGAGTTCCTTAATCGTAACTTCCTTCTAACCTGCATTTGTGAGTCTTCGCACCTTTTGAGTATTTGTTTCTGAACATTGAAGAGATAGTCTACTTCAATAAATGTTTGCTCCTTTAAAAGATACTCACTTTGTGTCTCATTTAAATGTTTTGCAACAAAATGAGCTGTAACATTTTGCTATGCACTGGCAACATCTTGATCTGTTTGTTTACTAATTCTGAACAAATATCCTATTTGAAATAGCTGAGTATTTATATCCCCTGTGGCTGCTGTAGAATGGCAAACTTATAAAATAGAGGAATTTATGCACTCATACTTTGACACCAGTAAAAATCAGTAAAGTGGACACAATTCATACTGGAAGATTGGTGTACTCACATTGTTTTCCTATGAATTATAATGTAGGGACAGTCATTGTCAAACTGCTTATCTGATTGGCATTTTTGTGATCATTGGACAGATGGCAGTGGTGGTCAGTCTGTCTACAGTAGTCAAAATGACTTATCAGATCATAGTCAATGAGACTTGAACAACTGAAGTCTAACAGTATTATGCATTGTTCAATCCTAACAAACATCCTTAGGCATGCAGGCAGGACAATAATATATTTAGATCATATAGAAAGGAGGGAGAAACTATAAATGTCCATGTGGGTTCATGCTATTTTGGAAAGGAAAGCAGAGGAAGTTTCATCTTGGAGGGGTAACCTATTAATTCATTACAAATAACTTAGTTCCTTGGAATAAGGCCCTGTATTAAGAATTACATTTACATTCCAAGAACAAAAGTGATAGTCTTCATTTTTATTTCACAGTCTTGACTAAGAAATGAACTAGCAAGATATAATGGAGTCTTATCCTGCTTCCTGGGCGAGGAGTCCAGAAAAACCTGGTGCCACCTCGTATTGGGGTCTGGGTCTCTGATGTAGAGAGTGCCACTCCTTGAAGGGTTTTGTTTGTTGCCAGGGAGAGGAGGCTTTGAAAGGAAGGTTCTACCCACATGTGACTACTGCGGGAGATAGCATGGCAAAGGCTAGCCTTCCCTTTTCTATTTTGAGGAATTTTAGTGTTTCTATAGCACATCAGACACCAATAATTTTGCAAAATATTATAACTGATACTATAGAAACATCTGGTATTCACAGGGTATTCTCTTCATGGAACCTCAGTTAGGTCACAGAGCACTTCCCCCCTCATTCTTTAGTAAGCCCACATTTAAAGAATTTTCTCCCTACTGTAAATTATTCTGTCAAAAATCCCACTTCATTGCAAAAAGACTTACATTTTGAGAAATTGCTAGTTTTTCTTTAGAGGATTTATGATTTGTTCATGTCAAAAAAAGACATCATGGCAGACACTACTTAAATTAAGAAACAGAATCCATTGTGGAGAACAGAACTAAAGATGTAAATTACAATTAGAGGCACTTTCATTTTCCACCAATTTCCAGAGTCATCTGTATTCAAGCCCACCCCAAACATAGACATACTTTAGACAACATTGTGAGTGGATATTAGAGTGGTTAGTTCAACTTTAATGCTTATACTAAATATATTGTGGCCCTGATGAAGTAACATTTTTATCTGTAAAAGGGCTATTCATAAAGCAGATTCACATACAGAGTTTTCAAACCACTTCTTTCAGTGTGCAGAGATAAGTGTGGGTGTATGATTAATCTCTGTGTTAGATGGTACTAAGATATAGTTTCAAACTCTCCATAAGTCTTAAAGGTATAAAGCTCTGTAACCAATTACCAGAAAATTAATGTTGTAAATTTGCCAAATGGCTGAACCATGCTTGCAGTTCTTACTCATTTCAAGAGATAAAATTTCATCTGACTTCCAGAAGACATGAGATTGGGAGTTATTGGCTCACTTCAGTTAGAGAAAAGGAGTGTAATGCAAGAGTTTAAGAAGATTTTAAAAAGATTAATTTAAAAAAATTTTAATTGCAGGATTTTGCTGCTCCAAAACCATTTGAATTGACTGGTTTCCTAGGAGCCGTTTAACAGTACCTTTGAAATGTAGCTATGTTCTGTCCCCTACTGCCATTTAAAGTGACATGCAGTCACCAAAAACCCAAGAAACTAATCTATCCAGTTTAAAAAAAAATGTGTGTGTTGGGGGTGTGGGGGGTAGTTTAGGAATTTAGAAATACCCACAGGATTCTTACTAAGTCAATCTCTGTTTCCATGGAAATGGCAGCACACAAAATGTTGACAGATTTCAAAGACTTGGTACTTGAACACCTGCTTGCCTAAAAACACGACCTAGACGTCAAAATTAAATTGACTCTCAGAGTCTGTGGTATTAATTTGAACAAAAAATTAAAAGAAAGCATCACTTACCCAGGGAGTAAACTGATGAGCCATTAAGGATACAATGGTTGTATTCTTTATGTCCTCAGTGGCTCATCAGTTTACTCCCTGGGACCATTCTACCTGGAAAATTCCTAAACATTAAGGAGACAATGGTTGTTCACACCCTCCCCTCTAAGACATTTCTCCAGAATGTCACAAGTTAAAGTATGGATATAACATCAAATTCTTAACTTCTAATCAAAATAGAATTCCTAGACATAAACTATATAATCATTCCCAGCAAATTACTACCTTTGTATTGATACCAAACATGACATCGTTCCTATGGATTATAGCATGAGATATCCATAGAAAATGATATCATAAATGCTTCCCTAAATCCAGACAGTGTCACACTGTGCCCACATGCCCTGCCCTTTGGAGGGGCATGCCAGGCTCCCCCTGTGCCCCCCCTGGCAGGGAGGGCATTGGTGTAGTCCTGGGGTAGCCCTAAGACGACTTAGGGCTACCCCAGGGCTACACCGGCTTTAATCGACTTTAGAAAGTCGAATTAAGCCTTAGGTCGAGTAGAAAGGTGGTTTAATAAAGTCGACTTAATTTTCATTAAGTCGATTTATTTTCCTTAAGTCGACTTAAGCAAGCTGCTTAAGTCGACTTAAGCAAAGTATAGTGTAGCCACAGGGCACATTAAGTCGACTTAAGCCAAGCTTAAGTTGACTTAATTTACCAGTGTAGACGCAGCCATTGTTGTGAAAAGCTTGAAAATGTGAATTTTAAGGCTTCAAAATCCACTGGAAAAATAAAAAGAATACCAACTTTATTTATTAAAAATCTCACGAGTTTAAAGAGTCAAGGTGGCTAGTACTATAAAGGAATGGTTTATGGAGGTAAAGCCCAGTAGAAACTGCCTAATGATTTTACCCACAAAAGCTCATGCAATAAATAAATGCGTTAGTCTTTGAAAAGATTCTTTGTTCGTATTGCTGAACTAGACTAACACGGCTACCCCGCTGGAACTTGCCTAATGTTCACAGCTATACAGAGAGCTTGACAGTAATTTGTTATCACTGCATTAATTCACTTAACTTACTAAAAATTTCCATGTTATATATTGAAGTAATATAAATACATAACCTCGTGTCATCATTGTTACCTTCTCTTTCCCTCTCCCTTTATTCCACACCCAGCTGTTGTGCTTTGCCCCATTTAGACTATAAGCTTTTTGGGGAAGCAATGGTCGAACAGTAGATAGTACAAAGAGACCCTGACCTAGCTGGGGCCTGTGAGTGCTAGCATAATAGAAATAATAACTACTGATGAAAGATATTAACTGGTTACTCCGGCCACTCAGGAATCTAGGAGAAGTGGATGATGTACAAGTTCCCAAATAGTGTGTCTCAGACAGACAAAGGGAGGCAAAACCGTACCAGTAGCGCTAGAAGGCAGAGAAGAGTTTTTATAGATGCTTCCCTCAACCAATCAACATCAAAGAACTTTCTTTGATTTCCTCAACCGATTTTAATTTATCTTGCCTTGGTACTGAGGGATCAGATGCTACATTGTTCAGAAAAAGACAAAGAACTATGAACTCTATTTTCTGACATGTCTCCAAGGGTATCTGAGCACCTCACTTTAATGTAAGTTATATAGCACGAAAGCTCCAGTACCCTTACTGTATTGCATCCGACTCGACATACTTTGAGAAGAACATTTTTAACATTAACTACAGCTTGAATTAACATTGTCCCTTTCTTGGTATTTGACTCAGGCCTTTGCTTCTATATTCCTCAATCCTTCTTTTCATTTATTTTTTCTTTCCAGAAGAGAAAATGCAAACAGAGATAAATACGAAGGATTTTGGCTATGAAAGTTAGAAATCAAAATAGTATATTAATTAATTTGCCCCCTTTTCTGGCACTTTCTCAGTAGAATTGTCTCCTACTAAGCTACAAGCCTAACAACAGTTAAAGCAACTTTTAAAACCCAACATCCTTTAAAGTTTGGAAATCTTAATTTCTCTAGCTCTATTAACAGTTGTTTATGGAACTTTAGAGGCTATGGTGGCTGTTGCTTTTTTGAAAATTTCCGATAGCACGCAGATAATAAATGGCTTTAGGGAATGATTAAACACTGAAGCGCTAGTGCCATTAACATCCAATTATAACATTACAAGTAATATTCTTCTTGTTTTGCAAGTTCTGCCGTGCTACCTTCTTGAACTTTTGGGGATGTGGTTTAGATAAATAATTGTCGGAAGGCAAATCTAAAAGGTGACTCATTGTTCAGGAGCATGTCACTGTGACTGGATATTAATTATTGATGCACAGTAATGGTGTTAGCAAATTGTATGAGAGAAAATTATATTTACTGGTAAAACCTACTGAAATCCTAGCGATATTTCTAATATTAATCTGCTGTAAATTTTGCAATTGTCATTAGGCATGCCTGGACATGTGTTATACTGTAACAGAACCACTTCTTGGGTGGCTTTCTTAAATCCCATGCCTTTAATACGTAAAGCATATTGCAACACGACAAACTTTCTCATTACTGTTTGATTAGCATAGTCAGTTCCAACTCTCTTCTGAATCAACAATACAGCTGGTAATCATTAATCAGATCTTTTAATTTATCTGAATAATTCTGCATTTATAACACAGACTTGGAAGTTTGCAAAGGTATGACCCAGTGCTTCCCAACCAGTGGCCCTCAGGCAGGCCAATCAGCACATGTGTGTGGCCAGTGGGACATCTTCAGGTCCATACAGGTCATATATATATTGTGTGGATACAGTCCACCTAACCATAGAGAGCTGAGTATGTGGCCCACGATGGCAAATGGGGCAAGAACCACTGATGTAACCCAAAGGCATTTGATTGTTGTCACACGCATAACCTACCCTGGCAGAATTCCTAACTAAATTTACTGTGTATTGCAAGCTCAGTTTGATATCCTAAATCTCAAACTGCATTCTTTCTTTATATCCACAGTGCAAATTCTGGAATTGTAACACTGGCAAACCTACTGATTTGGAAGAGAACAGTATACAACATGTAATGCTGACAGCAGTAAAGTGAACTCTGTCACAAAGTGAATGACTAGACCAGAATGAGACGATACACACAGTAAAAGGGACCAACTCGTACAAAATCACTTTCCTAACTAGCGTTTATTTTAAAACTGAATGAAATCACTTAGCAAGCTAGCCACCACACAATGATTTCTACCCCCAAAATATACTTGTTCTCTAAAAGTAGAGGCACTAGAAATCCACGTGTGCAGAATATCCATTCATATTTGGATGTTTTCCACAGAATTTAATTTTTTATTTTCTCTCTCTTCTTTCAGCAGCTAATGTGTTCTGCATGAATCTGCTGGGTCACACAAAAGTGTTGAATGGGACAAATTGTCACTGCACAGAGAAATCACGCTGGAAATTGCCTTGATGTCCACTGGGGAATTCTGGGGCTGATGAACTCCCACAGAGCAACTTCCAGATTTTTTTCTCTAGTCTAGAAGTTTCACAAAATTAACTGTGCCACAGTGGCTACTGAGACAACATGGAATAACTGCAAAGGTAAAAATAATGTTGTGCCAAAAAGCAACATTGCTATCTGGATGTTTTCAATTGTTAGGGTCATCCAAAACTGTTCTATTTTTTTTTAATCTGATTTACTTATTCAACAGAATCATCTGCCACACTTCCAAAGTATAGCATAGACTTTGTCTGCATGAGTCTGGAATAATTTAAAATCAACCATTTTAGTCATGATTTAAATCATCAGGCAAGAAACCTTGATTTAAATAATTTTATTTTAATCTTGTTTTGCATTTGTACTTTTTAGTATTTTTCCTAAAAGAATGTTGAATCCCATTGGTTGGTATCCTTTTAAAACATGTTGATTTGCAATTAAATATAGCTTTTAAACTAAATTTGCTATTTTTTTGCTATCAGTAGGAAACACTGCATCTTATACAAATTCATTTAAACAATTATGTAGTGGAACACACATTTACTCAGAGTCTTAATTTTTACATTTATAATGTTAGAAAATGATGAGTGATATATTTTTCATTTATTATATGATAGTAAAATTTTTACTCAGGGTTTCTGTCAAGCTGTATTTTGACAGAAACGGGAATTAAATTTACAAGCACAAAACAGCATTTTTGTATTAGTTAAATAAATTTAAATGTGCTGGATACATAAAAAACAATAAGTTTTTCAAAACATATTTTGCATTTAAAACTAATTTCTTGAAACAAAGGAAGTGTTACCTGTAGTTAGTGTCTTGAAATTATTATTCTGAACACCCTCTCTGAATATTAAGATGGGTGAACTAGAGTGCTTCTGGATTATATCCATGAGGATATATCACAGAAAGATAGTAAATGAGACTAACTGACAGCATATGGTAACACCAGGGTACAAAATACATAGGAATAACAGAGTAGGCCGCACTAGAAGGGGAGTCACACCATATGTGAAAGTCAGCAGAGTCAAAGAAAGCAAAACTCCTAAATGAAACAACTGTACAGAAACTCTGGAGAGAAATTCCATACTTGAAGAGTGAGAGTATAGCAGCAGGAATATATTACCCATTGATCAGGATGATGATGTTTTTTATGAAATGCTCAAGGAAATCAGAGAGGCTACAATGGCAGAAAACCTAATAATAATTGGGGGTTTTAACTAGCCTCATACTGAATTGATACGTCATCGCAAGAAGGGATGAAGAGATAAAACCTCTAGACACCATAAATGACTGCTTCTTGGGCTCACTTGTCTTGGAAATCACAAGAGGAGAGGCAACTCTTGATTTATGTTCCAAGAGGTGAATATAGCTGAACTACTTGGCAATAGCAACAATAATGTAATAAAATGTAAGGGAGAAAAGAGCCTAAGACACCCACCATCATAGCATTTAACTTCAGAAAGGGAACTATGCAAAAATGAGGAAGCTAGTTAAGTCACAAGAGTGAGTTGTCTGCAAACTGCACGGGGACTATTAAAAATATCATAACAGAAGTTCAAATGCAATGTATACCCTCAATTTAAAAAAAACAAATCAGGAATAGGACCAAAAAATGTCACCATGGCAAAACAGCAAAGTAAAAGAGGTGGTTTAGAGGCATAAAGGCATCCTTTAAAAACCGGAAGTCAGTCCTACGGAGTAAAATAGAAGGAACATCAACTCTGGCAAGTCAAGTATTATAAGGCAGATCAAGAAAGAATTTGAAAAGCAACTAGCAAAGGTCACAAAAACTAACAGCAAAAAAGTGTAAGTATATTAGAAATCGGAAGCCTGCCAATTAGGCAGTGGGATACTAGATGACTGAGGTGCTAAAGGAGCACTTATGGAAGACAAGATCATTGGAGAAGCTAAAAGAATTCTCTGCATCATTCTTCACTGCACAGGATATGGGGGAAACCCCCACACCCCAACCATTCTCTTTAGGTGACAAATCTAAGGAACAGTCCCAGATTGCAGAGTCAATAAAACTGCTTTGGAGGAGACTCATAAATTAAACAGTAATAAGTCACCCGAACCAGATGGTATTCACCCAAGGCTTCTGAAGGATGAAAATATGAAACTGCAGAACTACAAACTGTGATTTGTAACCTATCACTTAAATTAGCCTCTGTACTAGATGACTGGAGGATAGCTAACAATGCCTTTTTTGTAAAGTCCCCAGAAGTGATCCTGCAGTTACAGGCTGGTACGGCTAGCTTCAGTGCTTCAGGTTTCTTGAAAGTGTAGTAAAAGAACAAAACTGTCAGGCCCATGGATGAACACAACTTTCGTAATGGGAAATGATGCCTCACCAGTTTATTAGAAATCATTGAGGGAGTCAACAAGCATGTGCACAACGGTGAGCCCATTGATACAATTTACTTCAACTTTCAAAAAGCTTTTACTAAGGTCCCTCACCAAAGGATCTTACGCAAAGTAAGCATGGGTGAGAGGAGGTCCTCTCCTGGATCAGTAACTGATTAAAAGATAGGAAACAGGTCTGTTTTCACAACATAGAGAGAGAAGTAGTGCTAACACCCATGGATCACTACTGGGGCTAGTGCTGTTCAACATATTCATAAATGATCTGGAAAAGGAGGTGAACAGTCAGATGACAAAATCTGCAGATGACACAAAATTACTCCAAATAGTGAAGTCCAAAGGTGACTGCAACGTTACAGAGCGATCTCATGGAACTGAGTGACAGATGACAATTAACAGATGAAATTCAAGGTTAAATGCAAAGCCATGCACACTGGAAAAATCATCTCAATTCTAAGCACAAAATGATGTGGTCAAAATGAGCTGTTACCATTCTCCAAAGAGATCTAGGAGTCATTGTGGATAGTTATCTGAAAACATCCACTCAGTATACAATATCTGCCAAAAAATAGAACAAAAATGTTAGGAACCACTAGGAAAGAAATGAACAATACATCAGAAAATAGCATAATATCACAATATAAATCCATGACATACCCACACCTTACATATTGCATGCAGTTCTGACCACGCCATCTTAAAAAGATATATTAGAATAGTAAAAGAGAAAGAAAAAGACAACAAAAATGATTTGGGCGAGGTAACAGCTTCCATATGAGAGAAAAAAAATGATCCATCCAGGTCTATGGGAATGTTGTTGAAACATAGTACTAAATAGATTGTAAATCATCCGCATTAATTGAAATGTGTCGTTAACTCAGAAACTTAATATTAATAAAAGTACTTACCACTTCACAGCTTTGAAGAACAGTATAAATATAAATGAATTGTTAACTATTTAACTGCTGCATAAGGAAGTCCAATATAGTGCTGGGTTTCACAATCTTTTAGACCCGGTGATCCTATCAAGACTGTTTTGTGGCTTCCCCATTTCCCCATGATTTGAAACCAAAACACAAAAAGCAAAACTCTATATAGTATAAATAACAAATTGTTTTGAAAATAAATCATACAAGGTTCATTTTAAACACATGCACAATTCAATGTGATGGATGAACAAACATGTCCTTTTTGCTGCTAAAATATGTTCCACACAAGATTATACTGGAGTGGGGAAATACATATTCCTAAATCATTTTTGGTCCGTGGGTGCTTGCAGTATTTTGTTTTTATGCCCATCATTGAAGAGAAACCTGACACTGTAGAGACATTAAGATAAAAATGGAGTAAGAACTTTTAAAGTTCCTGCAACTGTTACTTGGAATGCCTTTTTTAGATACGGCCAAAATTTGCTTATGTTCTGAAAAGATAGTGAACAAATCTTTCAGTTTAAAATTGAAGAAAAAAAAAAAGTACAATTTCTCAAGGGTTTTTGTGAAAATCTGGAGTTAGAGGGGGCTGTGCTTCTTTACTGATAGCAGAAACAGTTTCTTATGTCAAATTTTCTAAAAACTAATTTTAAAAAATCTTCTTTCTTCCAAAGATAGAATTTTTAATAACAAATAACAAAAAGAAAAATATATATTATAATTTAAGATGTATTGTGTTAAATTTGGAGACTAAATTAAAACATTCAAGTGTGAAACAGAGGCATTATAATGTTGCTTTATGTGCAAATCTCAGCACAACTTTGACTACTGAGCTCTCATGGTACCTACATAATGGGGCTTCTTAATTTACACAACGTCAAAGCATTTTATGATCTAAAAAATTTCAAATAACCTGACCCTCCATTATGATTTTTGATTGGTGGCATCTGCAGATGGGATATATAGCATATGGCCCTGTGCTCTTCCCACAAATGCTTCAATACATACAAAAGTAAACGAAGGCTAGCGAGACAGAGATCTCGCCACCAATATTGTGGAATGATTATTTCAAGTTAATTGAATTACAGATGTCCGAAAGAATTATGCGTATATAGAATATATAAAAGCTAGAATCATTGCTATTCAGTAATGTGCTGAACAGTGAAAGAATCATTGTTAAACGTATCTTTATAGCTTAGTCCCAGCTATGCAACTCTTAAGTTTGTTCAGTAAGCATGCTTTGCCAAAGCTCCCTCAAAGTTATAATAAGCTACTTGTCTTTTGCTACCAGAACCTGCAAGCAAGGTTTTCTGAGGAATATAATACAGCCTGAGTGGTAGGGAAAATAAGTAATGTGCATCCACTACTGATGGCAGCCTCGTTCTGAAAAATTAGCTCATTTGTGATGCTGGCTATATGTGAAACTAACTGAAGACACTTGAACAAGTTTCTACCTATCTTAATAGTTGTAAAGAGAACTTTGTTTAATTTTTAACCTTCAAATAAAATATTTGACTACCAAAATTGGCACAGGAAGACCAATATCAAAAAATTATATCATATATTGCTCCTTTGATTCTCCAGAGCTTTGGTACACCATCACACACTTAGAAAACTACCACCAATGAATAATCAATGTCTGCCACACAAAAGATCTCTTACACTGAGCATATTACAACAGGCATATCCAAACTGTCGTCAGTGATATCTATTATGGAAGTGAAGATTAGAGTTAGTGTGAGAAAAGCCTAGGACTTTATGGGTTATGTTTGACTGGGTCTCAGTAAATGCCCTGCATGGTTCTGTAAACCACAGGACAACAGTTAGAACTTACATAGCACCATTCATCCAACAATCACAAAGGTCTTTACAAATATTATCATAACACTCATAGGCTATTTCTACACTTACTAAAGTTAGTTTGAATTAACTAATTCGAACTAATTTTAGTTAGTTCAAATTAACTTAATTCGAACTAGAAAAATTTAGTTCAAACTAAGCAAGTGCCATTCATGGCACTTGCTTAGCTTGAATTAGCAAATTGCATTGAGTTCAATGGGCCAGTTAGTTTGAACTAAGCAATTAGTTCGAACTAACATGGCCACATTGGTTAATTCAAACTAACTACTTCGAATTAACCCTTAGTTCAAATAGCATATTTGAATTTATTAGTTCGAATTAAGGAAGCCCTTAATTTGAATTAATTAAAGCCTAAGGTAGTTATGGCTTTAGTTAGTTCAAATTAAGCTTCCTTAATTCGAACTAACTTGCCAGTGTAGACATAGCCATAGATGTCCAGTTTTAGAAGTAGAAACAAGCACACAGATAAGTGTGATTTGTCTGAGGTCACACAGCAAGTCACTTGCACAGTTGGTAATAGAACGCAGGCCACCTACCTGACAGGCTTATGTTCAAACCATTAATCATGCATATTCACATTTGTTAATGGTATATTTCGGAGACCAGTTGATTTGTCCACACAAATGCAAATGTGTGTATACATTCTCTATATGTAGATCTCAACCTCCACTCTTTATCTGGCCTCTTATAAGCATCTCAAAGCAAGCAAAGAATCCATTTAACTTTTTATTTTTTTTTTTAATATATATTTATATAAAAAATATATTACACAGAAAGTGATGTCTAAAACCTGAACACTCCATGGAAAAAGTTTCCCACTTGCCGCTGCTGAGTGTATTTTTCAAGTTTTTCTTCAAATATATTACACATCAAGTTGACAGCTCTGCTATCCCCGACAGACACGTAGGTTCAGCATATCCCTGTATTTCCTCATATATGGTATTTACTCCTATTTTCATGCATTCCGGCTTCTATTAGGTGAGAGTGCAGCCAATACAGGAAAAACATGCTATAGTGGTGGATTTTAACTGCTCTCAGCATGATCTTTAGGATCATAGCCGCCTAGACATAAAGGAGTAGCACAGAAAAGTAGCAGCTTTTTATCTCTATTGAGTGTCCAAGTTTATATACGTATTAAACAAAAATTATTCCCCTCACACATACACAGGAACAATGAAGAATAGCGAACAAAGGTATGCTTTCATCTGGTTACACCAGAATAAACATTTGTTGTGTCTTACACAGAGTGCTTATTGGCATGCCACAAGTTTCACTTTTTGGTACCTACTGACTTCCTAATGTCCTCTTGTTTCTGTATTATGAGACAACATCATGTTGTCTAGCCCACCTCATTCTTTGTAGTGGATTATCGAACTATCATAACTAAGCTTTAAATTTAAGCACCAATGGCAATTTTTTCACAGCTATTAATAGAAGAACTAGCCAAAGCCTCTGACGAAGTGGGATTTTCTCCCACGAAAGCTCATGCGATTAATAAATCTGTTAGTCTTTAAAAGTGCCGCAAGACTCTGTTGTCTTTCTACAATAGACTAACACGGCTACCCCTTTGGAATTAGCCAACTGATGCATTCAACTAGGTGAAAAGTATGTCCAGTCATTCTATCTTAATATCCACAGGGATAAACCTACAAGTTTTGAATATGCAAAGGAGTTATAATGTTCTCATTATTTGTATCATTAACCAGCTATTGTCATTAAAGTTAAATCAAAATTATTTTTGTGATGTCATCTGTTAAAGAAGTGTTAGACTCCTATGGTGCAGTTTGGTGAGTTTTTCTATACAATTTAGCTCTACAGCAGCAACCCAGTTCAATTTCACAAGCCAACAAATATTTTTAAATGACTTTCCTTGTGCCTCTATAAGAATAACAACCAGGTTTAGAATTAAAAAAAAAGAATATATCTAAGGGGAATAGAAAATAGAAAACAAATTCCTGATATTTTTCCTGTCCCTGACTATTGCTAAATTACAGATTGCAGTCAAAGCTCCTTTGCCAAAACATTCCAATTACTGCAGTACATTGAAAAGCTTTTTTACCTTCATAAACACATTAGTTTGAGAGTCAAAGTAAATATTTCTCTTAATGAAGCTTGGCAGTAAAGCTGTAACCACTGAGGGAAACAAACATTCGATGCAGTTTTCAACTAAATTCTTCACACTCCAGTTTTTACAGTATGTTTCTCTTGACTTTGTCCTGAGAAACGAATGCACAAACAAATGTTTGTGGTGTTCTTGGGTCTCTGTAAAATGAGGCTTCTCCAGAGTACTTTCCACATCTATAAAGGAGCCAAAGCTGCCTTCAAACAAAGATGTAAGTCTCACAACAAAACAAGGTAAGCATCATGCCCATTTTTCTGCTCAGGAAGGTGAGGCAGGACATGTTCTAAAACTGGCCTAAATATACACAGCTCAAGTCAGTAGGCATAACCAGGGGTAGAACTTAGAAACCTGACTCCCAGGGTTAGCACCAGAGAGTCTGGATCCACTTCTAGGAGCCATGATAGTACAAATCATATAATGACTAGACTAGTGGATAATCTACTATGATCACTGACAAGTCACTGTTTGGTTCACTGGTCAGTGACTTGTTACATTTCAGGAACCCCAGGAAATACATATAGTCATGAACTCTCCTGCTTCTCTGACCCCGGCACCACATGTATAGGTGCGGAGAGCAGGATCTGTCAAAATGAACAATATATGGATTTACAGCACATCCTTCCCAAGAGGGTTGCAAGGTCTTTCACAGCTTAAGTTCCTCAATGTATATGCTCTACACAGAGACTTTGCTATGCTGAACTATACACAGAAACATTCAGAGCTGCCCCAAGCTGAGTAGGCCTCATCCACCAACAGTATATTCTGATAGCAGCCCTGTACCAAACACTCCCCTTCCTTTGCCTCCCCAAACTGCCTAACCCAATCAGTTCCACGTTCTTTTGCAATTTCAGGGGGGAACAGGGTCTGCTGATCAAACACTGCCAGTAAATAAACACCTCTTACAGACAGAGTTACTTCCTGCCAGAAATAGTAAAACACTATCCCCACTCACACTAAATAATAATTCTTCCGAGTCAATGTATTCCTGCTCAGTCTCACTGCAGTGTATCAGCAAAACACTCTCTCTCTGCATACCTTCCTCAGTACCCTAAGATGTTCTCCTTCCCTATAAATTGTCCTCAGCCTCCTCCCCAGTACCCATAGACCCTCTACCCTTTAGGCTTTGTCTTCACTAGGGAAAAATGTGTGTTCTTTACTCAAGTTAGCTAACTTGAGGTAAAACCCCAGTGAAGATATGGAAAATTACAGGTTTCACAGTTAGCAGATTGAGTTAAAGGCTAAGTTTTCAATGACAAAAGTTTTGCTTTTGTTAGAAAGGAAGACAACCAGCAAATTAGTTATCTTGCTGTACTACAGAGAGGCGGCATAGGTATATGTTTTCCTGAGGTAGCAATGTAAGATCAGCACTATCCCCCCAGGTGGGTAGACCTGACCTATTACATCAAAGTGAAAACTACAGAGCCCTTGCCTCCATTAGGGTTTTACAGCAAGGTAGCTAACTCAGTAGTGTTTACAGTGGGATAAGTAACACTTGTTCTGGCAGTGAAGTCATGGCCAAATACAATGGGAGAACCCAATATTTAACAAGACCTGCTAAAGCAAATGAAACCTACAAGCAGCCTTGTCTTCACCAGGATTTTACCTAGTTAGCTCTCTCGAGTTAAACCTTAGTTTTTCTAGCAAAGATAAGGCCTACAAACAGTCCCCTCGACCTGCCCATTTCAATACCCTCTCCACACCCTGCTCTCCACCCCTGAAGTTTGTCTCCTTTGCCTGTGGAGACAGGCACTTCATCTTCACCGTTGTGTTGCTCACCCATGCGGTCAGCAGTAGGCCAGACTCCTGCTCTGGCTGCGTCTGTTGGGACTGGCAATGCCACCAACTGCATGTCGCCGACAGGAACAACTGGGGAAAAGGCTGCCTGGGCAGCGTTGCTGTAGCTTTGTCAGTCCCAGGATATTAAAGAGAACTTAGGTAGGGGAGATAATATCTTTTATGGGACTAATTCCTGTTGGGGAGAGAGAAGCTTTCAAACTTACAACAGCTCCTCTTCAGGTCTGGCTGACCAAGCAGAAATTGGTCCAATAAAAGATCTGAGCTCCCCCACCTTGGCTCTCTAATATGGCAGTGCAAGAATCTATCCCATACTCATCACAAGGGCATCTGAACCCACTGCCCCCCACAGCCCCCCGGCCTCTCTACTGTGCCAGAATATGTATGTTTCCCCCCATGGTGCACAGCACTGCTCACTCAGGCCTGCCTCCCCCTCCTGTGCAAGGCACCATCTTCACTAACAGCTCATTTCTCCTAGGGTCAGGTGCCCCCCCTCACAGACCACCCAGTGTGAGGTGCCCCCTACTGACAGACCCCTCCAGGTGTGAACTGACCCCCTCATTTCCCATACCAGTGTGAGGTGCCCCCACTGACAGACCCCTCCAGGTGTGAACTGACCCCCTCAC
>ML685765.1:33179761-33196359 GCA_007922175.1 Pelusios castaneus | reverse complement strand
GTGCCCCCACTGACAGACCCCTCCAGGTGTGAACTGAGCCCCCTCACTTCCCATCCCAGTGTGAGGAGCCCCTCAATGACAGGTGGGACCCCCCCAACTAACAGCCCCTAGCTTGAAGTGCCCCCCAGCAGTCCCCTCTAGGTATCAACTACCCCCCCTCAGTTCCACTTCTAGTCTGAGTCCCCGGTGTGAACTGACCCCCAGTGTAAGGCACACCCACCGACAGCCCCTCCCCCCCGGTGTGAGGCACACCCACCGACAGCCCCTCCCCCCGGTGTGAACTGACCCCCGGTGTGAGGCACACCCACCGACAGCCCCTCCCCCCGGTGTGAACTGACCCCCGGTGTGAGGCACACCCACCGACGGCCCCTCCCCCCGGTGTGAGGCACACCCACCGACAGCCCCTCCCCCCGGTGTGAACTGACCCCCGGTGTGAGGCACACCCACCGACGGCCCCTCCCCCCGGTGTGAGGCACACCCACCGACGGCCCCTCCCCCCGGTGTGAGGCACACCCACCGACGGCCCCTCCCCCCGGTGTGCCCCCCGGACGGCCCCCCCGGGGTGACGCGACCCAAGGCTGCCCCCAGCGCACCCTCCCAGTGAGGCCCATGGCGCAGCCCATCCGGTCCGCTCCCCTCCGCCGCCGCCCCGCGCGAGCCCCGCTCCGGCCTCCTCCTCCTCCCCGGCGCGCGGCGCCGTCCCTGGTCCCCCCCTCTCCCCCCGGCGGCCGGGCTGCGCCTGCGCGGCGGCCCCTCTCCCATCCGGGTCCCTCCGTGCGGTGTAGCAGGTCGGTAGGCGGGAAATGGCGACTGGCTGCTGAGCGGCTGCGGAGCCCCGGCGGCGGTGTAAACACAGCGGCGCCCGCCCGGCCTGGCCGCCGGGGCCCCGGACCCTGGGGCCGCCTCCTCCTCGGCGCCCGCACCGCAGGTAGCCGACACTGCTGCGGCCAGCGCGGGTCCCGCCCGGCCCGGCCCGGCTCGGGGGCCGAGGGGCTCCCTCCGACGGGGCCCGGGGCAGCCCCCTCCGGGCCTCGCCCGCCCCCCCCGCCCGGCCTGAGGAGACGCCGCCTCCCCGCTCCCACCTGAGGGGCCACTCGGCAACGCCGACCGCCCCCGCCCGGGGCTCCCCCTTCGGCCTAGGCCCGCCGCGCGGTGAGGGGCCGCCCGGGCCCCGCCTGCCCTGTACCGTCCGCGGGCCGGGCCGGGCCGGTTTGCTGTGCCCGCGTGCCGGGCTGGGTTTGTTTGGGGGCGTAGCTCCGCCGCCCGGAGCCCGCGTTACACACACACACGCCGCCCTCGTGTCCTGCCTCCCCTGGGAGAGTGCCCCGGGTCCCGCCGGCTGCCCCCTGCCGCCGCGCAGCGCCCCACGGGGAAGGTGTGGGGCACGGCCTGCCTGGCTCCGTGTCACTGGGTTCACAGCCGCCCCTGGCCTGGGGCTCGTTTAAATAATGCTGGGGATCACAGCGCCAAAGAGCGCCTGGTCTGTGAGAAGATCTCAAAGCACTTTCCAGGCATTGAATTCGTTATTGCCCTGCTGCCTCAGGCAAGTCACCTCACCTCTTTTCCCCTTTCCCCATCAGCAAAACGGGAATAATGCTACCTCACGGGGTGGTGTGAGGATTAATGAATGTTTGTGAAGGGCTGTGAGGATCAAAAGATCTATATTATTATTATTAAAGTCTCATCACACACTGAGGTGAGCGACTTGTATTGTACTTGTTTTACACATGGGTGAACCTGGGGCATAGAGAGGTTATGTTTTATACCAAATGACACATTGATTGTTTGACAGTGGCACAAATAAACGCCTGGTGTCTTAGCAGGAGACAACCCATCATACTTTGACCTCTGTTCAATGGGTTTATTATAATATTTTCCCAGACCATATGTGCCTCAGGTTCTGGTGAAGCTATTTTGTTTGACTAGTTTTGATTTTGCAGATGTCTTGCGCACTTGCAGACTTTTAAAAATATTCAACAAATTAACAGTGTAAAGCAGGATTCTGGCCAAAGTCAGGTAATGACATTTTGCATCTCTAACTTCAGTTATACCTGTCCTGGTATTTATAATGTATAAGGTATTTGGCACTTTCTTTCTGAAAGTATTGTGTGGCATTCTGGGCAAGGACTTGCTTGTCTTCCCACTGACTTCGGGCAGAGGCAGCTTTTGGGCTAGGTGAAACAGCTGCACGCCTAGGGCCCCAAGCAGTAAGGGGCCCCATTGCCTGCTTCACCTACCCCAAAAGCTGGGTCTTCCTCTGTCAGCAGTAGAAGGAGGAGCTGGCTAAGGGGGCTGGGGCCGCAGGGAGGGGGCAGAGTGGTGAGTGGAGGCTGGGGGAGTGGGGCCACAGAGGGAGGGCTCTCATGGGCCTATGGACCCCTCGCAAGCCTATAACAGACCCCGCAAGGGGCCTTCGCTTAGGGCCCTCAATAGCCAAAGGCTGCCACTGACTTCAGGAGTACAGAATAAAGTTCCTAATCCTGACTGTGTTCCGCCTCAGAAATGACTGCATAGATATCCTTTTCCTATTCCACAGACGTTTTGAGAGTTTTGATGTTTGTACAGTTATTGGAGATCTCTTGTTTAAAGTTATTATGGAAGTTTCAAATATTATTTTGTAGCTCTTTTGTAGCATTTCAGTAATTGAAAGATAACTTTACTTCATCAGAGTGTAAATTTCAATGTGGAAGGAAAGATGGCACTAACAAGTTACTGTGAGGGGGGAAGAAAAGAAAGTATGATGACAAAACTTATTTTCAGAATAGCTAAACTGAGTGGTGTTTTCTGTTTTCTTTTTAATTCATTATACTCTTCAGCCATTTACCACTCTTGATTTTACTATGCTTGTCAGTAGCAGGTTTTTTTCATGATTCATATAAGTGTTTTTCTTTTCTTGACACAAGGTTAATGAAGTTTAGATTGACATTAAGAAAAGTAAGCAAATACAAAATTAATAATGAAAATAGAACTGAAGCCTGTCCTATTTTAATTTTTAGATAATGAAGCAAGATTTATTTTATATACAAAAGAAACCACTGTTGGGGGACTGTGATAGGGCTGTAATAGGCACAGGTTACATGTGCGGTGACAGCAAAAATGTAACTGGTAGTTCTTGTTCGTTTGACTCAAAATTTCAGTGTTAATTTTGAATAGTAACTATTTTTAATCAGAAGATTTTTAAGAGGGGAAAAGAGAATCCCAAAATAGGTTGAAGAGTTTAAATTAATGTCAATTCATTTGCATTTTAATTTTTATAGTAATTAAATATATATATATTTATTAACTTAATATATTTATGAGCAGATGGTAATTTCTTTATATTGCTTATGAAATTCATGGACAAATTGTCTGCTGTGGCCATATATATAGACTACTTCAAACAATTTTCTGGTCTCTTCTGTTTTGCCATCTTCAGGAGCCTCGGGTAGCAGTAGCCCTTAATCTGGCCAAAGACCATTGGATGTGACACCCTCTGGAGCCAAACTAAACCTACTCTGAGGAGTTGCTTGGAGAGGTTTCTTAAATATAAAATAATTGTTCTTTCCCATAGCGGGACAGGTGTTTGAATCTAAAAAACTTCTAGCTCTTTACTCCCATTTGGAGTCAAGGTGCGGTTTACTGTTATAGACCAGTGTTTCCCAGCCAGTATGCCATGGCACACAGGTGTGCTGTCAGGCCTGAGCAAGTGTGCCATGGAATTTTTTGAAAAACTACTCAGAGTTCTGGATTGGCTCATAAATATTCATGAGTTCATTTGGAGACTATCTGGTGGTGTGCCTCAAAATAATTAAAGGTATCAACATGTGCCATGGCAGAGAAAAGGTTGGGAACCACTGTTATAGACTATTGAATAGTTCTTTAAAATACACATTTCTTATAGCTTGGATGGGATAGAATTGTGTTCTGTTTGTTACTGGAAGACAAACTGGAATTTTCAGAAGTAAAGTAACATGTAATCATGGATTTTTTTGGTTATCTTCTTAATCTCCAGTCTGTTCATGCTTGGAACTCCTGGTCCCTATCCACCTTGTTGCCAACTCGTGTGCTTACTGTTTCAGCCTCGCCTTCCCAGGCTAGCCAGTTTTTGAGTATCACACATAGTTTGTGGACTGAATTGTTGTCAGAGTAAGACTTAATTCAGGCTTTATGACAGGCTGCCAAGGTTTCTTCCCTCTTGATTCCACTCCCATTCCTTACTTTGTCGTCTTCATAAAGTGCTGTTCCGATGCACTAGCATGAACAGATCAGACATCGATGCTCCCAACTCTTATTGGCCCAGGAAGAGGAGGACTAAGCCTTAATCAAATTCTTTTCCTTTGTGTAGTAGTACTTTGCATTACCACTCATTAAAAGGAGCTTATTTTTCATATTTACGCAATTCCAATCAAATTCATAGTAAGTTATGATTAAGGATGGAATATTTAGTTGGAAGAATTCTTCTCTGATCCAGCAGAGAAGTGTTAAGTTCTCCCTATAAGTTTGGTCAGTAAAGTAGAATTCTAGCTCACATTACCTTTGGTATTCAAACTGTCAAGGCTTGTAAAGCATTTTTAATATTACAGGATATGCTAAAATATAATCGCAGTTGCATATTAATGTTACCTTGATTTGTATTACTAGTACTTTTAGTTTTGCTTTTCGTCAAGCTATTTGTAATCAAATCAGTTGATTTATGGCTGTGTTAAACTGTCAACATTGCCACTACTTTAATAAATCCATTTTTAAATATAGTATCAGTTTTACATTTCCAAGAAAAGGTATTAATTTTTCAATAGCAGTTGAAAAATAAAGAGAAGATCCATACACTTCATGGATGCATAATGTGATCACTTAAAAATGGGATTGGTGAATTTTCTGTTGTTGGTATATTTCATTTTATGTTACATGATTTCTGCAAAGTCAGTTTTAGGGATTAGTTCAACCAAGTTCTGCTTAGGTTTGCCTACACAGAAACATTCAGAAAAGATATATCCAGATTAATTGAAGGTATGAATTAAAGTGGATTAGTTAAACCACATAAATCCCTATGTGGATGCTCTTATTAAAAATTAAAGGAACCTTAATTTGGTTTGGTTTAACTCACTTTGGAAATTAATTAAGAAACTGAATTAAGACTTCTTTAACTCTAAAAGAGTGTATCTTCACAAGAGCTTATGGTTTAACTCTTGTTTTCAAACCACGGGTCGGGACCCAGTACTGGGTCGCAGACCCTCAGGAACTGGATCGCGACACCCCTGGCTGTCGCCACCAGAAGATTGGAATGTATTGCTGAAAGGTGTAATGGTTGGGTCATGGACATAAATGATTTTTTTCAACTGGGTCCCAAGAAAAGAAGTTTGAAAACCACTGGTTTAACTAACCTACTTTAAATTCACACCTTCAGTTAATTCATACTAGCTTTTGTGAGTCCCTGTGTAGACAAGCTGTTAGTCATGTATAAATATTATAGGTGGCTTCGGTTTATCTGGTTGTCCAGGGAAGGCGATTTAGGGGTGGTAAGATATTTTAGACAGGATGGGCAAATGAGACTCCATTGAGCGTCAGGAGACTGGAGTTGTGTTCCCAGCTCTGTAAATGAGCTGCTGTGTGACCCTGCACAAGTCACTATCTTTGTGCCTCAGTTTCCTGATTTATAAAATTATTGTACTTTGTAAAGCACTAAGAACTATGGACAAACCTGTGTGATATAGAAGTGTAGCTGCTGCTGAAGAATATTTTCACTATCTGCAGCTGTATGTCATCTCTTCTATTGTTGAGGGAGAATCTAATGCGTCTAGTTCCTGACAAAGCCAGTCTTATTAGAACTTAGCCCCCCATTAATCAAGCTTGTATACACCTGGCTAAAACTAACCTTAAATACAATGCTTTAAAAAACCCTACCTGTTGCAGCATATCTGCTGTCTAAGGGCTTGTCTACACTTGAAATGCCACAGCAGCATAGCTGCAGCTGTACTGTTTCAGTATAGACACACCACAGTTAATGTGACATGTTCTCCAACTGATGTACTCCCTGAAAGGCGGTAGCTAGGTCAATAGAAGAATTATTCTATTGACCTAGAGCTGTCTACACCTGGGTTTAGCTCAATTTAACTAGGTTACTCAGGGGTGTGAATTTTTGACCTAACATTTGAGTGTAGACCAGGCCAAAAAGATTTGTGTAGATAAATAGTGTTGGTCAACTCTGAAAAGTAGGACTGTTATAGAAAATTTCATGCAGAGTTCACATTCAGACTTCCTGTTATAAGTTGGAGAAATCAAGCAAAAGCTACAAAGAAAGCATAAAAACTAATCATGTGAAATTTCATACTGATATGGTTAACATTCATGCCTTATTTTAAGCCCATTTTAATGTGCATACTAACAATGTAGTTGCCAGATATCTCCATAGTCATGTGGAATGTAGGTGATTAAGTTTGGTGGTACAAGCTTAATTGTTTGGTTTCCTAACATTGTTTTTGGGTTTGAATTTGCAACATTTACTTTTCCTTAATGTAGTTTAATCAGGTATGAAATTATTTAGTGAGACACCCCCATGATGAACAGAAGCTTGTTTAAAAGAACTTGTTTAAAAGAAAAGGCTTTTTTCCCTAGTCCATAATGAGTTTCACTTTGCAGAATTACCAGCTCTTGTTGGATATAGTGCTGCAGGAGGCATGCTGCTGTTAAGCAAAAAAACGGAATAAAATGAGAGTAAAAAAGAATTATAGGAATTTCTAAATTTAATGTTATTGCCTTTACTTCATAGATAGGCTCCATTATTTATTGTTGGTTTTTTCTGTGGTTGGTGTGAAGTTGTCAGTGTGTTTGTTCAGGAGCTGGTGATCTACACACTATTTGTTTCTCAAACTTTTTCACACCAGGGATTGGCTTGCTGCCTTCCTAAAGTGTTTCTTGCTGTGTCAGAGAGATCTCAGGGTCTGGTGGCAGTCCCCCATCTAGTTGTTGAGAAATATTGATCTGAAACACATTTGGACTTTGTGGAATCTCTAAGCAGATAAAGACAAGTATGCGAGGCTAAAATCGGGTCTAGAAGATTAGACTGTTAAGGTGTGATACCTTAGGTTACGTTTAGGCACTTGTTTGTAATGTGAGCTATGCTGACCGCTTTGAAGTTTTACCAACCAGTTCCACACATGCTAACGCTCAGTTTCTTAGATTTGAAATGAGTTTAGGAAGTATTAATTAGATTGAAGTAGGTTATTCAGTTGAAAATAGCTCTTGTAAATTCTTGTCTAGATATCTGCAACTACAATAGAAGTAAATGGTAGTTGCAGATGCTGAATATTTCTTAATCTGGCCTAAACCTGTTAATTTATCCTATGTAAGTAGATCCTTACCTCATCTATTGGACCCTTCTGCTGCCTCAGTGTAACTTCTTCTACTGCTAGTGTTTTGGAAGTTGTTTCCTCTTGAGAATCTGATTTACAAACATGAAATATAGTCAAAACTAGAATGTGCCAGCCTTCTTTTCTGGGTTCAATAATCAGTTTTGTCTTGCCTGGGTTCCTCTTTCCCTCTGAAAGGTTTTGCTCCTGCCCCTCCTTCCAGATAGCTCTAGCTTTTCTGTTGGCTGGTAGTGAGAGCTTCTTCCTTGGTCCTCCCTGATTCCCCTTTGGATTCCCTCCAGTTCTCTCTCCTCTTTATCATTTAATCTCAGTGCATTACTCCAGAGCTCTGCTGCATCTTTTCTAGCCCATGGTTTCCTCAGCTCTGAGGCAGCATGCAGCAGGCTCCTTTTTTATAGGAAGGACTGCCCTTGGGCTTTAATGAGGTGCCTGCTCACCTGACCCAACTGGCCCAAGTCCAAATCCTTCAACTGGGGGGCAGATAAATAGGTATAGCTGGGGGCTGAGCCCATCTCCTCTTAAAGAGCCAGCCCAAACTATGGTACTCTGGCTGTTTGGAACAATGTGCATGCACATGCTTGTAGTGCATGTACATATAGGCACACACTTTATTTATACCTTTTGAAAATGAGAGCTTCTGTCAGAGAATAATTTTTAAAAAAAACCCAATAGTTGTGAAAGAGCTCCATTGCTTCTGTGTTTACTGAGGGAAAGGGTAGAACTGCCTGAGGCCCTAAGTCAGAGATCAGTTTTCTGGAAAGAGCAGACAGGAAGTTACAGTAGGTAATAAAGAGATAACAGAAATAGCTATTAAAAAGTTAAATGTACTTACAGACCTTGTCTAGACTAGATTTAAAGGTGTATTGTTTGACTGAATTACCTAACACCTAAAAGTTGTCTTCTAATCAAGACAAAACAAACTGTGCCTTTTAAAATTAATTTAGTTTAAACATGATTGAAAAACACCTTTTGCCCATCAAGATAGGGCTTGTGATTGGTAAAGGAAGTGAGTGAGGAAATTATTTGAACTTTGACATTTTTATTGGACATTCTTAAAAGATCACTCGGTTTGGAAGAGACGAGGATTTGAAAGGGGCAAACATGATTCTATTGTTTAAAAAAAGTGTCAAAATTAATTTGAGTTTAGGGGTATCCTGCTAGCTAAGCTGTTGGACTTTGAAGGTATTTCTGCATGATGTAGAAAAGTCAATTGAATTACTAGACTTATATTTTCAAAAAACATATGATAAGGTCCAGCTTCAAAGGTGAATAACCAGTGTAAATGAGTCCTGCACCAGTGCATGGACTAGGGTTGAGATCAGGAAATAAAGGTCTGTCATAGATGGTGCCCTACTGTTCAAATTAAAAAGGGATTCCACATGGAGTGATTTTGCAATCTCTTTTCCCTTACTTTTTTTCTCTTGGAGATGTTACTACATGTATGCTCCTGCATATGCACACTTTTCAAGTGGTATGGGCAATTTGAAACTGGCCTCATCTACACACACATTTTGTATTAGCATAACTATTTCTGTTAAAGATGTGATTTTTTTCTTTAGTAAAATAATTATACTGTACAACCCGTAGTGAGGACACAATTAAACTGGTAAAGCTTATTTATTTTGCTGTGTGGGAATAAAGTGTAGCAATCACTTTATAGGTATAACAGCATCTGAATTGTGGGTGGTTGTACTGTTTTAACTGTACCAGTATAGTTAAGTAGTACAACTTTTGTGTGCAGAAAAGGTGTTTAGATAGTGTTAAATCAGTTGGGCACATGCTACTGTGGCTGCTTCCCACCAGGAAAGCCCCATTCCACATGATGATTTGGTCATTCTGTGAAATTCCCACACAAAAAGTAATAGTAATTGGGAGGTTGGGAAAAGATTGGGAAAAGATTTTGTTGGCTTTGCAGCCAGTGCCATGTTTCCTTAACACAAAGTGGAAAACTTGAAATGGCATTTTCCTACTTTCAGATTCAGAGTACAAATTAAGAATTCCAGTGTCTCACCAAGACACTTCATCTGGAGTTCAGCATTAGTGACATCTTAATCTGATATTCATAATGTGCATGAGGTGTCAACAGGAGCTCTGCAGAACTGATTAATGCATTCTTCAATCTGTTCTCCCTCAATCTCTCACCTTTAAAACCCTTTTTAGACTCCGTGTTCTACAGTTTTTGTCTCTGGTGCTTTCAAGTTTTTGAAAATATGGGTGGTGGTTTTGTTTATAAATAATTGGGATTTCTGAGCTTGCTACAGGTAGGTAGCTATCTTGCTAAAAAGGGCTCACATTTATGACATTTTCAACATGAGAGAGCCTCATGGTGGGGTAGGAACAGAGCTAGGGGAAAATGTTAAACATGGTATAGATAAAATAGCTTCTTAACATCTTATGGTCAGTAACTGTGAATTGGGAGAAATAGTGTTATATATTTATAAGAAATTGTATCTAGGTCAGAATACACTTAAACTCCCCCCCCCCCCCCCATCCTTCTTAATTTCCACAGCAGCCAACTGAAATATGTTAGAAGTCAGTATTGTTGAAACTTTGTTCAAGCATTATTTCCAAATATGCTTCCAAGCTCACTGTAGACAGGACCTAAGAAGCAAGAAACTAATGTCTAACGTTCTTCAAAACTGATTGAACACTTATGGGCTTGTCTAGAGAGCTTGTGTACATTGCTCTGTGGTCTGGACTATGGAGGTGTGAACAGTAGTGTACAGTAAAGTGCTGCTCTGTAATTCCTGTGTGTGGATACTACATGAATGAATTAAAAGGTTTCCAGTTCACATTAATGTAATCCTAGGATAGACTGCATTATGTGAACTAGGAACCTTTTCTACCAGGGAGTTACAGCACAGCACATTGATAGGTTTTGCTATTCACACCCTTAGTAATCTGAACTGTATGGCATACTTCAATAAAGTTAATCTTAATTAACTTTCAAAGTGGTAGTTAGACCATATTACACCCCCATGTGGGCACTTTTATTCAGAATTAATTCAATTAAACTAAACTGAATTCAGGCCCCTTTAATTCTAAATAAAAGTATCCTTACAGAGGTTTAATGCAATGTAACCTATCTATTTTAAATTCACCCGTTATATAATTTGAATTAATTTTTTGAAGTGATCCTGTGTAGACAATCCCTTAGCTTTTTTGCTTTAGTCATGATATATTATAAAGAAGGCCCTGAAAGGAAGGTGTTCCTCTTATTTACATGAGAAATATTAGAAATTTCAAGAACGATCTTGCCTGGTTTTGGTGGTGAGCTTTCTAAGAATTTCCAGGGATTTTTTTATTATGTGCTCTCACACCTTAATTGACAGTTTTTTGGCTGGCCCCTAGGTGTCCAGCAGATTTGTCGAGGCCCGGTCCAAATCCTTTCCGGTTCAATTTGCTTACTTGTTGGTCTCTTGTTTTTTATGATGTCACAATTTCTCTAATTTTCCAGGTCCTAGAAAGTCTCCTATGCTAGAAAAGACCTGAATTTCTAATATAAAAACCAGAAGACCTCCTTAATTCACCCTTTCTCCCACAGAATACCTCACCCCCAAATCCACAAGTCACAAAGAGTAAGGTCTCTTTTACATGTCGTAAACAGTAAAGATATAAGCTCATTTTAATCATTACAAATCACTTTTATCTCTACAGTTTTATAGCGCCATATAAATATATGCATTTCTGTATATGGGAAACAACTGTGTATAAGGATGAAAACTAATGAATTGGATGAAACTTGGAAATATATGAGATAAAAAGGTTATGTTTTTTGTTTGTGTGAGGGAGAGGAAAGTATGTTTTGTTCACATCCTTATTATAATCCAGCGGATCCCCCAAATAGTTATATCTCTTACTTTTATATAAATTACTCAGTTAGTGCAGTCATCAAGGAGGACTAGACTAGAAACCCTTTGGAGCCTGGCATCACCATTCCTTAAACAGCTGGAGCGGTTGCTGATGAGAGAAACAAGGCATTCCATCCCCCGGGGGCTGCCTCCACAGCAGTGAAGGATTTGAAAAATCCAAGGCTTACATCAATTCACAAGTGCTGTAAGTGTGGTTTGCATCTTTTAGTCTTGCAGGTCCGTTTGTTCTAAAATGTTAATTTGGAAATCTCACAAGTTACATATCAAACTAAAATGTCAGTTTTTGTTTACATTTTCATCTGTTGAGAGCTTCTCTGTTGTATAGAATTAATTATAGTAATATGTAATTGCTCTATAGCGCTTCCTTTCTCAGGAACTTTAAAAACTTGGGCACAGAAAGCTTTTAAAACTTGGGCACAGAAAGCAATGCTAACTTGTGATGTTTAGCAATGGTGGTTTATGATGTTTTTTGTTTTTAAAGAATAGTTGCATCCTGAAAAGGGGCATCATAAAAAATGGTATCTTTTCCTCAACAGATCTGATTCCTGGAGATTTTGAGTCACATCTGCTAACTTTTATAGTGAGAAGAATGTCACTACATTCTACACCTGATAAGATTGCAGAGCCATTATGGATAGAATAAACTGGAGACAATTAGGGTGAATAAATTTAAGTGCAGCTCAAGGCAGAGTTTGAGAATAGTGGGATCATACTGATGTATCTAGAGACAGACTTCTACAGAATCATATTTTTCACTTTTTCTTAGTCCACTTGAGAAGTCTTTGTGATAATTCATTTAATCATTATTTAATATTTATAGTTTAGTAGCACCCAGACACCTCTTTAGAGCTACAGTTTCATTCCTCAACATGGGTCAGTTAGTTTGTCCTGTTGAATGGCTTGTCATACAACAACAGGGAGGGGAAAAGAAATTTGTTTACTAAATCCCAATAATTGGCAGGGGGGATCATACAGATATGTTATCTGAAACTGACTAGATTTGAAGGTCACAGCCTCTTTTCAGTGTTTTACTGGTAAGTCAAAATGTTTATTAAAACAAACTGTAAAAGTAGCATTGAAAAGTTAATGTAGCTATTAGAGCCTGAACTCTTGGGGAGGGGGGGACTTTTTGTGATTTTTAACAGGGCACCCTTAATGATCCATTAACATAATTTTGTTGTGTGTATGCAAATATTCGACAGTCACTCTGGATCTCTGCATAAAAATGCAGCTCTTCAGTGAGAAATAAAAAATAGAATCATAGCACTGGAAGGGATCTTGTGAGATCTTCTAGTCCCGTCCTCTGTGCTCAAGGCAGAGCTAAATGTTATCTACCAATACTGACCGGTGTCTGTTTAACGAACCTGCTCTTAAAAATTTCCAGTGACAGAGATTCTACAACCTCATTAGGCAATTTATTCAAATACTTAACTCCTTTTACAGTTAGGAAGCTTTCCCCAACATCCAACCTAAACTGCCCTTGCTGCAATTTAAGCCCAATTGCTTCTTGTCCTATCTTCAGATGTTAGAGAACAATTTTTCTCTCTCCTCCTTGTAACAACCTTTTATGTACTTGAAAACTAACATTATGTCCCCCTTCAGTCTTCCCTTCTCCACACTAAACAAAGTTAATTTTTTCAGTCTTCCCTCATGGCTCAGGTTTTTCAAACCTTTCATCATTTTTGTTTTTCTTCTCTGGACTTTCTCCAATTTGTCCACATCTTTCCTGAAATGAGGCGCCCAGAACTGGACACAATACTTCAGTTGAGGCCTAATCAGCGCAGAGTAGAGTGGAAGAATTACTTCTTAAGTCTTGCTTACAATACTTTTGCTAACATATCTGAGAATGACATTTGCTTTTTTTCAAGAGTATTATGCTGTTGATTCATATTTAGCTTGTGATCCACTATGACACCTGATCCCTTTCCGCAGTGTTCCTTCCTAGGAAATCATTTCCCATTTTGTGTGTGTGTAGTTGATTGTTCCTTCCTTAGTGGAGTACTTACTGAATTTCATCCTGTTTATTTCAGACCATTTCTCCAGTTTGTCGGCATCATTTTGAATTTTAATCCTGTCCTCCAAAGCATTTGTAATCCATCCTATCTTGGTATCATCTGCAAATGTTATAAGTGTACTCTCTAGGCTGTTATCTAAACTGATGAAGATATTGAACAGAACAAGGCCCAGAACTGATCTGTGCAACTCCAGTTGGTAAGCCCAAATAGACCAGATTGGATCAGAGGAAGAAGAGGTTTATATCAGCATAAATATGTGCTGGAAAATATATGAAATATTGAGTATATGGTGTCAGTAATTCATGTTGAAATGACTGTCACATTTAATTCATGAAGAAAATCTGAAAGAGGTGGCATTTTGCTTTTTTTTTTTCCCCACAGTAAGGTTGATTGACTTCATTTTCTTTAGCAGGAAAATTGACTAGAAACGGAACATTCTGAATAGTCCCAAGTGGGGGGGGATAAAGTGATTAAAATTAGTTAAAAATACTGGTGGTGGCGATTTTTTTTTTTAACAAGGCGATAGAAGAAAAATCAAGGGTTGTGTATATGTATGTTACTGATGTTTTGAAACTTGTAATTTCAAGGATGGTATACTGTGGTTTTCCTCAATAGTCTCTCACTTAAAAATCCTTCTTACCTCAAAGATTACATAATTATGTTTTTAGTGTGGAGCTATGGAACAATTAGGGAACTCTTTCATTGTATGTTCTATGGGAGATGATCAAAGAAGAGCATGAAGTAGTTGTAATGGTGTTTGCATGCATTTTACACTTCTCTTCCTACTGAGTGGTTAAAATTTTTTCTTTGAAAGAGTCTACGTACCCTCAGTTGAATTGCCCTATGGAGAAGGACATTTCTTGTCCTCAGTAGTTTTTTCAGGGTTTTGGGGGAATCTAAGTCTCTCCCTACGGAAACATCTGAACTTTTGGTTCAGTAAAAAGAGAAACAATGAAATTCTTTATTTACCCTAGAAGGAGTCTTGTTATACAAGTAGAGGGTATATTGCTGTTGGAGCCAAGGTAACAGGTCATTTATATCATGACATAGAAAGTCATAAGCTTTCTAAAAGATGAATAACACACATGATAAATTCATGTGCAGTATGAGACTGTAAGTCTAGTACAATGGGAAGATCAAGGTAAATGTGAGTAAAAATTCTCTATCTGATGAAGCTCAAGCAAATCATAAAATAAAAGGGATGGAAGGGACCTCACAAGGTCATCTAGTCCAACCCCCTGCTAAAAAGCAGGACCACTCCCCCTAAATCACCCCAGCCAGGGTTTTGTCTAACCGGGCCTTAAAAATCTCCAAAGTTGGAGATTCTACCACCTCCCTAGATAGCCCATTCCAATGCTTCACCACCCTCCCAGTGAGAAAGTTTTTCCTAATATCCAACCTTGACCTCCCCAGTTGTAATTTGAAACCATTGCTCCTTGTTCTGGCCTCTGTTACCATCGAGAACAGCCTAGCTCCCTCCTCTTTGGAGCACCCCTTCAAGTAGTTGAAGGTTGCTATCAAATCTCCCCTCAGTCTTCTCTTCTGTAGACTAAATAAGCCTAGTTCCTTCAGTCTCTCCTCATAAGTCATGTGCCCCAGCCCCCTAATCATTTTTGTTGCCTTCTGCTGGACTCTTTCTGATTTGTACACATCCTTTCCGTAGTGGGGACCCCAAAACTGGACATAGTATTCCAGATGCGGCCTGACCAGTGTCGAATAGAGGGGAATTATCACATCCCTCAATCTGCTGGCAATACTCCTACTGATGCAGCCTAATATGCCATTGGCCTTTTTGGCAACAAGGGCACACTGTTGGCTCATATTCATCTTCCCATCCACCATAACCCCCAGGTCCTTTTCTCCAGCGCTGCTACTTAGCTGATCGGTCCCCAGCCTGTAGCAGTGCATGGGATTTTTCCGTCCTAAGTGCAGGACTTGCCCTTGTCTTCGTTGAACCTCATGAGGTTTCTTTCGGCCCAGTGTTCCAATTTGTCCAAGTCTCCCTGGATCCTGTCCCTGCCCTCCAGAGTATCTACCATTCCCCCCAGCTTGGTGTCATCCGTGAACTTACTAAGCATGCAGTCTATCCCATCATCAAGATCATTAATGAAGATATTGAACAGAATCGGCCTCAGGACAGACTCCTGGGGTACTCCACTCATTACTGGTTGCCAACTAGATATCAAACCATTGATTCCTACCCGCTGAGCCTGTTGATCTAGCCAGTTTTCTATCCACCTTATGGTCCACTCGTCCAACCCATGCTCCTTTAACTTGCTGATGAGAATGCTGTGGGAAACTGTATCAAAAGCCTTGCTAAAGTCGAGGTATTTCACGTAAACAGCTCTTCCTGCATCCACAAATCCAGTCATCTCATCATAGAAGGAAATCAGGTTGGTCAGGCACGATTTGCCCTTGGTGAATCCATGTTGACTGTTCCTGATCACTCAATTTTCCTCCAAGTGTTTCAGGATGGGTTCTTTGAGGACCTGCCCCATGATTTTCCCAGGGATTGAGGTGAGGCTGACCAGTCTGTTGTTCCCCGGATCCTCCTTTTTCCCTTCTTGAAGATAGGTACTATATTTGCCTTTTTCCAATCCTCCGGGACCTCCCCCGTTCGGCACGAGTTCTCAACGATAATGGCCAGCGGCTCTGCAATCACTTCAGCCAACTCTCTCAGCACCCTCGGCTTGTGCACATCCAATTTCTTTAAGTAGTCCCTAACCTGACTTTCCATCACTGAGGGCCGCTCTTCTCTCCATTCCGCGTTACCCCGTGTAGTAGCCTGGGAGCTGGCCCTCCCTGTGAAGACTGAAGTAAAAAAAGCATTGAGTACGTCAGCCTTTTCCGCATCATCCACCACGAGGATGCCTGCCCCATTCAGTAAGGGACCTACACCATCCCTGATCCCTTTCTTGTTGCTGACATACTTGTAGAACCCCTTTCTGTTATCCTTCACATCCATTGCTAGCTGCAACTCCAATTGCCCTTTGGCCTTTCTGATTTTATCCCTGCAGCCCGAGCAATATCTTTATACGCCTCCCTTGTCATCTGTCCAAGCTTCCACTTCTTGTAAGCTTCCCTTTTATGTTTCAGCTCACCGCAGAGTTCCCTGCTAAGCCACGCTGGGCGCCATCCACATTTGCTGTTCTTTCTGCACATCGGAAAGTTATCTTCCTGTGCCTTTAACAGGGTTTCTTTAAAATACAGTCAGCTGTCTTGGACACCTTTCCCCTTCAGATCGGCCTCCCAAGGGATCCTGCCCATCAGCTCCTTAAGGGAGCCAAAATCTGCTTTTCTGAAGTCCAGGGTGTGTGTTCCATCCATCCATCCATCCATCCATCCATCCATCCATCCATCCATCC
>ML685765.1:33133946-33172659 GCA_007922175.1 Pelusios castaneus | reverse complement strand
GGGAGAAGGAATTGACGCGGGGAGTGGGCTGCATGGGGTGTGCGGTGGCCCCTGCACCGCTGCACACCCACAGCTTAGAGAGAACATAGCTCCAGGCCCCCACAACACTCCTCCGTCGACCTAGCACCTGCCAGTGTGGACACAGGCAGTCAACTGGAGTGTTTAGTGTGGATGCGCTAAATTGACTTGACTTAAGTTCGACTTTAAGTCGTCCTTGTTAAGTTGACTTAACAGAGCCTGTAGTGTAGACATAGCCTTAGTGTTAGGTGTACCTGCAGTTAATGTGTTTATTTGGCTTCATGTTCTGTGCTGTGTTAACACTTCTATCAGCTTTTCATGATGTTACATAAATGATGTTATTTTGTAAGGTGAGAATTGGCTAGATTGTCCAGGCTATTTTCTCTTGAAAGAGACCCTGCTGCAAAGGAATTTGTTTGTTCTAATTATCTTTTTTCTACCACAGTCCCAAATGTATATTTCTTATGCATCCACTATGGTACAAACATGGTAAAAATACAAGCAAGTCTTGTCTTAGCTGAATGTGGTTAAGTGAAATGTTCAGTGACATAGTATATTGGTCAGGCTCTTAGGTGAATGGGGGGTTATGGTTAGTATCTGAAAAATATATGTGTGAGTAAGGAAATTAATGTTATTTAGGCTAAAGTATTTATACACAGTCTATTAAGTCAATTTTTTGTGTGCATGTTTCAGAAAATCACATAAGTAACATATAAAAGCACCACATTGCTGGCTGCATTGAGCATTAGGAAAGCAAACTTTTGTCATCAAGGAGATTGAAGGTAACTGTTGCTAAATTCATTAGGGATATTTATAACTTGAGGCTTGATACCCAGGATGTGAAATAAGCCAAATAACTTTTTGGCACTTATCTATGGATGAGTTGAACGGTTCCTTACAGGATAAGTATATATACACCATTCAGAAACATTAACTCAGTTCATATTTTGACTGCTTAACTTTTGTTCCCTTTTTGCAACAAGTTACATAACTTGTAGTTATAGTATTTTGAGAGATTTCCTTTTGCAAGTTCTGTATTTATACAACTGATGTTTCTTGTAATTAAATCTTCTTTCTGATACCTGAATTTTAAGGTATTTGTATAAATATAAACGTGCATACATGCAGCTTGCTTGTTATAGTAGAACTTACCTTTAAAGTTTGAATTAGTCATCACACTTTCTCCATTTCTCAGCAGAGTTATATTAGAAGATTGCTACAGAACTGTCATATTATTTGTTTCTCCTTATACTTCAGTACTTTTGCTAGCATTTAATGAATCATATATACAATTTAATTTATTATAACAATTGTTTAACTTTTTGGATGTATTAAACCAGTGTTTCTCAACCTTTTAAGTAGCAAGTACTCCTAACTTCTGAAAATTTTAATAAGTACCCCAACACTCAGCTGCCTCCCAGCTGGGACCAGGGGAAGCAGATGGTTGCCATGCGTACCCCCGGACTGTGTCTGGAGTATCCCCAGGGGTGTGTACCACAGGTTGGGAAACTAATTATTAAACCAGGGCTCGACAGAACTCGGATGCCAGGTTGCCATGGTGACTAAATGTTGCAGGCTGGTGCCTAGGAGCCAGCAGTTTTTTTGCTTTTTGTTTGTATAATTTAGGAGCTAGCAGTTTTACTTTTAGTCACTAGAGGGTGCTCCTCTGCTGCATTGTCATTGCAGAGCTAGGCAACCTAGGGGAAGTGCAGTGGAGGAGTGCGCTCTGGTGACCAAGACAAAACTCCCGCCAGCTCCTTTAGGGATTCGGCGGCATTGCGGGGGTGTATATGTTAAGAGTATTTTGGTGGCAAAGGGTGTCCAACCTAGGTGCCTTGCTTTGAAGCTGGGCACCTTGCTGAGCAACACTTTTGTTAGTGGATTTTTTTGGAAATACTTTCCTACATTTAAAAAAAAATAAAATAAAAATTGACTCCCGGCATGGGTCAGCAGCTGTGCTGGGATCTTTGATTTCTGGAAAACAAGCAAGGAGTTCTGTGGCACTTATAAAGATTAATGAATGTATTTATTGCATGAGCTTTTGTGGGTATAATCCCACCTCATCAGATGCATGAAATGGAAACCACAATATGTAGGTAAATATATAAATGTATGATTTCAGAGTTGCCCTGCAAGCAGCTCCTGACCCTCTTCTGCTCCACCTCTGTTCAGGGACTGATTTCCTGCCCGCATTCTCCACCATATCTGAAGAAGAGGGTTCCACGTGGGGTACCCTTCTATGGCAGGTTGCAACATGCCCACTGTGTCTGCGTCTGCTTTCCCCATCAGTGGTTCCCAATAACTGTTAGCTCTTTTGACACTCACTGCACACTGAGTGGATGTTTTCAGAGAACTATCCACTATGACTCCAAAATCTTTTTGTTGAATGGTAACAGCTAATTTATCATTTATCATTTTATATGGCTAGTTGGGATTCTCTTTTCCAATGTGCATTATTTTGCATTTATCAACATTAAATTTCACCTGCCATTTTGTTGCCCAGGCACTCAGTTTTGTGAGATCCCTTTGTAACTCTTTGCTGTCTGCTTTGGACTTAACTAACTTATGTAATTTGTATCCTATGGAAATGTTGCCACTTTGGTGTTTATCCCTTTTCCCAGATCATTTATGATTATGTTGAATAGTTACATGCAAGCCCAATATGTTGGTCAAGACAAGTGTCTTGATCTAGAAAAGCAATTAAATGTGTACAAATTCAAGGATATGAATAATTCTGTTATGGCTCATGCGTGGGTTGAAGATAATTGAGCTATGTTCCTGGGGTAGCTTTTAACTCTTATTTTTATACATATTGCCCATTTGACTGTTAAGAAATTGCTTTAGCTCATTAGTTTTTATTGACTACAAAAAGTTGTGAGTACTCAGGGTCTGGTCTTGCCCCCCGGTATGGTAGTACAGATCATCTTTATACTCCTTTGGTAAATTGTGGTAGCCTAACACACAGCTAATGAACGATCTCTACTATGATTTCTACCTTGGTTCGAAGCTTGATACCAAGGAAGCTCAAATCTTAATCTATTATCCAAAAATGCAGTATTATTATATTTTGAGTGGAAAAATAAGCACAGTGTATCAGACTAATGTTTGTAAATATATAAATATGATGTATTCATACTTACAAGCTTCAATGGAGTACCTCAGTAAACCAGTTTATATTTTTTTCCTTTTATAGTTTTACATGTGGTACACATAAAAAATGAGGCTGAGAACGCGGAAGGCTTCTCAGCAGTCAAATCAAATTCATACCCAACGTGCTTTGAGGGCAAAGAGGAAACATTCAGAGGTGGAAGAGAGCTTACCTGTTGGAGGAGGAAAACCACAGAAGAATGAAAGTGGACTGTTGTCATCAATCAAAAAGTTCATTAAAGGAAGTACACCCAAGGTATGAGCTTAGTGTTTTTGTTTATTTTTCAATTTTTATGTAATTTTTTCTTAAATTTGATCAAGTATTTTGTTAAGAATAAATAAGAATTTGTAAAACGCACATATTATGGGGTATACAGAATGACTATATATGCGTGTCTATGTATATGTATATAATAAGGAATACAAACATAGCCCCATAATAATTAAGAATGCGGATATAGAAGTTAAAATGCAGACTTGCAGATACTCTGACTGAGTAACAGGCAACATTTGTGCAATAAGTTGTAGAACATAGTAGTGAGATGTTCCTTTGGAGAAATAAGATGTGTTGCCTTATATATACAAGACCAAATACAGCTGTAGTATAAGCAAGTATAATTGTCTTGTACCTCCAGTAAATTTTGCACTTAACACAACATAGGCATGAAAGTTCAAGAACTAAACTACCGAATCTCTTCCATCTCTATCTAAAAACAGATCTGAAGCACACAGATCTTCATATTTAAAATGTGCTTAGTGCAAATTCTTGGGGGGAAGGACATTACTTTTGTTGAGTATGCCACTTTGAAATAGTTTTCAAACTGTTCTTTAAAAAAGATGTTCTAATTTTATAAAACCTTTCTTCCGTCAGTCTTGTCAGTCCAGAAGTGTTGATATTGTGGTTTGTTAACTGTAGATATTAAAAGAAGAACAAGAGCCAGAATGTAAAAAAATATACAAAAATGTTTCAGACAAATATATGGCCGATAAATGTCGTTTAGATCCAAAAATGGTCTTATGTTGTTAAAGTGAAGTGTTAAAAATGGCTGTTTTATAATTTTATGTTATAGTTAAAATAATAAGTAACGATGCAGTGTAGTTTAAAAATATTATAATCAAATTGTCTTAGAAAACTGGGTAAATGGGCAACAAAATGACAAGTGAAATTCAGTGCTAATAAGTGCAAAGTAATGCATATTGGAAAAAATAATCCCAACTATACATATGAAATGACTGGTTCTAACTTAGCTGTTAAAGCTTGAGAAACAGACCTTGGAATTGTAGTGGATAGTTCTCTGAAAACATCTGCTCATATGCAGCAGCAGTCAAAAAGCTAACAGCGTTAAGAAAGAGATAATTAGACAGAAACTATCATAATGCCGCTATATAAATCTATTGTATCCCCACATCTTGTATACCACTTTCAGTCCTGGTTGCTCCATCTCAAAAAAAGATGCATTAGAAATGGGTTACAGAGAAGTGCATAAAAAGTGATTGGGATATCTTGCTTCCATATGAGGCCAGGTGGAAAAGACTGGGACTGTTCATTTTAGGAAAGAGATGATTAAGTTGCACATATGATAGAAGTCTATGAAATCATGAATGGTGTGGAGAAAATGAATAAGGAGGTGGTTTACCTTTTTATATAACACAAGAACCAGGGGTCACCCAGTTAAATTAATAGGCAACAAGTATAAAACAAACATAAGGAAATACTTCTTCATGCAATGCACAGTCAACCTGTGGAACTTTGTTTCCAGATGATGATGTGAAGTCCAAAAGTATAACTCGGTTCAAAAAAGAATTCGAGAAGTCCAGGAAGGACAGGTCCATTGAAGACAATTAGCCAAGATGGTCAGGAAGACAACTCCATGACCTGGGTGTCCCTAAGCCTCTGACTGCTGGAAGCTGGGACTGGACAATGAGGGAGATATATCACTTGAAATGGTTCTGTTTTGTTCATTCCCTCTGAAGCATCTGTCACTGGTCAGGATCCTGTGCTAATTGGATCATTGGTTTCTCTCAGTATAGTTATTCTTAGGAGCTTAGATACCAAGCAACTTAATCTATCTAGGCATTTGTTCAGTCCCCAATATGGTAGGATATAGGCACCGATTTAATGGAACTGTAAAAATGATACTTATATTAACGTTTTTTAACCTATGGAAAATTCTGTATCGTTAAAAAATTAAATTTTGCATATCACTAAACTCGGGCAATAAAATTAATTTTATTTTCTGACATCTATACTTTAGCGCAGTGCAAAATACTTTGGTTTGGGAACAATAAAGGGGAATAACCTGGTTAAGTCCAAACAAAAACAGTTTTCACTAGAATTAAAAAAAAATGAAAAATGGGAAGATTTCTGATGATTTAGGTTTTGTAAAATTCCCCCATCCCTTTTTAAAATTTAAATATTCATTCTAGATTTTGTTATCTTGACAAGTTTCCTTTAAATACAAATTTCCACATTTTGTCTTTCTTGCCTTCTGTGTCCAGAACAGCACTTGTGGTCCCAGTGCATTAACATTGCATGCTACTGATTGATATTGCTGAGCTATATTGCAAAGCTCTCATGACACCACAAAGTAGGCTTGTGGTTACCATGGTAACATCAGATCTCTGAGGTGGTATGTGTTTCTTATACAGTAGTCCAGTTTTTTTGTATGTTATCATATAAAATAAGAGATCGTATGGATCTGTGTCAGTAAATATATAGCAAGATGCACTTTAAAATATACAAATTCCAACGTCAGAGTCACAGTTCATCATCATTCTGACATCACGATGATGGCTTGTGTGTTTTGGGGGTTTTAAAAACCCCCAAAGAGTTCAAATTGTTTACTTACATAATAGTAACTAAAATGTGGGTAATACAATTCAGGGGACGATGGGCCTGATCTTATAAACTACAAAATACTCTCATCTCCCATTTAAGTCAATCCAGACAGTGAAACAGTCATACTAATTCGAATATGAGAGATATAACCCACTTGTCTGACGTCACAGAGAAACTAGTGCAGATAAGGATGCAGGTTAGATCAGGTACCTTGCAGGACTGGACTCTGTTTATTAAGCATTTTAGCAGTTTGTAATAAGTTTTAACTCTGTGTGTGCGTGTGTGCGTGTGCGTGTGTGTGTGTGTGAACATTACAACAGGTTGATTACTTAATTTGAGGGTTCTAGTAACATCATAAATTATATTAGCTTTGTTTTTGTGACTTGCAGTGCATCCTCTTTGGAATAATTGTTACCCATTAATTAACTTGTATTTTTACTGGATAGTTTCTGAAAACTCTACAGAACAGAGATCCTAGTGAATCTGTGTGACGTTGCTATATTAATTTCAGTATGATGCAATTAGTAGTACTAATGAGATATATTTGAAGTATTGATTGTAAACAGAAATCTTTACAGTAGAAAATGTCTAATATAAAGCAAATAGAGCAGTGACATGATGTTTTATTATTTCATTTTTGAATGCTATTGATAGACTGCTTAATTCCACTTTGGCTATTTGTGATTTTGCTAGAACCCCTCTTGCCCATTGTCTTTTCTTTCCTTATTATATTGATTTGTATTGCTGTTTTTAGTCCTTTCTCTAGGTATTTTACTTTCATTCATTTTCATCTAATAAATAACTTTTAGAAGTGGTGGAGACTTGGTTTGGCTTTTGTTACAGGAAAAGAAAGATGTCTCTCCAGTTTGGGTTCTAGCTTTTTAAGTGACTGTAATGCTCCTGAAAGGTGTGAGATTGACAGTCCTGGAGACTGAAACCCTTTTCTCACAGAACAGTTACAACAAGGGCAGCAGCAGTGGAAGCTTCCCTACACCACCTTCACCTGTTCTTCTGGAGGGACCACCTCTGGCATGAAAGGGTATCTCACTCTCCATGCTCATGCATCTCTTTCCCTCTCTGCTGAGACTATCACCAGAAATTCCAGTAGGTTCCAGCCATGATAGTAGTTTTTGTTTGGGTTCTATATCTGTCCACTAGAACTGGAATGAGAACACCAACACTTTTTACTTAGGCCACTGAGCGGCCTTCAGGTGGTAATAACTTTCTGTCCTTCTTACCTGAATTTGAACTAGTGGTCTAGAAGGTGAATGATCTTATTTTTCTTTTTCCAGTCCACTGAGCTATCTAGTTGCTTAGCTTCTGCAGTTGTAGACCCCAAAGATTTAGCGTTTCCCTGTACATGTACAGCCCTGTTTGTTGGAGAAAGTAGTAGTTCATATATACTCCCAGTGATTTTCAAGGGGAGGCTTGTGGGACCAGTGAGGAGCAAACATTTTCTTCCTATGTTGGTGTCTGTATAACTTCTTATCCTTTTACAGGATAATAAAATGGCCTAAAGCTTTGTTGGTCATAGGGATCAGGGTAAGTAACAGAGGTCACGGAAGCCATGATTTCCAGTGACTCCCATGACTTTCCACTTCTATATATGATGGGCCACCCAGCATACATAGAATTGGAACTCTTATAGCACTAGAACCTAGGAGCAGCATCCAGCTGCAGGGCCCGCAGGAGAGTCCCCCAGCTGAGTGTTGTCACCTGCTGTGTTGGGGGTGCCCAAGGCCAGCTGGTCAACATAAATGTTACATTTTGTAATACTTTATTGTTAAAAATAACACATTTTGTGGCCCTGACCATACCGTGACTTTATTCATTTGTACCATGACTGTTCTGTGATTTTTGCCTAATTTTCCATGGGTTTGTCTGATACCTAGAGACCTCTTTTTAGTTTTGAAATGTCCAGTTTTTTCTTTACCAAGTTTTAACCATGTGTTGTGCAAGTCAAGTGATATTTGGGGAAAAGATGTGTTTTTAAAATTTAATTTCAGAAGTGTGTTATAAACAAGGCACCATGTGCTTTGCAGCAAGCTGGACTTGAATTCTGATGCAATCTTTAGATTCTGTGCCCCTCTAGAAATTCTGCAGCCATTCCAGATACATTTTTTATATTGAGGATTTTAATTAATTATAAAAAGAATACTACCATGGTACAATAGCCATTGCAGTGTTTGTTTTGATATTCAATTTAATTTATTTTATGCAATCACTGCAATTTCAGTTTTCAGTATGCTGCAGATTGTCATCTTTAGGTTTCAGATTTAACGTTCTATTAAGATTCATGGGGCAGCTTGCACTTAATGAGAAGACAGGGAAAGAAAAGGAAAGCACACACACGATCCCCGCCCCCCCCCCCCCAACAAAAAAAAAAAGTACAAAAACCTTTGTTTCCATGAAAGTCAAATAACATATGAGGCAAATCACTTTATCCTAAGGTAAGGAAAATCAGTGGGACATGATCCTTACTTTTAACATTTTGAGTCTATTTTTTGTCAAAGGACCTAGGGCACAGTTAATTCTGAAATAAACCCTGTATTATGAACAACTCTACAATTTTTCTGTCTCAAACTATATTAATGACTGAATATTAACAAGATTCTGTATTGTAGCAACACCATATTTCTATGCAGTTTACCAAGATAATATTAAGTAAGGAAAACCACAAATGAAGGATTTTATATTAGGTTTTGTTATGCTGTTGGCTTCCTACAGGCAAAAAAAGTAAATAGCAGTTAATTTTAATCATCCAGTTTCTAGATTAATTCAACCAGTACGGCAATGTGCCATGCCATTTGTTTATTGCCACTACTCTGTTGTGCAGAAAAAAAAATGGCTTAGAGTGTTTTTCTACAACAGAAATTGCATATTCATCTTTCTTTCCCAGGACTCCACTTTTTACTTTCATTTCTGACATTTTGGATGAGTTTTAAATTCCAAATGACTAGATATATGCTGCATATTTCCCATCTGGAAGTAAGGATCAATTAAAGGACCTATTGTAGAATGTTCTGGAGTGTTTCGTGGAAGAAAAGTCACTATTCAGCGTCTATTTTTCCTTTTTGTTTTAAGGAAGAAAGAGAAAATCCTGCAAAGAAAAGTAGAATTGAACGTGATATAGATAACAACTTGATTACTTCCACACCTCGAACAGGAGAAAAGCCTAACAAACAGATCTCTCGAGTAAGAAGGAAAAGTCAAGTAAATGGAGGTTTGTAAAGATTCCATTCAGATATAGATACGACAGAGTAAATGATTGACATGACAAAGAAAATGTACAGAAAGCATTGCTGTATGCAGACATAGTACTACAGGGTTTCACTGTGTCCTATTGGAGTAAGTGAGAATTTTGCCATTAAGGTCAGTGGGAGCAGAGCTGGAATCACAGTATCTAAAGTGTTTTTTCCTGGACTGTAATTGTAAGTATATGGATGATGAGACTGAAAAACAATCTGGTTAATGTATTTTTTCTGTTTAAGAATCATTCATTTATGGAACAGCCATATATTGGAACTACTTAGCCGTAGTATTTTCTGCTCCAAAAGTAATAGGAATATTTAATTATGTGAAATTCCTCATCTTCAAAACAAATGAAATATTATTCCATAGCAGGTGGATTGTGTGAAAATCATTCTACTTCCCAGGCTTTGAAGGCACTTGGTCAGAAAAGTGTAAGAAATGAAATTATTCCACAAATGTACATACTAGCATGCATTATTCTGTTATAGAGTAATGGCAATTTTAAAATGTAAAATTTAAAAAGTTAGTATTTTAACACCCTAAATCCCTTCTGCTGTTCTAGCCCTAATCCACTCCAAAAATCCAGCCTCTAACTTTAAAAAAGGTTCCCACTGTATTAATAACTTTTAATTTTTTTTCCTTTTTATTGAAAAGCAAACCGAGAAATGGCTTGTTCTTTGGACTATTTAAAACATTTTAAAATCTTTTTAAAGAGTTGTTGAATAGAATGATCTGATTGGTAGATAGACTTTCTATTTTCAACTTGGATGTTATTGAGATAATTACATGACTTTGAATTCCTTCTCAGCTGATCAAAATGCAGCTTTCAAGCTATTTTCTAACTTGCCATGACTTGTCTGGTGCAGTAACAAAGGAATGTGCTATTTTCAGAGAATGTAGGGATTATTCAGTGCAAAATTTTCTTAATGAACTCCTTATTTTACCTCAATTGAGAAGAAGCTCTTATATTTGACAAGAAAAATGGTTGTGTAAAGAATAATGTATTCTTAATTATGTAATAAAGCAATAATTCCATTATTGGGCTCTGGTGATAATGACCTACATCATGAATCCTATTTTAGACCAGATAATCTGTTTATCACCAATTTCCCAAAATAAAATGATGGGAATGGGTTTTGGATTGAGCCTATAACATAGAGGTTGAGGAAAACAGTGTCTTTTTGTAATTGTGTTTCATCATCCTTGTCACTGTTCTTTCTCCCGTACCCCACCCTGTTTGGTTTTTCTTTGTTTTGTTTTTTGGGGTATCTCAGATTCCCTTTGTTCTCTTCCTTCTCTTAGAGCAGCTTGCACTGATGGCTGTGAGGTTGGCTGATAACTGTTTACCAGGCATTCAGATGCAACATGGATTTATCTGTAGAAGTTACTTAAAATGTTCTGTGGTCTGTCCTTTGGTGAACTGATCAACTAAATGTCTGCTATGATATGATGTTTTTCCTTCTTCCCTTTAGAGACATAGGTGATGGATAGTATTCTGGTATTCAGTGGCTGTACAAGAAGTCTTGAGTCAAACAGAAAGGGTTCTACTGGAAAGGCAAACCTAGTTAGATGGAGATACTTCTCCTAGTAGAGACATGTTCATCACTTGGATTCATCTATTCAGAATATAATGGACTACTTATTTTCTTTGAAACGCAGGATTCTCATTTAGTTCCGTTAGAGGTCAGCTAGCTACTCTGTTCTTCTAGTGGGAGGTCATTGGATTTTCTTTGACTCCAAGGTGTCTACATTTTTAAATGGTCTGATTTCTGCATTTCCACCAGTTAAATAGCTTTTCTCTCTCTGTGACTTGAATATAGGCCCTGGTCTACACGGACTGTGAATTTTGACATAATGCTTCTTACCTCAACCTTCTGCAGCCTGTCTCTCCACTGTCAGCAGTAAATTCAAAAAAAAAATGGAGCTGTAATTTGACCTGCTAACACCACTCCTGCAAGTGGCATAGCACTGAGTTTGAAATCTCCAATTCAAATTTAGGTCTGTGTAGCCAGAGAGCAGCTTCTGTTTTTTTCCTATCTACTACACCATAGCAACATAGCTCTTCTGCCTGCCTGCAGCCCTGAAAGTTTTCAATTAATTCCACTCTCTGTATGCAGCACTGTGCCTGTCTGTTGTGCTTGCTGCAGAGAAACAGCAAGGAAAGCTTTTCCTGCTTGCTTTTCCTTTAGAGAACAGGGGAGGAGAGGTAGTGAGCGGAGGATGACTGCCTCCCCGCAAACCTCTACACCTGTTACCCACAGTGCAATGCATTTCAGGAATTAATGTGAGAAGTGGGGATGGGAGACCACGAGCAAGCAATTTTCTGTGATCACTTGCCTTCACCTTCTGTAATTCAACAGCCTAAAATCGAATTACAATCCCACCCCAATGCAGACAAGTCCTAGGACTTGCATCTTTTTTTGAACCTATGATGAATGTCGTCATGTTCTTTATTCTACTTTTCAATTGACAGTATTTTTGATAGCCATCACATCAGCGCAAACAATGAGTGAAATACAGGCTGTGATGGATGACCCTCCGTATCCTGTATTTCATAAGGACAGAGTCACTTTCAAGCTGAATCAGAAATTTTTATCAAAAGTGGTTTTGGAATTTCATATGAACCAGTTCAAATGCTTACCTGCATTTTTTCCTAAACCTTTTCCCTAAACCTTTCCTACAGCAGTTAAACTACACACACTGGATGTTCGTAGGGGCAACACCTTTGTATCTATTCAAGACAAATTGGTTAGACTACTTGTGACTTCTCATATCTGAGACCCCCTATGGGTGATGGACTTTAAGATTTCCTGTTCATTAAACAAACTACTCCTTCCCTCAAGTCAGGGCACACGTAGTTAACATCTATAATTTGTTTCAGGAGAGTACCTATTTCTGAGATTTGTAGGGCAGTGACTTGGAATTTGGTTTTTATTTATCAATTGCTACTCTATCTAGATTAGATGCACTGTTGGGTGGAGATGTCTGTCATTTAGGTAAGACTCCTGTTTCCATGAGAGGTAACTGCTGGTTAGTCACCTACATTGGGATCCATTGGGACAAATACTCAAAGAAGAAGTTATTTGTTATAGTAATTGGAGTTCTTCAAGTTACCTTTGTCCACGCAGAACCCACGGTCTTTCCTGCTTTCTAATTGGTATGGAAACCTTCCTTCAGTATTAGTGAAAGAACTGAATGGCGGTTGCAACTGCTCCATCTTTATACCCTCACTGTAAGGCATGTTAGGGCATACAAGGCACATGTGTAGCCCCAATAGATACTGCTGGCTAAAAGATTCCAGATTCACATATACGAGGAGCACACGCCTACAGTGGGATGTGTGAGCACAAAGGCATCTCAAAGAACTCAAGTTACTGTAATGTAAGTAACTTGTCTTAACCTGCATCTGAGAAAGTGGGCTCTCATCCACATTTTATGCCAAATAAATGGGTTAGTTTTTAAGGTGCCATGGGACTCTTGTTTGTTTTGCTGAAATAGACTAATAGGGCTACCCTCTGGAACTTGTAACCTTTCTTTGTTTCAGCATCAGACTGACACCGCTTTTTGAGGGGGGGGCTTTACCCAAACCACTTAAGTGATGGTACTTTTCAGATCTAGGATGCACATAACACACACACATTGATTAAAAGGCTGGCTTAATTGTTAATTAAAACTGAGATTTGCTTAATTATAGCCTGACTGTTGGTGTTGGTAGTTATGAAGAATAATTCTAGGATTTTACAAGAGAATCAAAAATGGCATACATACTAGCTAAGTATGAGCTTGATCCTGGGAGTGGACAAATACCCTCAATATCCATTAGAGCCTGGAATCAGTCAGTTGAAGATGTCCTGCACCATGCTAAAAGTTTAAATGAAGGAGTTTTTTAATAAAATGCTACTAATTCATTTATAACTTTTTTCCTTTTTATAATACCTGGGTCAGCACATTTTTATCGCTTATATTAAGTGGTGTGGAAAACTTCTTGTTTTTGATGCTGACATACTGAATGTTCAATACATGATATTCTTTTTTTGGTACACTACTTTTGAGAGCTCCTGTGGTGGAGAATAAGGAAAATTCACTGTGGTTTTCATATAATTAAAATGACAATAGGAAAAGAGTAGAAGAAGACATGAGAAACAAAATCAGTCCATTGCAGTTTTAGATCTTTTTCTTTTTCTTTTCTTTTCTAGAAGCTGGAAGTTATGAAATGACAAACCAACATGTAAAGCAAAATGGAAAAGTGGAAGATAATCCTGCCACTGGCAGTCCCCCACGGACTACATTATTGGGGACCATCTTTTCTCCTGTTTTCAATTTTTTCTCACCAGCAAATAAAAATGGTAATTATGATCTACAGCTGCACAATATATATTAACATAAAATTAAATATGGTTTGTATTTTTTTAAAAAGTTGTTGAGACTGGTGATGCAGCAGTTGATCCCTTTTTGTTGACTTGCAAAGCAAGTGCTGCACTTTCAGTAAAGGAAACTGTTAGCAGAGTTGCCTGAACTGTCTAAGAGGAACCATGGGATTAGTTGCATTAAAATATTTGTTTCTTAGTTATAGATAATCTAACACTTCACTTTGGTTTACAAAGTGTAAAAAAACTCATCTGGTGTATTTCACCTTATCTAAAATGGGTTTCTCTTTTACCACCCATCTTTGGTTTGTATTTTAATATAATGAATTAAATTGCGACATCTTCAGTAATTCTAGAACACCCTATCTCTGAATCCTCAAATATTAATACTCTGTAAAGTAATTCAGTGCTAGGATAATGACAGTGAGTGTATTGAAACCTCATTTCAGGAACATCAGGATCAGATTCCCCGGGGCAAGCTGTTGAAGCTGAAGAGATAGTCAAACAGCTTGATATGGAACAGGTGGATGAGATCACTACCAGTTCTGCAACATCAACCAACGGAGCAATTTATACTAGCCAAGCAGTGCAAGTCAGATCCACTATCAACAACGGTTTGGAAGAAGTGGAGGAAACAACGGATCGTGATCTACCACCACTTACAGGTAAGAAACTTGCATTTTCCTGGGACTCTGAAGTGTGTGATTATAAAAACGTGTTTGCACATTTGAGTAGATGCTTTTACCCCAGGCTGTTCCTGTATTTTATGTAAACAAAGATTCTGTTTGATTGGGAGACTGGGTATAAGATAGCTGGCAGAAGTGTTTACTTACATTCTGATTTTCATGAGCAATATCCTGGGAAACACTATTTGTTGTTTGCCAAAGATAGAACTTCATTGTAAACTTCTCAGGCCAAATTTATTCCTTGTGTGATTCCCCAGCTGACTTCCAAATTTAAATGAAGATTCTCAAATGAATTTTGTGATTCCGGAAGTCAGATTTTCTGACTCATGATGTTTAGTGCCAAATATATTAAAATGTAAACTTTTGAAGTGCGTCACCAAATAGTAGTTCCCAACCCCTTGATTGCTATCACTAAAATAACATAGACGAATGACAAATTTATATAGGTCCTTCCTTAATTTACAAAGTTTCCTTCAAGAGAATCAAGTTCTTTTTGGATGAAAAATTCTTAAAACATTAAATTTACCATTGTGCACAACCCTAAGAACTCACTTTAAACCATCCAAAAATGCTATTTAAGCAGATGAATTTCACCTTAGAAGACGTGGGGGTAAGGTAAGGAGAAGAGAGTGGAGAATTTTCACCACTACTCTGAAGACTCATACATTAAGTATAGACTTTTCACATTTTAAAAGAGTGCACTAATAAGACTAGCTCTTGTGGGGTTTTTTGTTTTGTTTTTGCGTTTTTTCCATTGACTTTTAGCACCAGTATCTCCAGATAGTGGTTATTCATCAGCTCATGCAGAAGCCACGTATGAAGAAGACTGGGAAGTCTTTGATCCGTAAGTGTTAATATTTTTACTGAAACATTACTTTAATAACTTTGGGGATTGGAGGAAAAACCCTTTTATTTGAGCAAGTACAGAGCATGTTTAGAACTTGCTTGCTATGGGGAGCTCTATTTGAAAACTAACTAAAACTAGTAGCATGTTTTGACTGTTCATGACTTGTTATATTCAGTTTTTAAACGATTTTTTTCTTAGCCTTAATTATTTTAGTTGCCTTACTGCATTGTCAGTTAGGGTAATGTGAATATAGTTACACAACAGAGTCTCTTTTCTTTTCAGATATTATTTCATCAAACATGTTCCACCACTAACTGAAGAACAACTTAATAGGAAGCCAGCTCTTCCACTGAAAACAAGAAGCACACCAGAGTTTTCTTTAGTTTTAGACTTGGTAAATATGTGTATAGATATAAGATAGTAGAGGGGGAAGAAAGGATGTATGTTCCACTTATTTTGCATATTGTAGATATAGGGAATATGATGCTACCATTATAAAAAGAGATCTTATTAAATGCACACATTGCAGCACTATAAAGTTTTCACAGAATTTTTTAAAAATTTCAATTAAAAACACACTAATCTTAAAGAAAATTATTTAAGAAACTGTCACTAAGTAGCAAGAATGCAAAATTTTCTGCATTTGTTCTATGATTTCAACATTTTTCTTAAACTTTTCAATGTTTTTTTAAAAAAATATTTTTGAAGATAGCTGACACTCCATAGAACCTAAAGGGGGGTGTGGGTGTGTGTTGAAGTGAAATCAGATATAAGAAAGGAGAAAATTTAGCATCACCTGTACTTGAGCAAATACTTATAAAAGGATGTTTCCCAGTGAGATTTACTTCAGTCAATAGGGATTCTTTTCACAGAGCAGAAAGCATGCTTCTCTTCAGGATTATTTGTTTTCACCCTGTGCTGTTCCATTTTATTGTATTTAAGTAGTTGTTATTGGAGGACAAGGCCGTCATTGGCTGTGGAAGGTTGTCGTTTAATGAATAAAGAATCTAATTGGTTTTTAATGAAATGAGGGGAGGAAAGAAGTCTAGGAGGACTCATGAGGTAACAGTGAAGTAGAGATTGACAGCAAAAGCACTGGTTTATCATGTGCTATATAACCTGTTACATGTGGCTCCCGTGAACCGAAAACTTACTTCAATGAGAGGAACAGACTGGCAATAAATACCTGTAAAACCAAGACTTTGTTCTCTTGGGATTCTTTGACACTTGCAAAATTGTAATCTTAATGAATTGTATAACTCACTAATAGCTGTCTTTCCAGCCTCAGCAGGAGTGCATTCAAAAGTAAATTGACCAGACTGAATTACAGAGTATATTTTCCTTTTCAGTGACCCTGTCACAAAAGCTTCTTAATTTAGTATGATCTTTTTATTTTATTTTTTTTCTAGGACGAAACATTAGTGCATTGTAGTCTAAATGAGCTAGAAGACGCTGCACTCACTTTTCCAGTGCTTTTCCAAGATGTCATTTACCAGGTAATTAGAAATATATAGAAAAATATTTTTTGTTTCTTTAATAGATAAAATTATCATGCATATGTAATTCCTTTTTGTGAAAAGAGAGAGAAACACTGTTTGGCTCTAAACAGCCATTTGAGTAATATGCTGCAGATTTGAAATTTTGTAAGGCAGGTGGTCGTATTAAAAGTATTGTGTAGTACTTTTTATTAATACAAATGATGATTACTAGTAAAAATGTCAACGATGATTAGTAAGAAAATGTAAATATTCTTTTTACCAGCAGTATTCTATAGCAGCCTTTTTCCTTACCAGCAGGTGGAGGCAGGAACATTGAAAGTTCAGGCAGTATCATTTCCCAAGTAATAGCTTGCCACAAACATAATTTTCTTCCCTGCACGGGGAAACCAATCCATGCTGGTTGATCATTTCTTACTGTGAAGAAGGCTAATCTTCATAGCCTGACGTTAACTAGCTTCTGTCTAGCTTACCTACTCTTGCATATCCTTTTCCAATAACGTTTCCACATCTTCTACCCTAGCTAGATTCTACCTGGTGATTACGGTGATTTTTGATTGTCTTGTGGAAACTGCTAGTCATTTTTCCTGCTTCAGGAAGTAGTATTAGCTTTATATGTTTTACATTGACATACCATAGAGGAACAAGCGTGGGAAAGAGGAGATCTGTTCCAGCAACTGCCAAAGATGCTGCACTGACCCAGGCTGTTCTTCTCAGGTCCTTTTGTGTGATGTACCTGGGAGTAGCAACAGCTTCCCCTCCATGTAGTTCGCACGATATTGGACCCCTCTCTAGTATCTTTGGAGAATGAGCCAGTCATCAGGCACCTTAAAAGGACACTTGTCCAGGTATTTTTCCTAATTTTAAAAATGTTTTTCTTCACTGTTGCATATAAAACCCCTTGGAATTTTGAAACAAAAATCTTTTTTTTTTTTAAATGGGTTTCTTAACTTATTTCCTATTTGGTGACTGCCATTCTCAGTTTCCTCCTGTATGAACTGGGATGGAAGCTTCAAATTAATTCTTTGTAGGCATAGATTAAAGCCTGTTTTTTAAAACTCCTCTCTCTGAGGATCTCAGTATGATTTGAATATTTCTGGCTATAACTATGCTCTTTTGGTGGTGGTGTGTTTTCCTGAGTGTAGTTGAGGGTTTGATCAAAAGGAAATTTAACTCATGGAAAGGCTATCTTACAAGTTTTCTATATCTGTATTTAACAACATTGTACGTAACCCTGTACTGCTTTTATCTAATGAAATGACGATACTGTGCCTTAGTTAGCACCTACCGGTAGGATGGCAATGGAGCCAGTAGCTGCACAAGGCAGGCTTGAGAAGGACAGCCCGTGTCTATGTCAAGTATGTTGTTTTGGGATTCCTGACCGTCTCTTTATTTTATTAGGGTGGTTATACACCAGACATGACAACATCCAACTCTTGTAATGTGAGGGACAGTAAACAGGAGACTAAACAGTCAAGAATTTAGTTATAACCTTGAAACATTTAATTAACTAAGGCTATGGATAAAAAGACAAGTTTCCTCTTCAGATAATTGCTGAACAGAAACTGGTTAATATGACATACATTCTTAGCTTTATATTGTAGACAATAGCTAACCATTTAGTCTGCTTTTGAAAGGTGGGTCTTTCAATTATCAGTTTGGTCATCCCCTCTGCAATAGGCCTATCTGAATTTCAGATCCCCAAACTCACCCATGGTGTGTCATTTAAGCTTTCACTGGTGTTGTCTCCTCCTGCTGGCAAGGGGGAAGTATCTGAACAAAAGTAGAAGACAAATTATTAGGTAAGAAAATACTTTTATGTATTTATTAACTACAAAACAGTGTAGCTCATTGAAAACAATACCTGACTTGGAAAATCAGTTTGACAAAATGTTTTATATTAATCTCTCTGAATATCTAATACTGTCAGTTAGACTTAGAAATACTATGAAATTAATGATCAAAACCATTTTGAAACTTTTTGAGAGAGTAAAACTTAGCTCAGTACTTCTCTTCCTACAGGATTTCTCTTCCACTCAGTTTCACTAATCATTTTGCAGATGGGGATGTGGGCATCATGCCATTATGGTTTCGCTAGCCAACTAAAGGCCAGGAACCAATATTTTTGGAGTAGTGGGAAGGTGGATGAACAAGCAGTTTACTTTGAAAGATATTCCCAAACAGACCTTTATCAATGCTGCAGTAATGAAGTGATTATAAATATAGCATATATTGAATGCTACAATACATCTATCTCTGGAAAATTGGAGTAAATATTTAATACTTTATCACTAATGTATGAGTTTATTTTATCATGTATTAGCACTTTGTGTCAGCCACTCGCTTTCGTTGCTTGGTTAAGAGGTTTGTACTGTATTTAGTTTTTATTGCTGCAGAGCCACCAGTCCTAGATACCAGGTCACCTACCCAGAAATTACCTTCCATCTACGAGCAGGCCCTGCCTAGTCAGGAGATTTCTGTTTACTTAGTTCTGGGCTCAACAGCCTCACTGATGTTCCTGTTTCAGCTACACAACTCAATTACAGCAGATGAAAAGACATTTCACATTTTTCCTCACTACATGAGAATTTTCATTCCTCTTCTGGTGAAATGCTATCCCAGTGGCTCCTCTAAAAAGCAACAAAACCTATCTATGGTAGGCATCCACAAAGCAAGCTACGATCGTACTGGGAGCTTTTAACTTTGATCTAATTGGACTTTTAGAACTATGTTTTTGTCACTCTACTTCTGTTCATTTATATAATGGTCTTCATCTTGGCTCTCTAGATGAGTCGAGTTGCAAATCCAGAGCTGCCAAGGTCATTGACTATAACTTAGTATTTAAAGATTAACTAGCTAAATTAATCAGATCCTGTTTAAATTTTTTGTTTGCTTTTGCAAATTATTGGATATCATTATAAAGTTATATTAAGTTTTTTTTATTCTTACTAGCTTTGAAGCTTGTAATTGATCATTTTTGTCCTAAAAAAACAGCATACTCATTTTGCGAGTCACTTTAAAAAGCACAGTTACTTGAGCTTGATAACTTTTCAATTGACTTATTTTTCCTTTAGGAGAATTTGTTTCAGGCTGTATATCACAAAATAAATGCTATATGCCTTTTCCAGATTAGCCATTTAATGATGCTTTCAAACACTTTATAACTACAAATAACTTTATCATCTCCCTGCTCACTCCATTGATGATTTGTTAATAGACGCACTTAAACAAAAAGAAACTGCAGAATTGGAATTCATATGCAAATTTGACACCATTGCCTTAGAGTTAAATAGAGATCTCAGGGTTTTTTCTAATTACAACAGGTGATTTGATCTCACCTCCCTCTATATGCTGTTCTCCCCTGTCTGAATTTAAACAACTGCTTTGATTTGATGCAACTGTCTGACCTGATCCTATAATCATACACTTCCCTGCATTTATTTTCCTCTCATTCTGCAAGTTCCCCATCTTCAAGTGCCTGACGAAGTGGGATTTTCTCCCACGAAAGCTCATGCGATAAATAAATTGGTTAGTCTTTAAAAGTGCCACACGACACGCCTCCCTCCCTACCAAACTGTAGCCAGTGGCCACGTGCTTTGTTCTGCCTGCCGGCACCGACACCACAAACTCGTGTACTCTGGAGATGCTGGGTCTGACGAGAGTGCATCTGTTGCTGCAGTGAAAGGCATTGCCGCCACCATGCTGCCTTTCTGGGGCCAGACTTGATGGTACCCACAAAGAGGCCACTTGACTGAGCTACTGGAGCCACGGAGTGGCTTGACGTGGGTTGCTCTCTGCTCTGGTCTCTGTGCCTGGGAGTCAGGGAACGTCCTCTTGGCTAGCAGCTTCTTCTGTTTTTTTCTCAGCACTGGAGATGGTGAATAGTGCTGTTATTTCCTGAGGGTGAGAGGGGCATCTTTCACTGACGCTGAGTTGGAATGGCACGGCCCCAAGGAAGGTCTGAGCACTGCTTCTATCAGGATGGACTTCGGTCTAGTCTCTGTGTCCTTTTTGGTATGGGGCGTGAAGTCTCTGCAAATTTTGCAGCAGTCCCCAGTGTGCGTTCCCCAAAGCATTTAAGCAAATTGGAGTGTGGGTTGCTCGGGGTGACAGCCTTGCTGCAGGGGGCACCACGCTGGAAGTCTAGTGACTAAGGCACGTTTCGACAGTGCGAGGCTCAATGGCACCTGAAAAGAGGTCATTTGACTGAGCTGCAGGAACTCTGCTGATAACAGAGAAAACTAACTCAATCAAGTTTTCCAGGAGACCATTTAAAGATGACTTTACCATTTAACCTTTTTACTTATAGAAGAGTTGACTGATGTTTGCAAGTTGTTTGAAATGTTTTTAATGCTCAAATATTACTATATAGGTAATTGTCATTTCTTTTCAGTGTATTCGTAAGGACCATTTTTGTTTAATAATCTGTGCACTGTCTTCAATTGTCCTTACCAAAAAGCCACTTTGAAACTTGGTGTATTTATTTAAATCCATCTTTTTACTACTTTAGGTTTACGTGCGGTTAAGGCCGTTCTTCAGAGAATTCCTGGAGCGTATGTCTCAGATTTATGAGGTAACAATATTTAGATATCTCCCTTAAATTTCTTTTTATATTATGTATTCTAATATTAATATGGGATGCTAAATAATGAGATATAAGATGCTAAATGCAATAATGATGCAACTTTTTCCTTTTAATTTATAGATCATTCTTTTTACTGCTTCTAAGAAGGTGTATGCGGACAAGTTACTGAATATACTAGACCCTAAAAAACAACTGGTCAGGTAAACGTGATTTAAAAACTAGTATAAATATCTAATGTCAGGCTAACCAATTTATTTTTCACAGACCTATAATTAAGAAATCAATCATTGCATATTAATTTCTTTGTGTAGTGTGTCTCGTTAAATTAACTAGGCGTGTAAGTATGAAGGGGGAAAATGAAAGGTAGTAATGGAATTCTTGTACGAAGGATAGTAGTCCGGACTGAGGCTTAAAAAAAATGTATCCACCTACCCATCCTAACATACCTTAGAGTTACTGGGAGTGTAATTCTTTTACAACCTGTTTCTCTGCTACATCACCATTCACTGTCTTTTGAGTGTATACAGTGCTTTTTTTAAAGGTGCTGATACTCAGCCAGGGATCTGGGACTTCATCGCTGTGAAAAAAGGGTGCCTGTTCTCAGTACCCCTGAGTACCATCACAAAAAACCCTGAGTGTAGTGTATACAAAGAATAAATAAAAAATACGTTTAACCAAAAATAATTCATTATTTGATGACTTCTTTAAAATGTACTACTTTTTAAAGAAAAATGTATAAAATTAATTTTAAGTATCTAGAGAATCAAAATATTTGCATCTTTCATTCAAGCATGCTACTACTAATTAATATGTAGGGTATAGGTTCTGTCCACAAGGTAAAGCTATATTTAGGCCTGGCAGAATTTGATTTAAAAAAACTTTAAAAAGTTAAAACTATAACTCTTAAAACCCAAATTGTTAACATCAGGTGTCATAATATACACAGTAATATTCTTAAATCAAGCTCTGATAAGATCTCAAGAACCTTTTTCTTTCTTTGCCTATCTGTACATTTTGATTATCAATGCAAATATTTTTGGCAATTTGTAGTGTGTATGGTGAAATCAACATTTACAGACATTTACTGAAACAAATGTAATCCTTTCCACCCTCACCATATGCTAGCCTAGCCCTAGGAATTATGTTGGGGAAGTTCTATGGCCATTTTTGTACAGGAAGTGAGACTAGGGTAGGTGAAATCTATGAATTTATATTTGACTGTAATTACTAAAGTACACTTATCTATTTATAGAATGTAAACTGTGTAACTTTCAGTTAAATCCATTTCAGTACTGGAATCTGGACATATTTCTTGTACTTTTAAAAAAGTTGTTTATGCCCAGATTCTTCATCTTGCCAGTGTCCCCCTAACATACAATAATAATAATTTTTTATATTCTTTTTAGGAAAAGGAAATAAAAATTTTTAGATGCATTTGATCTTTAGTCAGCATTACAAATTTGTTTTTGATGAGTCTCCAAATATAATCAAATTCAAATAACATAAAAAAGAATTATAAATATTGAAGGAATCTGTCCCATTTAATGTGGGGGACGTTACATGGTTAAACCATTAAGAATGAGAGTAATTTATATGTAATACTTCATTAGTCTCTCTGAAAAAGTCTTTTACAGCGCTGATATTTATTATCCAGAATGCAATTTTAAACTTACTGAGACAGGATAGATATACTGAAATGGTGCGCATATCTGAACTATATTCTAAGAATTTGCGGTGCTTCCACACTTGTGATTCATGTGCCACTGGAAACTTGACATCCAGGTTTGATTAGTTTTGACATCAGCCTAGAGGTAAATATGTCTCACACTCTGCACATATGACTCAGAATCTACATATAAAATAGTTTGTTGCTGAGCCATCAGCTTGTTTTCCTTCCATCGTAGCAGCAGAAGCTCCACCCCTTTTTGAAGTTAAACATTTGATACATCTTTTCTTTAAATCGGATTTCCTAAATTGTTTGAACAGTCTTAGAGATAAGAACATTTAAAGCTTAGAAAGGTGCATTTAGATTGTAATATAATTTAATGTAATCTATATTTGAAAGTCACTTTATTCTATAATTGATAAGGAGATGAAGCTTCTGTTGTGTTTTTAATATTACTTTAAACAGCCTGAATCCTTCTGCTCTAGCCAAACATTTCTAATTATTTTACAGCCTCCCTGTGGTAAATGGAAGGGAGTTGGGTAACTGGGAAAAAAAAGCAGTTGATGGAATGTTTGGGCCTTGAGGCTTTTTTCAAGCTATTATAACTGAAATAGGTTAATTGCCAACACAGGTAACATTCCACAGAAGACATTCCGTCTGATATTTTCTACTCTGGCACGTACAGGATAGGGAGGTTGTGTTCTCCACTGGGTAGAGCAAACAACAGGAAGCCAGGAGAGTCCTGGTTTCCATTGTGGGGCAAACCACTGACATACTGTGTGATCTTGGGAAGTCACCTGAGTTCCTCGTATGCTACTGTCATTTCATCCAGAAAACTGGTTAAAATAGCAGAACTTCACTGACAACCTGCTGCTGCATCTTAGCCGTCACGGGTAAATGAATTATCCAAAAAGTACAGACTTTTATTCTCTCTCTCTTTGGTTTTAAATATTCTATTTTTAGAGAAACATACAAGTTACATTTTAAGGCATGGTAATACTTGAATGCAAGGTCTGCCTATTTGGTAAGAATTTGATGATAAAATAATGACCCAAAGGAGTCAGTTTATAAAATGGGCAGTTTCTTAAGAAGAGCTGAGCATCTCAGGGTAAAAAAAATAAGATTTTAACTTGCAGCATTTAATTTTCTTTTTCTCTGTGCAACACATTATTTTAGTTACTAAATTAGTTATTTTTCTTTAACCCATAGACATCGACTTTTCCGTGAGCATTGTGTTTGTGTGCAAGGAAATTATATAAAGGATTTAAATATCCTTGGTAGAGATCTTTCAAAAACTATCATAATTGACAATTCACCACAAGCCTTTGCCTATCAGGTAAGCATTTTTGTGATAGCCAAACTTTTTTGAATTTGTAACAATCTTCTCTGAAAATTAAAACATAAACTTCTAATTTAATTAAGTAAATTAAGAAAATGCTAGGTGTGTATATATAGAAAAAGTAACTAATTCACTTGTAATGAATTCACCTCAAAATATGCAGGGTACTTTCCAGTATGGATGTTTTATCATTTTAGGTGTTCCTTGATCATTTCAAAAATAGTTTAATTTAAAAAAGTAAAATAAAGTAAGTGAAAAAAAATTTCTATATGGCCAGCATTCTGAAGAACACCATACAACATTTCTTTTGTATTCTGATTCTGTCTCTACTGAGCTTGCAGCCTCTAGAAAGCCCTCCATTAACTTTACTGCATCTGACAAGTTCTAGGGCTGTGACGAAATACCCATTCTCTGCCTTTTCTGGTAATACCCTTATGAATTGTCCATTAACAATTGAGTCAGCATTCTGGGCCCTGGATATTTTTCTAGGTGGAGCCACTTCCAGTAGTGTTTCTTCAATTGCTATGGTCTTCTTCTCTGGGGTCTGCCCTCCTTGGGAACGGTTTGTAGTCTAAATCATTGGGAGTGGATTTCCTCAGAAATGTTGAAATGGTCCAAAATGGGGACTGTTCCAGTCTATCATAACCTGACATTCATAGAATCATAGAATAATAGGGTTGGAAGGGACCTCACGAGGTCATCTAGTCCAACCCCCTGCTAAAAAGCAGGACCACTCCCCCTAAATCACCCCAGCCAGGGTTTTGTCTAACCGAGCCTTAAAAATCTCCAAAGATGAAGATTCTACCACCTCCCTAGATAGCCCATTCCAATGCTTCACCACCCTCCTAGTGAGAAAGTTTTTCCTAATATCCAACCTTGACCTCCCCAGCTGTAATTTGAAACCATTGCTCCTTGTTCTGTCCTCTGTTACCCTCGAGAACAGCCTAGCTCCCTCCTCTTTGGAGCAACCCTTCAAGTAGTTGAAGGTTGCTATCAAATCTCCCCTCAGTCTTCTCTTCTGCAGACTAAATAAACCTAGTTCCTTCAGTCTCTCCTCATAAGTCATGTGCCCCAGCCCCCTAATCATTTTTGTTGCCCTCCGCTGGACTCTTTCTTTGCTGTGCTGGACTTGGGTATGGAGTCATACTCAAAGCTTGCTGTTCAGGGGGCTACTGAGATGCTAGCACTACTCTCAAATATAGTTAAAAGTCCCTCCTGATTATCATCCAGCCGCATCTTGATTGTCTCCAGGGGAACTGGTGTGGGACCAATTTAGGCAGAAGTTTGCACCGCTGGGTTAGCATTAACCGTTGTATCAGCTTCATCTTGTGGAGCTCCTGCTGCTGTGTCATCAGCACCATCAGCAGTAGTTACTGCTTGACAGTGCATCTGCATCTAAGGTAACCATTATAGGTTGGGCTCCAACACGCTCAGACCTGCTGACTTCTCCCTCTTTTTATGGGTTTTTGGCCTGGTATAAGGCATAAGCTGCCATATTCTCCACCACTTGTAGTGGGGGGACCCCCTTGAGTCCACAAGAAGCCATGATTTGGGTTGCTTCTTTTCTTTGTCACTCACTATCCTTTCTGTGCTTGTGTCATGTGAGTGTCCCTCCACACAAAAAGGTTCTTTTTCCTGAGGACAGGGAAAATGGAAGTGCTCAATCTCTTGGTCACTCCTTTGGATCCTGGCTTGTCTGTAGGCTTGTTAGAGTCAATCCTTAGGCTTCCCCTTTATGTTACACCTATTGTGTACCTGGTCCAGGCAGTCTCAGGAGCAGTATCTTTGACCGTATTCCTCTTCGCTGATCTCAGCGTATAAGCAGCTGTCTCTGAGACACAGCAGTCTTCCCCTCATTGCCAACCCTTCCAGTGGTAGTCTTTTCCTTTTCAAGCTTCTTCCAGGCAGAACAGGCCCTGCAAGTATGTCGTCTTAGTGCTGGCTGAGCCCAGAATGAGCTCTTAAGGATCGCAGTGTGTCCCCTCACATCTGCCAAACTCCATTTGATGTATCAAGTTGATAGCCTGGTTCTGTATGTTTATATTGCTGTACACATATGTACACAAAAGCTATGCTTAAAGAATGCTAAAGTTGCAAAGACAAAACACTCAAAAGCTAGGCCTCCATTTATTTTTATTTTGGAAAGTGTTAGGCCATCTTAATATCTGAGTTGCTGCTATTTGCCTTACAAAATAAACATATATCTCTATATATGACGGCTAATAATAAAAAGTTAAATACAATGGTGAATTTGTTTGTTTGCAGAGGTGTCCAGAATGTGCTAGTCAAGATGTAACTGCAAACTGGTTTGCTTAGCAGCTTATCTTTTACCCAGCCTTTTATAGCCACAGTATTACAAGTCCTGTGACTGGATCAAAAGAGTTGGGAATTAAAAGTATATTTTCTCTGTATGCCAGAGTCAATGCTGGTAGGTTTTGAAGAAATTTTATTTGATCTAAACAATTACTGAAATACAAACTTTGTCAGTTTTATATCTCATTCATTTTGATGAGACTCTGTTAAACTCAACTTCACTTGCATATAAAAATTGGGGTCAGCATTGATTTTTATAAAAGTCTGCAGAATCTGCCTATATTTGAGCATTTCCTGAATATTTCCATGATTTCAGTCTGGCAGAGGTTTTAGTGCTAACAGTTTCAGCATTGATGTAGAATATCACTAGTATTCCTTTTTAAAAGTTTTGGGCAAAGAAGAGAAATTTTTTACAAATAGATTTTAAAACAACTTATGGAGCAAAACCATGTATTGATAAGTTCTGTTGGCACAAAATGCACTATATTGGGAGACCGGGGTGTCAAACTTTGGCTCTTTTACAGTTAGTCATCTTCCCCTGCACCCCTCCATTCCCCACCTACCAGACTGGGGTTGGGAGTTCAGAACGTCTGCCCTGCAACAGGGTGGTGGGGCTAGAGAATTCTGCCCAGTGAGGAAGAGGGTCTCGGAGCATTAGTAAGTTTGGCCACCCATGCACTATATCATCAGCGGTCTTTTTCAAAGACATTCAGCATAAAAATAAACGTATCTATGATTTTATTTTAGCTTTCAAATGGAATTCCTATAGAGAGTTGGTTCATGGATAAAAATGACAATGAACTCCTAAAATTAATTCCTTTTCTGGAGAAACTTGTAGAGCTGGTGAGTCATTTAATTTATTCATAATTTTTCCTATACGTTCTAGATAAAAGTTTCAAAATTGCCTAACTAATTTAGTAGCTAATGTCACTTGGAAACTTTCCAGAATGCCTCCTTGTCTGGATAATAATCCAAATATATATATATAGGGAGTACTCAATGTATTGGGATGAATTCATGGCTAACACCCAAGAACTTCTGAGATTAGAACCAGTTCCGACACTACATATGGGACCTTCAGTTAAGTGACTTGCCTACCTGCACCTCTCTCTCCTCATGTCTTAAACTACTCACTGGGCTGTTGTGAACGTCAGTTAATGTTGTAAAGCTTTTAGAAAATACAAATCACTATGTAAGCGGTGGTGTATTATTTTGTTTACTAAATCATTTAAAAACTGTACAACTCTTAACATCAGAAGTATAACCTATCATTTGAATTTTCTTTACAGAATGAAGATGTCCGACCTCACATCAGAGACAGATTTCGATTGCATGATTTGTTACCCCCAGACTAAATACCAAGTCTTTTGTCAAATTACGGAAGGGGGAGAAAATGCAGGACCCTTTTGGACTAAAACAAAAACATTGCCATTACTGTTGAAATTTTGCATTTTTGTACCCCGTCTTGCTTTTCTTATCTTTGGTGCCCAACAGTAATCAAGGGTTACAGAAAGAGACTTTATATATCTCAGATTGAATACATACAGTAGGTAGGCGAGAACAGAAAAGTCTTTAGAACTAGTGCAACTCCAATGAAATTTTTTTATGTACAGGACATCTGCAGTTTATAAAGAATTCTGTTTCTGCCACCAGCAGTTTGACCTGTAGAAACACAGGATTTTATGATATAACAGAGATTGAAAATGGACTCTTATTTTCTCTCTGTTTGGTGCTCTAAGTGGGTTTGTAGCCACTTTTCTGTTACTTTAAGATTCTCATTTCAACAGGAATGGCCAGTAAAAGTTGTTTTATTTTTCCTGTTAAGGTTTATAACCTTTTTACATTTTTGACCTGTATTAGCTTAGAATTTCATTATGCATTCCTTTTAGTTGAGGCGCTTCATAGTTTTTTGAAAATAGCCAAATTTTATTAGTTTTTTATTATACAGTTGAATGGCCGTTTTCCTGCTTTGTCTGCCTGCATACTGTATATTTGTTTAAAAAATATTCTCTAGTTTTAGTCCATGTAAGTTTCATTTAAAAATACCTGCATTTATATTTTTTTCTGTAATAATCTACTGTAGTTGAAATCTTTTCAAAAATCAAGAGACTGGCTAGATAAGAATATAAGAAATACTAATAGTCAGAATATTTAAACCATTGTGATGGCATGTACTCTGGATAGACAATATCTTGCAGTGGCACACTCAATTGATGGACAAGGAATACCTCAGATTATACTGTGCACGCAAATCTTTAAAGAGAATTACTTGGTCACCTGTTGGGGTTGATGCAAATCAATTACTGCTGCCTTTGGATTTCTCCAAGAATGAAGTATTCTGCACAGTGGCTCAGTATTTTAAGATGTTTTGCATGGACTGGCGGTACCTCTGTTATGCTGTTTGTTACAATCAGTTTTAAACTCTGTGTAACAGTGAAAGTACCTAACAGTAACTATGCACAATCCTGTGGTACAGTACACTCCCATGCCACCAGTGCAGTTAATATGCTATCAGAGTGGTTTTCTATGCTATATGGAAATGGTCTTCGAGCCTTGGTCCCCTAATGCAGCTCCCACAAGAGGCTGATATTTTTATAATGGCGTGTAATCTCCTTTTCAGGAGGCTTTTTATGGAAGGTATAATTTGTAAAAGTTAGGATGCGTTGCCTCTCGACTGCGTTAACATGCCACAGGCTCGGACTGTTTTTGTGTAAAGGATGTCACAGAACGGCACTTTTTCTAAAGAGAAGTTTGATATTTTGTATGCTTGTTAAGAAAGTACAGTATTGGAAATTAAAGGTGGACAACTGATAATTGAGAAGTATGTCAATTAATTTTTTATGTATACCTGTTTACTTGTACAATTTTATTGTACAGATTACATGCAGCTTCATTTTCAAATGAGTCCTTAAAATAAGGAAAATCTTTTTAGGAAAACATTTAATTTTGTATTTTTGATTTTAAAAGGCATGAGTTATGTCAACTTTTTCCAGTGTATTAATGAAGATTTTAACTTTTCATCAGGTTGAGTGTTTTCTTACTATATTATCTGTTGTGTATGTAGCTAGCACATTGTGTCAATGAATTGTTTAAAAAAAAAAAAAAAAAAAAAAGCATGTAGAGCAAGCCTGTTTTGTGGAAAATCCTTATTCATTTAAAAGAAAAGTCATCATGGCAGATTTTCTGCAAAAAAAAAAAAAAAAAAGTGAAAGCATTTGCAATTCAGAAAACAGATTTTTTTTTTTTTTTTTTTTTGTATTTAAAGAAAGGTATTTTGCTTGCAGGAAAGAAATACTACAGATTCATTTTAATGAGAATCTTTTAAATGTATTTATCTTTAGGGCGTCTGGGCATCTCTATGCTGTTTGTCTTATGTCTTTATTGAAATAAAATGTACATAACATTACCTTTATATATGCTTTTGCGCAAACCTGTAAGCCTCCCTCTCCCTGCTGTTTTATGTTAATGTAATGGATCCACTTCTAGATTTGAAAAAGGTTAAGTTGTGTTTGAGTTACTACAAGATTCTCCCACAATTTTTAAATTAGTTTTTAATCTCTCTCAAGCATAAATCGAAGAAATTTTTAAGCTAATTTAACAATGAAATCCTGTTCAGAGTGGAACTTCCAAATTACCATAAATAATATGCTATACCGTATTAGGATTATTTTTTTATTCATTGCTAAATAAATCTAGCATAATGAAACTACCTTGAATAAGTTACTCATGGACATTCTCTGTGACTCAATAAAATGGTACAAGGTTACCAATGATTAGAATAATTTTCCTAAGCATTTGCGTTCTACTTTACACCATTTTGAGTAAAACTATTATATCACACCTTCAGATCAGTGAGGAAAACTGAAATAGGAGACTATAAACTGGGTTCTAGGAAGTGTAGAGAAAATGGGTAATTTAGTACTACCTAGTTTCACAACAAAAATAACCTATATAGACTACACCGTAATACATAAATGCTAATATGTTAACATGCTGCAAATCTGTTTTTTATAATCATGCTTTGCAGAGAGAATGTATTTTTTCTGATCTACATGTTTTCATCTAGTACACTTAGCCCTAATCTGATTTTTTTTCTTGTTTTCCCCTTTACTGGATTCTAGGATGGAGTTGAATGACATGGCTTAAGTGCTATTCTGATCTTAGAATATTGTACACAGCTAATAATAACTCCAAATTGTCACTGATCACTTTGGGGATTATGGGTGTATAAGATATTCAGGTTTGAGTCCCTTTTGGGTTACTTCATTATTACGCAATTAACCTTTGGAAGTATATCACTTAGTCTTATTTTCAGAGAATGTATGTTCTTGGTGATTTTGTTTGCTGTTTTTAACTAGAGCCTGCTGTTTGTATGACCCTTTTACATGCTCTGCACGTGTTGCAGTCTTGCTTTGATCATTTTTACTTCTGACAGCAGAACTAAACTAGGATGAAAGATTATTACAGTTTCTTAGGATTTTGCAATTTGCAATATATAGAGGATTTTTTTTTAAAAAAAAAATGCTGTTTATGTAGAATGGTAACTGCTTTGATTTTATTGTTTTGTTTGTTAGTTCACATTCATTTATTTTACTTTCCATCTACAGAAGAAAATGACTTTCAATTTTACTCTAAAAGTCTGAATTCTCATAGGCCTCATCAAATACCTATACTTCTGTTGACAGTTCTTTGTTAACCAATTGTAGACTAATGACACTGCATCAATTTCCCTAAAATCCTGATTCAGCAAAGCATTTAAAAATGTGATTAAAATTAACCACATGCTTACGTGCTTTACTGAATCACACTTTAATCACAGAGCTTGTTTGGAGGTTTGACAAACATTGAACAAGAAAGTAAACAGTCATGTGTGCCTCCATTTTCATTTGCTTTCTCTACTGGTCCTAGCTTCCTGGATTGTATGAATTGCTAATCACATTACTTTATTCTTCTTTGTCTAAACACATTTACTTTTATCAGCTCCATTCTGGTATATTACAATTGATTATTACAATTCATTTGGCAATTTAACTTCAAATTGCAAAGTCATCATCTGGTGATACTTTATCAGAATTGACAATGAATGTGATATTGAAACATGAGACAAAATAATTCGTTTCATTTATGACCCCAGGAAGGCTAACAGGGATACTATAAACTATTGTTGTCACTACAGTCAGCAGATGTGAGCCAGAATTAATGAGAATCTATCATTTTAACAAACTTAGAAAAAATTGTTACAGTGACGCCAATCTGAGGGGGTACACAATCTATTTCACACCACTCCATTGATGCCAAGCACTCCTGAATCCAGTGGATCTCCCCTTCACAGGATGTTTGTGTTACACTGACCCAGGGTGGGTCCCTCTGGCTAAGTTTTGGGGTATGTTATAACCATACCCTAGTGGTGTGTGATTAAGATACCAGACCTTTCCCATGACTGAAGATAACTAGCACAGAAGGGAATTGGGAAATGGAATGGGTGATTTTGCACCCTCTTCCATCCCACAGCAGGGCCAAGTACTCTCTGGCTATGTCTACACTTGCTAAAATTAGTTCAAATTAGTTAGTTCGAGCTTAGTTCGAATTAGCGATCCCCATTCATTTCAATGGCCGGTTAATTCGAACTAAGAAATTAGTTCGAATTAACATGGCCACATTGGTTAATTCGAACTAGTTAGTTCGAATTAACCCCTTAGTCCGAATACCCTATTCGAACTTATTAGTTTGAATTAAGGAAGCCCTTAATTCAAACTAACTAAAGCCTAGTGTAGCCATGGCTTTAGTTAGTTCGAATTAAGCCTCCTTAATTCGAATAACTTGCCAGTGTAGACATAGCCTCTGATAGCAGCTATGTGCTTAGGCTGTTAAATCCTATTATGGAAGCCTTTGTTAAACCAATAATCTTCAAAATTATTGAATGTAAAATACTATACCTACATAAAAGATGCTTACCAGGATAACACAAGAAGCCATAGCATGTATGTAAGTATTAATTAAAAAAGTGACCGAGTCTATCTACTTGTTTTCCAGTACAAGGTCAGACTAATAATTTGTGCTCCTGTATTCTCAGTGGGTGCAGAGGGAACCAATCACAATATATTTTTGTATCATTGTAAGAAAGACTTGGAAGTGCAGCATTTTTCTAGTGTGGAAACTCGCTCTCTTGGGGGGGGGAGGGGTTGAAGGCGGAAGCATGCTATCCAACCAGTTTACAATCATTCTGGTTATATAAAAGCTACTTAACGAAGACTGAGAGAGAGATTAATACAAGAGCTTTGGATCTGAGCCCTGGTCATGTAAGATCCAGATGGAGCAATGTGCAGACCGCTATGCACTGCTGATTGACGCTGGCCAGCTGCCTTGTAAGGTAGGCTACGTTTCTTCTTTTGGGAGACAGACAACTATCTGTGGACGGAGAGGTGCCTCAAAACTTTTTTTTTTTTTTAAAAGGGGAAGTGATTTTAATGGATTAGGATCCCTTTACCATTAATCCATCTCTGACTATACGGGATGGAAAGCTTGGTAAGTTTGAATGATGGTTTACAGGCTAGAAGAAATCTATGTAAATATGTAAGAAGTATTTCTTCTGAAAGAAGAAATAAGCACACTGAAGTCGTTCACGTGAGGATAGGTTCCAACATTACAGCCTGTCTGGGAGAAGTTAATGGGATGTATTGAAGGATTGCTTATGCTAATAATGTGTCATTCCAGACTTGAACTTTGGTTTCTCATATAGAAATAACATTTTAAAAAATTGTAAATGAACCACTGATAAGAAATAGCAGAGGTATCATTTTATATACTATAAGTTAAATATATATTCTTTTTTTCAGCACCGGCTGCAATCTTTTTTTCTGGTGTTGAGCAAGCAAGGACAGCTTGAAGGTGAAGATTTACTGACTTGGTGCACTGCTGAGACACCAGTTTTTGGCTCACTTATCTTGATAATGTGAAATAGTGTGGGGTTTTTTGGTAGTTCTTTTTTTAAAAAAGTCAATAACAGATCAAACAGGAAAAAAATGTATGTACTTTATCTGATAAGGTCATTATAGCTTCTTCATTTTGGTTAGTCTTGATCTGATTCTGATATTGTACACATGGTCCAATGCATATCTTTTGTAAAATTATCATAGGGCTTTGTGAACAATTCTGATCTCTCTCGTTGTCTAGGCAAGACTGTTTGGCCATGGAAAGCATTTCTATTAAATGGAAGTATTGCCTATAAGTGGCGATAAAATTGAAGTCAGGGACTCATAATTTTGCCACTGCTGCCCTGGAAGCACGTGAGAATTTTGTCCCCTGCTCTGTGGTTTTACCAGCATTCTACCATATATTTTTGTTGTAGGGCAGTCTCGAACGATGCGTCAGCATATGTTGTTTGATTTCACTGCAGATTTTACAAAACACAAAGAGGGTACCAATATGAGATTTTTGAAGATAGCTGCAGCACTCAACCAAAGGTTTGAGTCTGAAGTGCCTTTCAGAATTTGAAAAGAATGATGTGCAGAACATGCTGTCAGAAGTCTTTAAAAGAACAACACTGATGCAAAAACTATAGAACCCAAACCACCTGAGAAGAGAATCAACCTTCTGACTCAACTGATGAAAATGAACGTTTCATGTTCTGCACTACTTTGGCTTCTCAAGCAGAACTCTTGGTTAGGATGGAAGCATGTGCTACGGAATGGTGGTTGAACATGAAGGGGCGTTTTACATGTCTGAGACATAAATGCTTTGCAGTGACAGCTACAACAATGGCATGAGAACACCTGTTCTCACTTTCACATGACATTGTAAATAACCGTTTGCATCATTATCTCTCAAACATAAACAAACTTGTCTGTCTTAATGATTGGTTGAAGAAAAAGTTTGACTGAATGGACTTGTAGGCTATAAATGTTTACAGTGTTCTGTTTTGAGTTCACTTATGTAACAAAAAAAAATAATCTACATTTAAGTTGGACTTTCATAATAAAGAGATTGCACTTGTATGAGTATATTAAAATATTTTTGTTTACCTATTTTATAGTGCCAATATGTATTATATAAAAATAGTAAGCACTGTACAATTTGTATTCTGTGTAACTGAAATCAATATATTTGAAAATGCAGAAAACATCCAAAATATTTAAATAAATGGGATTTGACAATTGTTTAACTACCATGACACTTTTTTAATTTTGGGATTAAGTTTTTAAATAATTTCACAGCCCTATCTAATACAATTAATAGTTGAATGCTAGTAAAGAAACTCCTACCCGCACCTGTATTTTTATAGGACAGAACCTTGCATAACAATAGTGTGAATATGGATGGTGACTACAACAAACAGTAAACCAGTCAGACCTGCAGATTTTTTTCTGTCTGTGACTCAGATATTATCTTGACCCCATTCTAGACTCGTATAATGGTTTACATTACTGCTTTACACTGTAAATTCACCTATTTTCACTAGCATAGTGTTTATAATCAGTGTCTTCCTTTACCCCTTTCTCATTAATCAAAAAGTTTGCCTAAACTACAGTTGCCAGAAAGCAAGGAAAAGATACTACTTTTCCTCCCTCCAACGCAGTATCTTCAAGCAGTATTTGTCTCTTGGCACCTCCTGGATTTGTCTGCTCTGAAAAGCCTTTGCATTCTGTGGCTACCACAGCTAGGAGAATCAGCAAGGACGCCTAGGTCATTTTTACTGAGTTGAACCTTAAATTATATGCTATGTTTATAAAAACTGGGAGTTGTTTTTAAAGAAAAGCATAAATTGTTCTTTCTGGGCTGGCTTTGGTCCTTTTTTCACTCTGTACATGACAAATGCATTGTACCATCAGCCAAAAAGCATTCTGCGAAAGATTTCTACTCTCAAATGACAAATCAAGTAATATAAACTACCAACTGCAGTTGCACAGTCTTAGAAGCAGAAAATCAAGTACCTCTGGGCACTGCTTCCAGGAGGGCTTCAGGAAAAAAAAATGTCTTGTTAGTGTCAACAGATGATTCTCACATTAGGTGCAATTCTGTATCAAAAGCACACTTTAAATCAGAGGTCACCAACAAAGTTTACAAACAGCACTGCAGTGCTTTAAAGACATCATCTGAGCCACTCACCTTTAGGAAGTCAAAAGGGCAATGTCATAAAATTGCATAAAAAATTCCTTACCTGTCAATATTTTAGATTATTACATAATATCATAGATTAAAATACCCCTGGCAGCCTGAAGGCTCTCAATGTGCTTTCAAAATAATCAAATTCAACATATTACATAAAATGCAACCAACTCTGGACTGAAATGCAACAACTTGCATACATCAGTGCTGCCAACAGTATGAGGCAGGAAGTGAAGAATATGAAATCTAATTTAAACTTACAGAATTTCAGAAGAAAAATGTTAATGTTCAATTTGAATTCACCTAACACAAGTTAACCTCCGTGTCTTGCAAAATGCCACGAGATCCTTAGAGAGAACTAGATCAACTTCTGTTGGTTAAAGAGACAAGCTTTCAAACCTCAGAGAGCAGCTGAAAAGCTTCTCTCTCACTGACAGAAGTTGGTCCAATAAAAGATATTCATCCATCCATCTTGTCTCTCTCGTATCTTGGAACCAACACAGCCACAGCACTGCAGACAACCAGCTCTTTAAACACAACTCATCAAGACAACAGAGTCCTGTGGCACTTTTAAAGACTAACAGATTTATTTATTTAAAAGTGCCACATAAATCTGTTAGTCTTTAAAAGTGCCACAGGACTCTGTTGTCTTTCTACAATAGACTAACACGGCTACCCCTTTGGAATTTGACAACTCATCAAGACCTTCATGCAAATGATAATACCTGCAGATGCACGGTAGGTGGCACCCTTTCCTCTGTACCAGTACTGAGCTAGTGCCACAAGTTCAAGCGATAAATTTGTTAACCTGTAAAAGTGCTATAGGACTCCTTGTTTCTTTTACTTCCTCTATGCGTTCCTTGGATATCATCTATCCTAGCACTAACCCCAGCACTGCTTAGCCCTGATTAGTAGTTTTAGAACTGACTGGCTCACAGCACAGTAAGTCTAAAAGAATTTTAGCAGTCTGATCTATTTTCATCATTCATGCTGTTTGCATTTTACTCTGTCTGAACACTGTATAAATGTATTTAATGGGGAAGGTATGTTAAAACACTGTGGATTGCATTTAAATGTTTCTTTTTTAGAAAAAGAGAATGATGTAAATGGCTGCAACTGCTACTGAAGTTGATATAAGTTGAAGCTGTTTGCAATAGAGATGAATTTCTCCAGTATGTATTTTATTAATCGTCTACTCTTTTAACGACTAAGAATTTTTCCCATTTGTTCAAGCTTTTATATTACATTCTTTCCCCATTGCTTCTGCATTTGCTTTGTGTTACTTCCTGTCTTTTTAGATAATCCAATCCCTGCTTGAGACTTTGATATTTTTTACTACTATTGTATGTATATTATCAACTGGTTTACAGTCTAAATCAGTCTCAACCTATTTACCATTGTGGGCTACATATGCAGCTCTCCATGTTAGGTTGGCCGCATACCTGCTATATGCTTGCTACCTATGTGGCCCTGAGGATGTCACATGGGCCACAGAGATGTGCTGATCTGACTGCAAATCATTGGTGTAAATAGATATGCACATGAGGAGCAACAGGTGAACTAACGGGGTGGCAGAGTGTACTGTGTAGCTGGTTAGTTCCCAGAAGTTTATATGGTGGGTGTTTATATGTTTGTTATATGTTAACATATCTAACTCAAAGGAACAGACAGAGATGGAGCTCTTGTCCTTGCTAGAATTTTTTTCTGTGTGTTAGAAAACATGTAATTATCACACAGTATGAATCAGTCAAGGCAGTTTTAGGGAAGAAGATGGCGTTATACCCGTATAAGGTGCCTTTCTACTATTCTAAATGTATCCACAACAGGGTTTATACCAGTATAAATGTTCTTTTTAAAAAAGTCATATCCCTACATGAAATAGGTGTATCAGCATAAGAAGTGTGTACACACCAGACCTAGGATTTCATTCTGTAATAAGAGAAAATTTCTTTTTTGCATGGATGCACGCAAAGGTGACTACCAGCTCTGGGAGACATTATACATGCTAATTTTGCTGAGCATATGCACTAAATTTTGATTCCAAAGTCACTCAGGTGCTGGCTCAAGCTTGCTGCCCATACACTGGGGTAGGACTGTACTAAACCAAGCTTAACGTAGGCACATCTACATGTTGTTCGTGGGGGAAGGGGATTCTACACACAAAAAATTCTACACAGTCTTTTAAGTTTATGAAATAGCCTGCATATTTTGTCAAAACAACTATAATCATACCAGTTTCAACTATGTTGGTTATTTTATTTCAAAATACTTAAGTATGCCTTAACAATAGAAAGAAAGAGTCCTGTGGCACTTTTAAAGATTAACAAATTAATTTATCACAGGAGCTTTCGTGGGAGAAAATTCCACTTTGTCAAATGTTATGCAGAGACAGCCTGACCCCTAGCCTCTCCAACTGAGTCAGACACATCTGCCATGTTCCTGCACCCTTCCCCATGTGGTCCTCCACCTCCACTCCCAATCCCTCCAGCAGGAGTATGCCCCTTCTGAACCCAGTCTGTGACCCTCCTTGCAACCCTGTGTGCCCTGTTAATTGGTCTCCCTTACCCCCAGCCTTGTGCTGCCTCACTTAGCCCAGCAGGCTGCTGCTGTAAGGAACACAGCCTCTCTTCCTCCCTATTGGCCATGGCTGGTTAACTGGCTGCCCAGTGCCCTCTGTCCTGGTGCCACAACAACCCACAGTGGGCAAAAGGTTGAACTGGCAGAATGTATTTGCTGTGAAGAAAAAAATCAGGAGGAGACACATCATGCATGTGTGCAGGATTCCCCCCACATCACCTGACTGAAGTGTAACAAGGCTGGAGAACCATGCAGGGAGCCGAGTTGTAGCCTAGCTCAGCATGGGGGGGGGGGGCCTGTGTGGCCTTGTCGATGGAGACTTTTCAGCTATGCTAGTCAGAACGTTTCAGGAAGTTCGCTCATATCACAGCTTTTACCCTTGTCTACCTGGGCGTGGCAGTGATGCAGAAAAGCCTGTCCCTCTCCCCTCGTCCCAGCCCCTTCAACACCCCAGACAAGGCCCCACCGCTAGTGAC